>JAPDSC010017256.1:0-23088 GCA_026290005.1 Latrodectus geometricus | reverse complement strand
ACATTTGTTGATTTATAGTTACTATTGATTCGATTTTTCAATATTGATATTGCAAATAATTTGTGTATATTATTTTACACACATACGTTATATGTCTTATCAAGCAATTTAATAGCAATAATAACATTATATTTTTTAAATTATTTTAAGAGTTTAATAAAAAAAGTTTTGCATTATTCATTAATATCAACCATTTTTAAATTAAATGAGAATTTGAGTTTATGATAAGTGCATTTAAAATACATTTTTGTTTAAACAATTTTTATCGAATTTGCAATGGTTAACAAACACGAAGTAAAAATTACAAAAATATCGATAACTCTTTAAGAAAAAAAAAACCCCAATCTCAATGAAATTTGAATGAGTTGGTTGGTAAAAGGAGCTAAACATTCCCCACACAGGGCATCGCGGTTGCTTATCTTGAGCTGGAAGCAATTGAGCGCATGTTGTGGCCAGCTTTATCACCGGACCTTAACCCAATCGAGTATACCCTCTAAGACGACGTGAAACTGCTCTCAATCCCCCTCTTAGGACACTAGCTACGCTACCAACTGCTTTGGGAGAGCAATGGCTTTCGCACTTCCTACACAATTTATAGACTGCATAACTGAGAGCATACGCATCACTCGCTGTATGCTGTATATATATTAAAGATACTTTCCTGAACCACATTTACACCTTCCATTTTTTATTTCTTTTTATGCTATCTTGTATCTTCCTACTGTTGTAACATGCTACCGTTTATAACTTTTCTTAAATTTCACGTATAACTTTTGCGTTTACGCCTTTTTTTTTTCTTTTTTTTTTCCTTCTTATTTTATGATAGACAGTGTATATTTTTTTTCTGTAAGACATAACCTATCTTATATGGTTCAAAAATAAGCAATACTATAAAAATGTTTGTATAAAAATATATAAACGAAATTATTAAATAGTGAAAGTAGTCACAGTTGAATAGAGAAACAAATACATTTCTAGATAAATTCATCTTTATTGGGAATAATTTATCCAAATCAAGAATCCTTATCACAACTAAACTTTATAATCAAAAAAATTATTTTATTAATTTAAAATGAATTCCATTATTTATATATATAGTATACATATGTAATTCTAAATATATGACCAGATATAATATATAATACTCAACTATAGAGAACTAAAGTTAATTATATACACACTCAAAAATCATTAAATTTTTAGATTCTCTTAATATTGCATAAACATTCTTTCTATCACTGTTAAAAATAGTAGATTTAAAGTCAAATGTAATTTTTACATTTTCTATCCAGTGAAGCAAAGATAAATATAATTTATATTATTTTATTGAAATTGAAGTTTTATTTTTATAAAATCTTCCTAACTTTATTTTTTTCTTTAATTTGTGTCTTTCAAATTTTTAATAAGGAATCATTAATCAAAAATTTTAAACAAAATAATTCTACTCGCATCTAAATAAATTAAATATTAAAAAAATTATAATGTAGCTAACATAGGAATGATATAAATTTAAATAAATGTTTTTTAATTAATTAACTATAACTAGTAAAAGAATAATTATCTTTTTTTTCGCTTAGTAATTTCATTGATTGACCAAGTAAGGATTCTAATGCGTAGTAGAATAATGATGAATTCACTCAAACTTATGAATAATGAGTGAATATCGTTATTTTTTTCTTCAAATTAGTTGAAAATATCCTATTGTTTTAAAATTAGAAATCAAAATTTGTAGATGCAAAGATAGTTTTTTTGCATTTGATTGAAGTAAATCAGCTTTATATCATAATAATAGCGTAGTAAATAATAGTATTTGCTTGAAAATTTCAGTTTCAGTGCTTTATCTATTAAGTATTTTAGAAAACTACATTATTAGTATTTTTCAAGACATAATTTTTAAACACCTTCAATTGAGAATTTTTCTGTTTAATAGGTACACATCTTCTTATTTACATTTCGCTTCAATTTTATGTAAAATATTTTACATTAATGATTGAGATTCATAAAAATACATAATATATTTCATTATATTTTTTATTTTGAATAAATAATAAATTACAAACACTTTTATGTAAAATTTTGTGACTGTAGGTGAAAAACTTTAAAATGAAAAATATTTTTATAGCATGATAAAATGCTAAAATATTTGAAAAAAAGTTCTAGAAGTAACTGAAAGAATATATTTTATGAGTATATGAAAATGATGCACTTTAGTCAAAGTCTTTTGTAACTACAAGCATTTATCATTACTATTATGTCTCTTATAATTTACCTGAATTCATTGGTAAAGTTATAAGTTTTCTATCATTTTCTCTTCTAAGTATAAAATGTTTGGATTGTCTTAAAAATCTTATGAAATAATTTTATATAAAATTAATTTATAATATTTTTTAAAACTTAAATCATTAATCATCTTAAATCAGTTTTCTTTGCTTCCGTATCACCTTTTCTATTTAAATTCTGAATTCTATTATTTGAATTTTATTTATTTCGAAAATTATCCAAATTCCTTATCAATTTATTCTTTTACATTATTTTCTTATTAAATAGAATTTCAAATAAAAATATTCTTTTAATTATTTTCATTACTGAACTTTAAAGTTCACATATTATTCCACGAATTTCCATTCATGTATCAAATTTTCATGAATATCATTCTTATGGACTGAATTTCGATAGTCATATTTATTCTTGCAGCAACAAAACTCTTATTTCTTTGCCACATATTTTCAATCTTTCTTAAGAGTTTCCTAAGCAATTTTCCTATTTATTTTCCTATAAAACAGGCTACGGTAAAATTGAATTGCAGTGTTTCGAAAGCTCATTAATTCGAAGATGAAAGTAAATTTTAAAATAGCTTTTATTTTTTTCTACCTTTTTAAAATTCTCAGCATATCAAATAAATTTATTCTATAAAAGCTTCAAAATATCAAATGTTTTACTTGGCTGAACTCGGATGTACATATAACGTAATTCGTCCTGTTTCCAAGGCTATTTTTCTTTTGAATATGTCATAAGATATTGAATTATTTGTTTATTCGTTTTGCTTCACTGCATATCGATCTGAAACATAAAAAATTGAAGTAAAAAAAATTAAGTGGTAAGTCACATTTGAAATAAACTCCAGATTCATTAAAACTGAATGTTTTTAGCCAGTTTTTGCCTTTATAAATTATTTTTACGCTATTTATTTAAAATTGGAATCTTTAATTGCTATGCAATGTATATTTCACAATTAGTCTGTTTAATCAATAATGTAAAATAAATATTTGCTGACGTAAATATCTGCTGTGATTGCTCATTTTGTATATGTAGTTACAATTTTACATTATGATGGCCAACCCAGTACTTCAGATTTTTTTAGAAATTATTTAATTCTAAAACCCTTATTCTTAGAACAAAAGTAAATTATTAATAAAATAAGTTCAGCAAATTATTAATATAATATTTAAATGTGAACTATAATCAATTAGTTTTATCGATACTAATCGATACTTTTTTTGTTAAAAATATAAATTTTTTGTTTTATCGACAATTTTTTTATTAAAAATATAAACTTATGCTTTTAACTGTCATAAAATTAATTGATTGCATGATTTTAATTTATTTAAATTAAAATTTTTATTTGTAATAATGAATTGTAACGATTATTAATTTAACCTTACATTCTTATCAAATTATGAATGAATGAAAATGCTCATTGTTTTACTGGTGTTGATGTGTTGTAATTTAAAAAGATTTCAATATTAAATTTCTAGTACTTTAATAATTTACATTGCTTAATTACATTATTAGATCCAGTAATTTAAATAAAATAGAATATATAAATTTTGTTTATTATAAGACAAACTCATTTGTTGCAATAGTTTCTTGTATTGAAAAAACTAAGTTGAATAAGAGTTAATTTAAAAGGTTAATATTTTATCAATTTATCATGAGCTTAATTAAGTTACATAACAGGTACACACTGAATATTTATTCGGTAAATTCATGTATTTTTTGTATATATATATATATATATATATATATATATATTTGTGTGTGTGTGTCGTGTATGTATGTATGTAAAGAAATTAAATAAAAGTGTGTAATTCATGAGATTTTACTACATAGTACATTAGACAGTTTAATTTGACCTTCATTAATATTATGTTTCCCCTTTTTGATATTTATGTTAGCTACTTGTTCAACCAAACTAAGTATTATAAAATACTTTGCTTAAGCGTTTCGTCAGAAATATTGATATATTAAATAAATTCTATCATAACAGATTTTAAATTTAACTATTAACATTATTTTATTTCTTGAAGAAAAGTTTATCATTTGAAATTCATTTTGTCTTGACTTGCTTGTTACCTCATTGAATTAATTATATATTTATAGTGAATTTGAATTTGATATAGGAAGTCTACATTAATGTTAATTTATTGCGGACTTCTAACTAACAAAGTAGCCTATTCGTGTTAGGATAACATAAGATGTAATTGTTGGTACATGACAGTTAAACGATTAGTAAGTAATAATTTCACACATTTTGGAATTATAGATTTTATCTCTATTCATGAAGGTTTAATAACCTATGATTTATTCAATACATGTTTTCTTATTAAGAAACCAGTTTTATATCAAGATCTGCAATTTTTTTTTCTAACTTCTCTAACCATCACATTTTTTTTCTTATTTCATTTTTGATACTTGATAATTCTTTAAGAATCACAAGAATACTATTCTACCATTATTCTGCATAAATATAAGACAAATAATATGCATGAATGTAATATGGTTATAACAAAAGTATTTTGGTAACTGATATTTAAGCATCGCTGTGAAATGCCATTAAAAAGTTTAATTCCATGAATAATATGAATTTACACTTTTATTCTTTTTTGTATTTCAATCATGAAAAGATCAAAAGAATAATCAATTATGTAGCTATAAAAAAAACTGTTATAAAATGCGCAATGAAATGTTGTTTCTAGATTAACAATAATAAATGTAATATTAATTTCTAGAGTTTAGCTACTTTAAAGTAATGTCAATTTACAAAAAAATATATCAATAGACTTGTATTATATATTTGTTGAAGAAATCTTACATTTCATATATAGTGCAATTTAACTAAAAGAAGAAACCAAGAACATAATTTTAACAAAAGCTTTTTCAAAATAAATTCACTACTGTGTATCGTAGTAAGTGATAATCTTTTATGAGAAGCCTATTTTTTATCAGGTGCATTAAATCATTCAGCAGTCTTTCTTTGAAGTGAAATCATGTGTTTATGAAATTAATTCTGTAAAATGGTAACTTAATGTAAAAATAAAAAAATCATTCAACATTTTTTAAATTACTTTTCGAAAATTATATTGTTTACATTTAAATATATACTCATCATTTAATAAATAAAAAGTGCTTTAGTTGACAGCTTTTTACTCTTAATAATATGATTATAACTATAAAGATATCGTAAATTAAGATTTGTATTAGGTGAATAATAATCTATTCATTATTTTATGGAGTTTAGCGGTTTTAATTATAAATCAGTTATAAAAGCCATTAACGGGACCGTGGTGGCCAGTTTGTTAGGGCATCGTTCTCGTTAACGGAAGGTAGTGAGTTCAAATCCCGACTTAGCTGAAGATCAGTCGTGTTCACTAATGGTGATTGGGTTTATATATATATATATATATATATTCTGAAACTGCTGTTACTGTTTAAATCCAAACTTAAAAATTACTTCTTTCCACTTGAGCATAACTCCTCATACACCAAATGACATAACTAATATCTAAGACTCAATATTTTAGATTTTTTGATGTATTCATTAGGAATGTTCATGTCTATAACTACGCAAGCATAAAGCATTGAATTAAAAACACACTGGGACATGATTATATAGTGTATGCATCTTCCCTTACTACTATAGACTTCTATACGTTTACTTCTTTGCCTGATATTCTTTCACTCTGTGTGCAAATAAATGCACGTTTAAATATGTAGTTATTTATATTTCATTAAGAACCTAACCATCATTTATTAAAATAACAATAAACAGACTCTCAAATTAATTAAACAAATGTTTAATTTGGATGATCTGATGAAATAAAATTTACATAATTGCCTTTAGCAGCACTAATACTGATTTATTTTCATAAAAATAAATATATATTTATATGAAAATAAAATATACAGATTTAGTTCAGTTGTAAAAAGGTATATTTAAAATGTTTACAGAAATTTCTGATTTAAAAAAAAAGTTGTGTTTGAGCTTTTTATCAAATTCTTAAAAAAATAATCTTCCTATATATACATATGTGTGTGTGTGTGAGAGAGAGAGAGAGAGAGATTTTATAGATTACATAATGTAAAATTGACAGATATAGGCTATCGTGTTTAATATTGATTTGATTTAAAACCTTACAACATTGTTTCTATTAAAAGTTACAAGTTTGCAGACATATCCAAACTACTGACAATTTTCCATTACATTAAATGCATACCAGACATATTCCTCACAAATGACAAGTTATATATCTCTGACACTACCCTAAATAGGTCATCCAATTATAAAAAATACTTTTAGATAAGATAATTTTTTACTTATATGAAATTTAAGGGTGATCTTTCCTTGGAAACATATTAAATATCGATCGAACTCCGAAGAACCTTCTGTTAACGCAATTTTTCTTCTTTGTAAAAAAATGTTTTCATACCTTTTTTACGGATAAATTACATGAAGATACTATGAATGAAAAAAAAATTATGATGATAAGAAAATTCGAAGTTTAAATTTTAAATTCTCCCTTCTTTTCTTGTTTCAGGCAATAAATTCTATTAACTATACAAGTTTTTTTTTCCTTTGTCAGACATGTTTTACAGAATACTTAAAATTATGATTTTGACTTGAATTATAATTTTGTATTCCTTTTTTTAAATTAAATTAAAATTTAATACAATTATTATTTTTAAGTAGAGAATATTACACTTGATAATTAGAATTTTATTTTCAAAAAATACAAAAAGGGTTAAAGTAAATATGTTATTAATTGATTTAAAAATTTTAGTGAATTGAGAAACATTAAAGATCATTAGAAAAACAAGTTATTTTTAGCACAATGAAATTAGCTCATTTTTGGACTGTCATTTATTTTTCCCTGCTTCTCTGCATGTCATTCATTATGAATGAATGGTAATGTAACAGTCACAAAACTGTGACTTTTGCTTTAAATATACATAAATAATGACTTTACACTTATTTTTTAGACTCTTCAGAGATTGCGAGATTTCAAAAATAAGTTATTTTATTTTGTGATACATATAGTGATAAAATAAGCATATCTGTTCTGTAAGTAAAAAATTAATTTGTAACTGAACTGTAAATTTTGTTTGATGCATGCTAAACTGTAAATTATTTATGCTAACTAGTGTGGATTAAACTCTACATTAGAAGTGCATACTAAAACTGTACACAAAATATTAAAGGACATAAACATTAAGCACTAGATAAAATATTATTATTTAGGGCTTTATTTGGTTCAATTAAACGAAATTTAACGTTATGTAAGAGAAAGACTATTTTGAGAATCAAATATCCTGTATTTCAAGCCAAAAAGTATTTTACATTTAGAGATATTTTAATTCTGGATGATTTTATAACGATTCTCATATTTTATGAGATTATTTAAAAATAAATTCCATTTGAAGCAAATTAGTTTTCAAGTAATAAATTTTCTTGATGGTACGATGAAATATTTATTTAGAAATTATATTTTATTTTAAATAACTTTATCTTTTTTAAAATATGTAGTTTTAATAGTGTATCCATAGGTAAAATTCCTAAGAATAGTACAAAGTACACATTTATGTATAAATCCTAAGATATTCTTATAAAAGTGTATGAATTAAATTAAATTTAACTAAAACAATAAAGGGGAATTATATTTATTAAACTATAAGTTAAAAAATTACAAATTATATAAAATTATTTTTGTCTTGTAGTACCTATCATAAAAGCATACTCAAGAACTGAAACTTTTGTTTGCGAACAACCCCTCTTCTATGATACGTGTAAAAGAATTGAGATTTAAGGCTCTTTAAAGCAGTTTTTGTTAAAAATAGCAAAATAATTATAAATAATAACTGATTAGAATTTAGGCTTACTTTATAAGAAAAGCTATATAAATCCGTGCAAAACTTTTATTATATATTATATATTTGAAACAGTTATGTTATAACGAGAGAAGAATTTAAAATTATCATGTATACTCTGGTTTTTCTAATAATTGAAAATATTATTTAATTCAGAATATATTTCATTAAAATCATCATTAAAATAATTATATTGCTTCATGTAATAATACTTTTATTACTATTATTAATATATTTTATTTGATGAATAATATTATAAATAATTAATAAGTAATATTTTAATTTTGCAAAGAAATAATACAAAGATGAAAGGGAAATTGAAGGAAAAGTTCTTTAACTATTCGATATTTTTAAAAATTAATGAATACAAAATCATAGATTGAATCTAGATTCTTCAGAATACTTATTTAGAAAAAGAAAAATTAATTTTGTAATTTTTAACTAATTTTGAAAAGTATTTTCTTCTTAAAATTCAGCTCGAGAAAACCTTCAACAAGTTACTTTTAAAAGTGTAAAATAAAAACTATTTTATACTTTTCATAATAATAATAATATGCATAACCAATAACCATGGCTATGCGCATTATTAATATGAAAAATACACAATGATACACAAAAATACACAATGATGTTGACTCCTTTATTTTCTGATCAAACTGATATTCTTGAAGATACGCTTTTAAAGTTACAGAAATAAGATCATAATTTGTAAAATTAAATCTACATATAAAATAAAAAAATTATTTACCTCTGATAATTAAAAATTAGCCTAATAAAGAACGAAAAATTTTACTTAAAAATATGTTTATTTCATATTTTCCAATGATTTTCTAAAGTGAATGAAAATTGCGCAATAAGTTGCAAAAAGCATATAAGATTTGAATTATTAATTTTCAATAAATTTCAAAGTACTCAAAAACTAAGAAATGCATAAAATCAAAATAATTATATTAATTAAAATATGTATAGCAAAACGTTATCAAGGAAATAATATATGTATCTTAAACAATCTTCAATAATTACTTATCTTCAATGACTATTTATTTATAAGTCTAACAAAAATATGCATTTCAAAAATAATATAACTTATAAGACTAAATTTTCTTTAAAATTTAAATGCGTTTTGTTCTTTTAAGATTAACTTAAATAACTCAGCTGAGTAAATTATATAATAAAAAATAAGTAATTTTTTGTGTTACGACATATACAGGCTGACATTCATTTAAAAAAAATTATGTTAAGAATTTAACATTGTTAGTAAGTTAAGAAATGAACAATATTGTTATATTTATTAATTTTCTTACGTTATTTTAAACAATTTGATTTTAACAATGATTAGATACTCATTAATTCCGGTTTACAACTTAATGAGTATCAAATCATTGTTAAAATCAATGCAAGGATTATATACTCATTAAACTCATTAAGTTCGGAACCAAAATTTACAAACATTACAAAAGCAATTATTTCTCAAAATTTAACTGATAATTAAGAAAAATTTAAAGACTTATTTGAAAACAAATGTATTTTATAATTCATAATCATTAAACTCATATAGAAGCACGCGTATTATTTAGTACATATTGATCTAGTTTAGATTGGAACTTAATTTTGCCTAAAAGTGAAATTAAGGGATGACAAATTAAATTTTCTAGAAAACTTTTTCAGGAAAAAATTCTTTACTGACTTTCAAAGTTAATGAAGTTTTTAAAAATTTATTTTGAAAAATAAATATGTTTCTTAATATATTTTTATTTAATTCTAAAATTTTTTGTAGTAATGATATTCATCTAATAGCTTAAATAATTTAAAAAAACAAAACTAGGATCTTGTTGGAAAATAGTTTGCGCAAAGAATTCATAAGTGCATTTAGTAAGTTTTAGTAACTCGTACAAATTATTTTTAGCTTGATATATACAACATATATAAAGTAACTAAAACTAAATAAATATAACAGCGTAATAAAGTTATACAATAAGAACACAACTAAAAAGAAACGGGCTTATATATTATTTCTTACGGATGTAGCCACCCCCTATTTTCCGTCTACGCCTATGTTTCATAATAATGGCATAACTTACAATCCATTAAGAAAAATTCAATTATTTAGTATTCGCGATTTTTCCTATTTTATCTTGTTATGGATTATTTCTACTTGGAAAAAGTTCCATTTTTGAAACCCGCCTGGCAGATTACCAACAAAAGGTTTATACAATAATGACCGGAATTCTCCTAAAATGATGAAGAAAACGACATGATATCGATGTTTTTATGACCTAAAAATACTCCTATTATAATAAGGCTTATTAAATTGTTTTTAGACTTTGTGTTATGAGCCACTGAGCCTTAAGGAATAAAGGCTTTATATGCGTTAAGACCTTATGAATATTCAAAACACTTTTTCTTGTTAAAGGATCTATATATTTTTTTCTGCTATGCGAAAATATTATTATAAGTTTAGATTTTTTTCATAAATTGGATTAATGCATTGATATTTAACGCACAGTTATTCACAAAATGGAATTTTAATAAGCCAATAAGCAATTAAAAACTAATTTACTGGAAAAATTATTCGATTAAAATTTGTTATATTTTTGAATTTATTTATTTTCACAAAAAAAGAAAAATTTATAAATGTTTCTGCATTATTTTTATTATTTAAGCACATTAAAACTATTTTTATTATTATTTATTTATGTAAAACACAAATTTGGGACAGTAACAAAAGATCTATTTTCGGTTTTATTCTATCACAATACTTGAGTACCATAAGTTAATTAAATTCGCTTGAAATTGGAAAATATTAAAAAACAAGTTATTATTATTTGTTTGTTGACTTTGAAAATCATTCAGCCGGTAATGAGACAGTGAAATTTTGCTCATTGTGTTTTATTATTTATTTTCTTCATTTATTGACAGTGAAATTTCAACCAGGAAACAATTATTAATTCCTGAATATCAATAATCTTCAAAAACTTATTTTAGTAAGGCGAAAATGGCACAAAACATTATTAGTTGAGTGCATCTTAGTAGCTAATCTAGTTATAAGACAGTTTTTCTTATGTAAGGAAAGAAATGTATATATTTTTTTGGATAATTTGTAAATAGCTGAAAATCCTTTTAGTATTAATTAGTATAAATAGTTTTAATTGTCTCAATAAAAATGTTTCTTAAAAAGTTCAAGTATGCTTAAAAGTGCATAATGAATACTATAGTTCAAAAATAATGCATAATAAAGTTCAAATATACTCACACATGTACTTAAAGCTTATATATTAATTGGCAGAAATACTAATTTTGTTATCGAATCAACAATCTCATTAGTCTAAGTACTTTCTTGAACTGTGATCCGAAACAAAGTGATATATTCTTCATTAACTAACGCTTTTATCATTCTGTGGGGAAAATTCATACAGAGTCATGTATTAAGATATATCAAAAAAAATTTCCTATCCATTAGGACGTCGCACTTTGTTTATGATTTCAACATATATTTGAAAGCAGTTATTTTTTTAATTACAATAAGAAATTTTTCAACATTTATCAAACAAAATTTATTATTATCCGCATTGATTCTTCTTAATAAGTTATGGGGTTCAAGAATTTTACAATGAAATTTATATTTCTTAAATAAAATTTTTAGGATTATAGATTAAGACGTTAATTAAACAAAAGTTGTTGATTCAGAGTTTATATTCATGCTATTAAAATTGATTAATATATTACTAATTTGAATTTCAATTTCGTTTATTTTGATAAAACTAAGAAAAGTTTATTATCGTTTAATGTATGTGTATTGATCTCCAACTAATTCATTCCTAATAAAGGATTTGTAAAAAATTTCTACTTTGGAATTTTTATTCAGAATTTTTGAAAATATTATTTCCCAAATTCAACTTGTCTTCTAATGGTGATATTCTTAACTATCTGGAAATGATATATGCTCAAATATTATTGAATATATGGCAAACAATATTTGAAAGCCTTTGCTGTAATGCCATTGAATAATTTTCCTCTATATTGAATATGGAAGTTGATATCACTACTCATCAATGACGAAAATAAAAAAGGTTTTAACTATCTTGAATAGGATAGTGAATTTAGCCATATGATGCCAAGTTGATGCCAAGCCAATGTATAGCCAAGTTGATTAAAATTCATTTATAGAGTATAGATTCATATATTATCAAGTATATAATTTTTTACTGATGAGAATATTTTTGATTTTAAATTGTTTTATTAGGATTTTTGAATGTAGTAAAAACAAAAAGGCCTTACTTTTGTTTTATTCCAAGGCGTTTTGATATTATTATTTTAATTTTGTTAAATTTATGCTATCATCAATTCAAAAAAAGTTTCTTGGTAGGAAATATTTGAAAAATTTTGCACTAATAAATTTGCGCTATTTTTAATATACCGGATACTCTAATGTATAAAAATAACTAAAATGTAATTATTTATGTTGTAAAGGTAAAATTAAATCATTCTGATTTAAAAATATGTAGCGAAAAATAACAGAATATTTGGAATAGAAATGGCCTTAAACATTTATCAGGATTGAGTACAAGTTTAAGTATGTGTACATTAATGTAAAAACTCTCAAAAAAGTAATGACATAAAAAAACATTATAATTTGGCATGTATATTTTCTGAATGCTTTTTCTCTTTGTCAGTAATATGTTCTCCGAAATTCGTCCAATAATCTTCAGAATCTTCCGCAATACTTGCTTTTAGAGGCAATTTCAAAAATATTTTTTTCTTTTCATTTTTAGCTCAGAAATGACATTTCTGTCACTCTCATATTTTTGTTAGAGTACTAGACAATATTTTCTATCTTAGAAATTTTTCGCTGAATATCCCGCATTCCCTATAATTTTCATGGATATTTACTTGAATTCTGTCATCAAAAAGCGTGAAAATTTTACCTTTCACATCCTTCAAAATAAATTCAGCTTTGTGTTGTCTTCTCATTACATTTTCAAAAGATTACTTCTTTGCAAATAAGAATTAAATAAAAAAAAGATAAAAAAATAATTTTTATATACTTAACTAAGTATATTTTCAGGGAAATAATAAATTAAATATGATCATTATAAAAAATTTGTATTTATTAATGAATAGATGGACTTATTGAGAATTTTTTGTCACCTTGATTCGTCACTACGTTAAAATTTGACTGAAAATGCCGAGTACAAAGCGCTTCAAAAGATAGTATGAATAGAAGATGAACAGAATGATATTAAGGAACATTAAGAAATATCCTAATTATGAAATTACGTTGGAATAAAATAGTAATGATTTTTTATTTTGAACATATTGGTAATGTTTATAAAATCATTAAAACTAATTTTTTGGAGTACAAAACGTTAAAATTGATATAAAATCTAATCAGTTTTCATTAATAAACTATAAGCTTGACAAATATACATTCTTAATATGAGATTTTTAATATATTTTAAAAGTTAATATCCGTAGCCTATTCACGTTCATCACGAAAATGTTAATGGACTTATTTGGGATGCAAAGCAAAATTTTCTTTTCGTCTATTTTAATATTGTAGGAGAAATAGGCTTAGTTTAAAAAATGTTTAAAATATTGTTAAATAAAATAAACTTTATGTTTCCAAATTTTCTTACTTTTTAATTTGCTGAGAAGAAAGTTACAAAGTACTTGCAAGAATTAAATTCAATGAAAAGAAAAATTTGTAAAAAATTCACCATGATATAACACAAATTAAATTAATATGAAAATCAACTATTCATAGAATTTACATGAATAAAAGCATATGCAACGAATTCTAAAAAACTATTATCAAACAAAGAATCAAATATATTGAGAAACATATCAGTAAAAAAAAAAATTAATGCGTAAAAAGTATTCAAAGTAAAACGACAATGTAAGCATTTAAAACTATAACAACTAGTTTAAACTGAATAAATTGCGTAGTTGATAACTGCGCATTATTATTTCTTACTGACTACTGCAAGAAATTATCGGTGTTTTTAAAATTGTGGCAAGAATTGAAAGAATCACTGCGCTCGTTTAATTCAACTTGATATTTGTAGGGAAATGGAATGTAATTTTGTTTGTAAACTTGTATGTATATTATTTTTGCATTAATTAAACAAGGAAGTATACATTTTTTAGTTATAAATAGTAGACATAGTACCTTCGAGATTAAGCTACGCTATTAGTATTTAGGAATTCCCTTTTTTAATTACTTTTAACGATTATTTTGAATCAGTGCCCAGCAGTTTTGATTGAAATACTCAAGAATATTACTCAGAACATTCTTTGATTATTTTACTAAAAGGTTTTCTAGTAGTTGTGGATGACTGTGCATGTCAAATAGTAAAATACAAAAGAACTCAAAATTTAAATTCTTCAAATAAACAAAAAAAAGTTTAGGCCAATACAGGAAAATGGATAAATAAAATCTTTACGAAAAGAAATATGATAAATCTGAAGCCGATGCGAAAAAATGTATGGAAAGAGAAAGCATTAACATGAATGGAAATCCAAATGCAATTTAAAAAAAAATTCATTTGATTTATCTTTTGGTATGTGGTGAGTTAGCAAGAAACGGGAAAATATTTGAGAGTAATTTGAATATTTTTTGGGGAATCATGTAAAAAGTACGGGTTAGAATGCAATTTTTTGTGTTTAAAATGTAAGTTTTTTAAATTCAAATAGTTTGGTTCTGAAATTTTTGTACAAAAATATTTCATTGCGCATTATAATTGTAAAAATCAAATTTTTAAATTGATTACTAACCTCTTTAAAATTTACATCTATATTAAATCATTAAATTGTAGTTTACTACATAATTATGGATTGTTTACAGTGTTATCTGATAATTACTTATTCATGCCAATGTGCATGCTTGTAAGCTGTTAATTAGACATAATACTTGGTTTAATTACTTGGTTAGTAAATAATATATACTTGGTTTAGTTATATCACTTCTCTGAGAAGTGATATTTCCCTTAGAAGTTATAAAGAAAAACATTTTGATTGTTCCATATCAGTTAAGTTATTCAAATTTTGATATTAGAGTGTATTTTGATAGAAATATTTTGAAATATTTTTTTAATAAATATATAAGTTAATGAATAATTTGAACTTTATTAGAGGGGGTTAACTAATTGAATCTTACAAACACCTTATAATTTTGAATTACATTTAAATGACAAGATTGACACTCATGTAGAATCTTTTTAATCATCAGATTCTACAATAGAGAAATAACAAATTTTAAATACTTCTAACGTAAATTGATATTCTAAAAACTGTGGTCTTTGATTAGATTATAAAAATATAAAATAAATTTCATTCTTTATCTCATTAAGTTTCTGCGTTTACCAGCCATGAATATAAACAGTTGCTATCCTTCTTAATAATATCCTCTCTTATTAATACTTGACTTTAGAATTCAAAGAGAAAACAAAGACCACTCATGACATTCGTGATTATATTAATAAACTATTACAATGGTTTTTGTAATTTTAAGTATGCATTCTTAACTATAATTAAAATTTCCATATTTTATTTACAAAAAGTGCCCATACAACTTTTTAAAGCTATATAGAGAGCAAGTAAAGCATGTCAATCTCATAATTAGATTTGCAAAACAATTGTTGAAAGTCATTGATCAGTGGGAAGGTTTGTGATCCAATATTTATAGTGTAAACTGTTTGAAAATAAGCTTTTATTGATCAAAAAGTTAAAGATTTAGATTTGTTACTCGACCATATTCAGAATTATTGAACAGTAAATCATAGAAGAGTTCAAAGTTAAGAGATTTATTAACATAGAATAGGCAAAATGAGCATCCGGAAACGTTACACAATAAAGAAAATTTTCACGAAAGGGCTTCAAACTTTTCTCTTACATATTAAAAAATTCCTTAAAATATAAAGATATTAAAAATTAAATATTTCTTCATCATTATAAAAGAACCTATTTGTACTAAATATTTATCGAAGGCCTCTTATTTTTGAGGCAGTAGGATCATCATATCATATAATAATAGAGAATTCTAAAATGTTTTTCGTAGTCAGTTAGTTCTAGACGTGCAGTAAAGAGTTTGCATGTTTTAAACATTATATTCTAAGCGAGGTAACATTTAAATCTCTATTTCGTAAATAACTGAATTATATGTTCCGATTTTCAACAGTTTGGGCACCACTATCATGTGATCTGAAACCAAAAAAAAACTTCCGAATGAGGAATTAAATAAAAAAAACATCATGTATAAAGAATTCCAATTGCAAACTTATAACTTGAAAAAACTTCTCTTTACTTCATCTAAAGACAGCTTATTTTGATATTAAATGGAATAAAAATATTAGTCAATTCTTATCCATTTTATTTAATATTTATAAAAGTTAACAAATATTTCCTCTTCTGAAATGTTACCAAATTATGCTTGTAAAATTTCAATTCAACACATAAAAGAATAAAAATCACAAATCTGCTTACTTATAGATCATTTTAAGTACAGATCCAATAAATTTGAAACTTACAGGTTCATATTCGGTTGTAAGAAAAACACTAGGATAAGAAACGATTTTTAAAAATGTCTTAATATGAATGACTTAAAGATTTATTTATATTAAAATGTGATTTTCTTTAATTTCTGCATCCAGAAAGTCTAGACAATAGAAAATAGATGGAGGGTTTGAAAATTATTCTTTAGTGATTACTAAGAAGTGATTTTTTGAAAACCTGACTATATACAAACTTAAGGTTAATTTTAATTTGAAACATGCTTTCTCGCCATTTCTAAATCCAAAAAAATAGAGACGTAAAATGCGGTACGTGTTTATCTTATTTACTAGAAATATTTAAATTACTTTTAAAAATACTTCATTGAGTTGCTTAAAATCATTTTTTAGATAGAAAAGACCTACAGATATATATTATACATAGGCTTGTTTGGGTCTTGAAAACGTAAGAAAATATAACTTCAATATTTAAAGAACTTAGAAATGATCTTTAGCTAAAATTGTTTCTTTTATTTTCAGCTCCAAAATGCCTTATTATTTGCAATTTTACATATAATTTTATCTTGGATTCATACATTACTCAGATAATGTTTTCAAAAATTCAGAGTTTCTAGCGCTATAAAAAATAACTTTAAAATTAGTTTATAAAATCTTAATGAGTATATTTTTTGCAGACAAATGAAAGCTTTAATGGGCAGGGATTTTGCGCATGGGATAATTTTGTTAGGAAAAGCTTTCTTCAGCTCATACTCAGTGAAAAGACTTAATGACTTAGTTTTAAGAGATCTAAGACTAGTTTTTGTCTAACTTATTTTCATATTCAAAATAACTGAAGAATTAAGTTCTAAACTATCCGCCAAATGGTTAGAGCTCTTAGATTAGGATCAACAGCTCTGGCTTCGATTTCCACATCGGAAAGGCATGTTTATAGTTAAATTTACTTTAAATTATAGATCCCGATTTGACAGGCCTTCTAGTTCGAAAAATCACTGATGGACGATAATGAAACTAAACTTAAAAAAATTAAATTTTATGCGCATGCTTCATTTTGGGCCAAAACATTTCCTAAAAAAATTATTTTTCAAATATTTGTCTTCAAATTCCCTGATTAGCTGCTCTTAAAAAAAAGAAAACTGAAAACAAGTTTATCTAATGCGTTTAATATATATGTAGTTTTTTATACATAATGGACTAAAAAAGGAAAATGAGAATGTTTTTACAAATATTCTAGCAATGTTATTTCGGCTAAAAATTCAACATTATGGAATACTAATTTCGATTTTATATGTTGAACCATCATCGAAGTTTTAGTGAAGGCTAATATATGGAAACTTGATTTAGATATAAATTTATGAAAACAGATCATTTCAATTAATTTATCACGTTTTTTTTTTTTTTAACATGGAATATTTCTCATTGTGAATCCTACATTTTGTTATGTAGCAAAATGCTTTTGTTTATTTAAAATAACAAAAATATTTAAAAAAAAAAAAAAAAAAAAGTTTTATAATTCCAAAAATATGTCGCTTGTTTAAAATAAGCACTTTTAAAAGACTTAATTTTGGTTCTTCGCGCGTAAATTCTAATTCTAAATTATGGTTAAATATTGCTCAGAATTAAATATTTCACTTTTAAATACTGAACAATATTTAATCATAATATTAGGTTTAATTTATACTCATCGTTGTTAAACAACACTATTTGTTAACTAGTGATTTTTATTTCATAATAAAAAGTGTAATCTTCAATTTTACATTCACTGAAGATTTTATAAAATATGCTTAAAAATGTTAATTTTTGGTGATGCATCACTGACAACTTAACCACTAAAGGCTATTATAATTTATAAATATTCCTTTCATCCTGTTTTCTGGGATGACTTTCTATATACATAATACGACGAATTAAGATAAGGCAAATGAGGAGAACTCGAAGAACTACTTGACACATTTAACTGTAGAATGCATGCAAAAATGTATCACAGGAATCAGAAACATGTCACTTATATCCCATTGTATAATAGTGGGTAAATCAAAATCTTTGAGTCAAAATTGCAAATATATATATATATATATATATATATATATATATATATATATAACATTCTTGTTAACTTCTCGAATTTGAAAGTCTAAAGTATGAAATGTACTATCTTCAAATTAGTTGGTAAATGTTTTACCTGGAAGCAAATGTGTCTTCTTATATCACATGGCAACAAACCTCTTTGAATAATGAGATTCAAAAAATTTAAGAAATCAAAATATAAATTCTTCTATCTTTATAGTTGATGTTTAATAGTATTATACTTAACTCTTACACAGTTTAAATGAAATACTTACAATATGATGTATTATATTTCAGTGTTAATATTGATGTATACATGAACTCTCAGTTTCAAAAGTAATACACTTAATGCCCTAAAATGAGAAAAAAAAGAAAAGTAATTGTTTTTATTGAAATGAAATGTCGTAGAGAAAAGTAAAATATACTTTTACATGAAATGAAACTAAGAATTACAAAAAAAGATACAAACAAAAAAGGCATTAACAAAATTTATTAGCAGCTCTTACTCGACAATGTTTACTGCCTTTTATAAATTTTCTAAAAAAAATGATGAGTTATTGTATAATCAGATAATTTTCATTTCTCCAGTGAAGCAATTTCCAAGTCTAATCGAAAGATTGTGAATGTAAACTATGTACGCAATGATAGATGTGAGGATACCTTGGTATTTGCCAACATACCTACACATAGTGCATCTCAAAAATATTAATGGTACTCAATTTGAGAAATACGCTGACCATTTCCTCTTATTATATCGAATCATTATTCCGATAAAATCTCTAACCATATCATGATGTTTCCATCTTGGTATTCGTGATATCTGTTGATGTTTTTGGCAAAGATAGTAAAAGTGTTTTATCATATTCATACTCTTTTTCTCCAGCCATCAAATTTGTGGCCAAATCTAGACTTCTCTTTAAACATAACTTCAGATACAGTCCAATGACCATTTTGGTGATGCATTTTTAATTTGATATTCCGTATTGAATGGGCAGAAGAACCAAAATACGCAAGATGATTTTTGGAAGTACAGTTAATTAATTGTGCAGTATTCTGAATACAAAAATGGCAGATATCGTCCTTCCAATTCCTGCTGCAATCAAAGATGTACTATTCTGGAAATCAATTTTCAATTCTTCTTGGTTATAATGGAATATGTCGATCTTTCAAAAGGATTGTAAGCTTTGGATAATCAAATTCAAGTAATAGGACGATTGCTTGAAAAATGTGGAATTATTTTCCGAATTATAAAATGAAGAAATTAAGAATATCGAAAAACTATGCTCATTATATTATTGATTATAGTATATCAATACATCGGACACCATACCAGTGGCCAGAATCTTCCCAGTCAACTGGACACCATGTAACAAAAAATATGAAAACAAATCACTAACCATGAATATATTTGACATACATAGTGTGATTACATACAATGTAAAAACTATTTAATCCAAAATAAAATAATCAAAATTCTACTTCATATGCTAACTGCATGGATTCACAAATGTTGATAAAGATTTGAGGTAATATGACAAATTTTCTTTTTTCAATATAAACTACTTTAAGTTATTGCATAATATGTGATTTATATGTTAAACCGAAATAATTTTCCACGTGAATAGTTAAATGAGTACACGATTGTGTTCTAAATTAACTTCTGGAATTAACTTAAAAATCACTCAAATTAAATGCCTATTAAATGTTGGTACGTTTCTTACGAAATTTGTTGAAGACTATACGATTGTTAAGTTAATCATTGAATATTTTATTTATTACCAAATATATTTTGATTGTGATGTGAGATATGATTAGGATACTAAAACTAATCATATACCTTTTCAAAATATTTTGTTTGGTTAAATATAAAAATGAAAAATTTTAAATAAGCAAAAGAATTATTGTATTAAAAAAAGCATAAATTAATTCATAATTTATTTTCATGAATAGAATAGTATTTTTAAGTTAAAATGTTTCTTCGGCTTTTTTTATCGTGAAATCTATTTTTATTTTAAAATTGACTATATTTAATGTTAAGCAAAACTAACTTACTTAATCAAAGAATATGCAAGTTATTTTTGTGAGAAAAGAGACAGTCACAGTTATAAAACATTCTCAAAGAGTTCATAATGCATTGTAATTAAAATAAAGCATTGCTGTGCCAAGATTTCAAACCGTTGTAACAAATAGAATGACAGTTAAATTAAAATATTTAATGCATTCGTATCTTTCTAAGACTGCTCCAAAATTTTTTACTGTTAATTGATTTATGGAAATCTTAGCAAAGTTTAATTAAGTTTATCTAATTACTTAAAAATATAGCTTCAACGTATCCAATTGTTCTAAATAGTCTGAAAAATTCAATGGTTGATTTATTCGAATGTTTCATCTGTAAATAATGAAAGTTTATTGACCTATTAGTTGTTAGAATGTGAACCATTACTTTTTTTATATCTTAAATCCAAAATAAGAATACTGTATTTAACTATATTAATTCAATAAATATTTTTGATGAATTCCAAAGTTCACTCAAGGAAGCATTTCAAATAAGTTTATAATATAAATTCAGTTTTTTAAAGATAACATATTAATGTGTGTAAATTTATTTTACCAAATATTTTTTATTCGCTCTTTGAAAATAAAAAACTGCTTTTGTAAAAATATTGAAAAAATTATATAACACTATAATTACCAAAAAAGCCTAGTTAATTATAAAACGAAAGATTTGTAAATCTTTCCCAATGAAAAAAATTAAATGTTAAGTTTAAAATCAAACATTTTTAAATGAAAAATATTGTCAGTCTTACTTATAAAACAGCACATTAGAAGTATAAAAACTAATTATTTTGAAAGGAATGCGTCTTACTAAGCCGAAAAAGAGAAACCTTTTGAACACAAAAAAAAAACGTTATTTAAGAAAGAAGAAAAAATTGCGTCTCAACTCTTCGAACCAAAGAAATGCAGTTCCTTTCCTTTTTAGAATTCCTATACTTACTTCTTTTCTAGTATATTTCCTACGGATTGATGAAAAGATTTAAGCTATTTTTAAGAATTTAACCGCACGAAACTTTTGTCAAATAGCAGTTCTTTGGGTAATATTTATAATATATTCTTGAACACACAAAAATGCACTTTTATCTGAAGAAAGAGCGATTTAATACTTGAAATATAAAAATGCATAAATTGTTTTCATTAATAATTGGAAAAATAATTGGAGTTTTGAAAAGAAAATATCACTGTGTAACAATATAAAATAGAAATTTTGTCTCGGTATTACCTTTATTGTATTAAATTATATATATTTTACTATTAAATTACTTTTACCGTTTAAATTACTTACTTTATTTTAAAATTACTAAGTTTAAAATCAAGTAAGTAATTTAATAAAAATGAAGTTTTTATTTCAAATATTGAATTCATATTTTTAAATTTTATAATATAAAAGTACACACAACTCACACATTTATTTATAATAATTATCCTAAAATAGCAATATATATTTCTGTAAACATTTCTTTCATAATCAAGAAGTTATAATGATTTATTTTTATAGCAATGTTGGCCTGGTTAGCAAAAACATCATTTTCGTTACCAGAAGGTAGTGAGTTTTTATATTCAACACAGCAAAAATTCACCAATGCAATTAATGGCGACTGGCATAAGTCCTAATAACTTTCAAGTGAAATGAAACTTTGGGGGTACTAGGTCAAGTCCGGGGTTCTCTTGCCCATTTCCTATATTCCAAATTATGAAGATTCATATCTGAACTCCATTAAAGGGTTATCAGACTTTACAGATAAAGTAAAAGGTTGTTAAATTCCTAAATAATGTAGATGATACATACAAATAGAACTGAGGATGCATAAGAATTAGGTGCATTTGGCGCAAAAAGCTGCATTAAAATAGAAGGCTTAATTCCTTACAATAACCCAACCAATGAAAAAAAATGGTTTTATTACTACATCAGTTTTTAAATTACGTTGATAAATAAAAATCTATTATAAATTTCAGGAATTAAATTCCTTAAAATCTAATTAATTAAAATCTTAAAATTTAATTTAATTTTTGTCAAACATGACAATATTGTTTTATTCACATACTTTCAAAATTCCTAAATCATTAATTTTTATCTTTATATTTTAAATAACTACATTAAAGTAATTTAGATTCATGTAGCAGACGAATATGTATGAGACTTCATATTTATTCACTTACGAAGGATTTTAATTAACTTTACTCCGAATTTTATGAAATATCTGAAGGTTTTTGATTGAACGAAGAAAACGGAGCAGATTTCAGAACCACTGTGTCGATTCTTAACAATTTAAAACATTAATTAAGTCACTAAATTATAAACTGAACTATTTAATCATTG
>JAPDSC010017246.1:0-19734 GCA_026290005.1 Latrodectus geometricus | reverse complement strand
CGAGACGTCATCTTTTCAGATAAATCCAGGTTCAGCATCATCATGGTCGCATCCGTGTTTGGCGGCATCGTGGTGAACGCACACTGGCAGCGTGCATTCATCATCGTCATACTGGCCCATCACCTGGCGTGATGGTATGGGGTGCCATTGGATACACGTCTCGGTCACCTCTTGTTCGCATTGACGGTGCTTTGAACAGTGCACGTTACATTTCTGGTGTGTTACGACCCGTGGCTCTACGCTTTATTCGAGCCCTTCGAAACCCTACGTTTCAGCAGGATAATGCCCGACCGCATGTTGCCGGTATTGTATGGACCTTCCTTGATACGGAACATGTTCGGTTGTTGCCCTGGCCAGCACGTTCTCCAGATCTTTCACCAATAGAAAACGTCTCGTCAATGGTTGCCGAGAGACTGGCTGGTCACCAAACGCCAGTCACTTCGGTTGATGAACTGTGGCATCGTGTTGAAGCTGCATGGGCATCTGTACCTGAACATGCAATCCAATCTCTGTTTGACTCAATGCCCAGGCGTATAACTGCTGTTATTACTGCCAGAGGTGGTTGTTCTGGGTACTGATTTCTCAGGATCTATCCAGCCAACTGTTTTGAAAATTTAATCACTTGTTATTTCTAGTATAATATATTTGTCCAATGAATATCATTTTGTTATCTGCATATCTTCCTGGTGTAGCAATTTTAATGGCCAGTAGTGTATGAAGACAAATGTGCTTCGAACCCACATTGTTAAGTATTTAGATTGGGGATCATAGCTCTTGGTGCAGCTCTTAATTATGCCCTGACCACTGATAGAAATGGCATTTGGAATTTTTACTGATAGCAAGCCAAAAATATAGCAAGCCCAGACCAAGCTATATTGCAGCTTCTCTGCGAGATTGGCTTCAAAACTCCTGTATGCCTTCAATAGATTGCATCGCGTTTTGGGGTCTATTCGCAAAGAGATAGCAAATGGTATGCATGGCAACGAGGCAGCAGACTAGATAGCAGATTTACTCGCCAAGAATGGTTGTGATCTTCTGATAAACAACTCAAATGTGTGAGCTTATTCCCTCTGAAATTAGCTCCTTAAACAGATAGCAATTGCTCTCTGCATGGCTTCTTCCAACAATTCAGCAGTGGCATGCTGCTAAATGTCCTGATCTGTTACTGTCACGCAGTGGCCCCAGGCCTCTTCAAATAGCCATGGTGTAGCTTAGAAGTGGCCATCTAAAATGCTTGAGATTCTTGAATGGCGAGATTTTCTGTCCTTGTTCCCTCCCTACCAGTCCTGCTCACCTTATTAATTGTCTTGGCACCTCCTGGAGGCAGATATGGTATGGGTAGAATCTGGTCTATGGGGATCTGGCACATCGGGGCCTATTGGACCTGTTGTAGGCTTCCCTTCATCAGAGGAATAAGTAACAACACATGTGTTTTCTTTTTTTCTTTTAGTTATAGATATATATATCCACATGTCTTTTATTTATTGTATATTTTTCAATTAAACTATTTTTATTAGAAGTTAAAAATTAACTTAATTACTTTTATTCTTAATAAATTAATTTGCAGATCACTTTTGAAAAATCATATATTAAACATATTTTCAGCAGCAATGCATACGTGTGTGTGTATATTCCTTTATTTATAATATTCTTTACTAAAAAGATGTTTTTAATTTTAGTATTCATATTCTTTTATATTTTTAAATTTTATTTTTTACTTTTTGATAAAAAAATTTCTTTTTTAATATATTTAATTTTTATAAATTTATTTACAATATATTTGAGGAAAAATTTAAATGCATATGCGAACATGTTTCCTTCCTTGTTTTTGATAGACAATTTTTTAAAACTGTTTACTATTAATAAATATTTATTGTATTTTTTATTTCGTAAATTATATAAGAACGTACGAACATATAATCCCAACAACATTTTCTGTATTTAGTTATTAAATTGTGATATTATATTTTTCAACATAATTTTTAATAATATATATACGTATATGCAATTAACCTAAACACTTTATTTTTTATGTGGGCTTTATTTATTTTTCTCAACAAAACATATTTTATACCTAGCAGAGCGTGGTTTCGATCCACGGACCTCTGGGTTATGGGCCCAGCACGCTTCCACTGCGCCACTCTGCTCTGCTGAAAATTTCAATAAATAATAATAAACGTCGTATGTTTAATATTTAGAAATCTAAACATTTCGTCAGGATTATTAGGTGAATGTTATACCGTATCAGGAAATGTGACTATAAATATCGAAAGTTTCGACTGTAGATAATCTTGTCGATAAAATCTCGAATACAGGTGATATCGACAACGATAGAAAGCGAATCTGGCAAACTTTCTTTGTTCATCAGAAATCGTGTAATACTTTCGAAACAGCAAAATGCTTAAATAAAATAAGCATTTCTGAAAATCATTAAAAATTAGCATTATTATAGAAAAATAGAGAAATTTTTTTATATCCAAATTTTCCTCTGTGTATTTTGTTTGTTTTGATAATATTTTAGCATTGTCATACGTAGAAATTTAATTAAATAGCATTAAAATATATAAATTTACTATGTATCTTATTATGTAAATAACTATAATGCTTCATCAAATAAATATATTTATCTGTTCAATTTTCTCTCCGACGATAAATAACACAATTATATTGCTTCTTTTTAATTTATTTTATTTTTACTAATAAAATATCAATATTTTTACTAATAAAAAAATTTATAATAATTTATTAGAATTTCTTGCGCTATTTTTACTTCTTTTCTATGCGTTAAATGGCAACAAAATAAAATAGAGTATAAATCCCATTGCAATAAAATGAGGAAACTCAAAATCCTTAGTCATGCGTATTTTAAATTAATATTTAATGTACAACGTTTTTGTTTTTCTTCTCTATAAATTCAGTAGAAACTTAAATATTAAACGTACATCAGAAAATATAGATGATGAATAAATAAAATAAACTCTTTTGTTAAAATAAGCAATGTTTGTTGAGAAAAAATTTTGCTGTTGACTAAATCCTAATGAAAAGATATTTTTACGAAACTGCTAGAAACGTGACTTTGCTGTGGAATCTCATCAAAGATCAAATCTTTATCTTTACTTCTTCAGCATTAGCTAAATGAAGAAAGGAAGAGAATTTAATATTAAAATTATTAAGTTTCATATTAGCATAATTAATAATTGTAATTAATCATGTTTTGTATATGATTTAAATAATAATGTATAGAATAATGAAAGTGATAAAAATTTGGATTCTAAAAGAATGAAAAAATGCGAAGTGAGAAGAAAAAAAAAATATTACCAATGAAAGTATAAAAAATTACTTTCACTGTTCAATTAAAAAACAAAGAAAGAATATTAGAAATATAACTAAATTGCTAAAAAACAAGAAATAAATTAATAAAAATTGTACAATCAATTTAAAATATATTGGAGCAAAAATTGCTTAACATGAGTATAGTTGCTTTTTACTTCATTTGTACCTTATTTAATTAAAAACAAACTAAATTAGTTACAGTATCGCATATATCAATCACAATATATCGGCCAATTGCCTATATCAGACACTTATAAATGTAGATCAAGTGGATTTCAAAATATGCTATAGTATTTTAACTTATTTATATGCTAAATCGAGAATTTTTTTCTGTCACAAAATGGCTTTTACTTATCATAAATGTTCTTACATTTTGCATGAATTTAGTGAAACAAATTAAATTTTCATAACATTCGAAATTCAAACATTAAGGTAAAAATTACATTAGCTAAATATCTCAAAAAAAATATTTTTAGCACCACATAAAATATTTTCTTCCTATAAAAACTACTCTAGGTAAGCGTATTCTTATTTTCAGCGACAGTCAAGCTGATGCATTGATGGCTCTTTACTCATTTCAAGTCAAATCAAAAATTGTAATGGAATGTAAAAATCTCCTTAAGGAACTGGCAAATGGGAATAAAATTATTCTTATTTGGGTGCCAGGGCATATAGGAATAGAAGGTAATGAAAGAGCTGATGAACTTGCAAAACAGGGATCCTCTTTCAATCCAATAGGAATGGAACCCTTTTGTGGGATCAACATGAAGACTACAAGGAAGGCCATTCAAAAATGAGAAAAACAGGAGATGAACAAAGTTTGGTGTGACTCTCCTGGACAGAAACATGCAAAAAGCATGATTTTCAACTCATCTGAAATTCTTAGACTTCCAAGATTGAAGACTCAAGCAATTGTAGGCTTCATTACTGGGCACTATCATTTCAGGAAACACCTTCATACAATGGGGCTTTTTAAACAAGAACCAATTTGTAGGAAATGCCATGCAGGGGTAGAATCAGCTCATCATATCCTATATGAGTGTGATGCTCTTGCCCTTACAAGATTCACTACTCTAGGTAATCCATATCCTAAAGAGTTACACCTAAACTCCACTGAGGGCCTATCAGACTTTATGAACAAAGTAGGTGACCCAAGACAATGGAACTAGGAAAAAATTGGGCTTGGAGCATGGTACAAAATGCAACAATGCAGAGGTGCCACATATCTGACAAGCTCAAGAGAAGAAGAAGAAGAAAACTACTCTGCTTTTAAAAATAAGTTAAATATGTTTATTCTAAAAATCTTTTTTTTTTTCTTTTTAATTTTGAGGAAACATGACAAATTGAGCATTGAATAAGAAAGATATCAGAAAATGAAATCTTTTCTGCTTTTCTCAAAATAATTATGGATGTTATTACCAAACCTTATAAAATTATTTTATTACAAAAAAATTTATTAACACTATATTTTATTTAAATGCATTGTACATTTATGCATTTATTGAACAACAATAACCGGTATGGTATTCTTTTCTGTTTTTATGAAAGACAAATTAATGTATCTACAAAATACAGTCAGCGTATAAGTATATATGTTTTTAAACTGAAATAATTTGACTCGTTTATAAATATAAGCACCAATTTTGATTAAATGAATTCTAATATCCAACAATGAATACTACAATAACTTTAAAATCTATCTTTCAATATCCAGAGATAACAAATAAAAATTCTTCAGCAAATTAGCAAAAATATAATTAATTAAATTTAAGTAGATTTGAAAGGAAAGATCCTTTTGAAATTGGAATTTTTATATATTAAATCTATGAGAGATTTCTTGAGATTTATAGTAGAAATTAAAGAGGAAACATATCTTAAATAATAATTATTAAATTAAGATAATTTTGGAAATGTGTTCTTTCAAATATTGGAATATTCAAACAATCAGCCAACTTCTACAGAATTTATAAACCGTCAGCTACTTTTAATTATAGACATCAAACAACCGTCACCTAGCGCATTCTTGCGCAGAAATTCCAGAGAAAGAAAATATCAACCACAGAGTTATACTTTAAATTCTATTATTATTCCATGTGATGTTTCTTAACACAATGATGAGGAAAATGCTGTCACCATCGTGTAGAAAACATATCATCAAAAAAATGAAGGGGTAACAATTTACTGTACTGTCATCCTTGACGACTTTTCCAAAAACTCGCCATTTTGCACAAGCGAGATCTAAAAATAAACAGAATATTGAAATATATTGCCTGATTGGTCGGAATTCCTCATCTGCGATTGTTCGGAATGGGTTGAGTTGCCAGAAAATATTATTTATCGCTAAATATGGAAAAATTACTCCAAGGGTGACCGTACAGTAAATCTCAAACAACAAAGGTTATGAAATATTGTTTGTTTAATTGCCATGGAAACTAATAAAAATGTGCGTGTGATCTAGGGTTTTTTTTTTTTTTGCGATAACTCAGAAAATGGTTTCAGTAGCAAAACCAAAATCATAATTTTTATTTGAAAATCAGAATGAGATTTTTATTTTTTTATTTTTTGGTAGAATATAGATTTTCCATTTCAAATAATTTTAAGAAGCTTTCATTAAATTATAAAGCGTTTCTCCTGATTTTCCAAATTAAGTTATCCATTTGTTTGATCGATCAAAAGTTTTTATTCGAAACGAGGAAATAAATGAATTAATTAAATAAAAATTTAATGAAAAATCATCTAATGGATGTACACTAATTGCTTAAAAGAAGATGTACACTTTAAAAAATAATCTGTGTGTTATATTATAGTTTTTTTATAAGTGCTTCATAACTCTATAATTGTGCGCTCTATGGTTAAATATATGAATAGTAAACGTTATATTTCAAGAGAAGTACATTTCCTTATGATTAATTTTCTGATAAATGATTTATTTTAGTTTTAAAATTTATTATGAATGTTCATTGTCAAACAAATTTATTAATATTCTCCTAATTTGGAAAATTGTTAATAAAGTTTCAAACTTTAAATTAATTTGCGTAAATTTATTTTATGAGTAAAAGATATTAAGTTTGCGAAAAAAAAATCGCCTTTATTTATTTTTTTACAAATAATGTTTTGATTAATTAATTTATTTTTTAAATTTAGATCTATATATAATTGTAAATTGTTTTTGACGAAAATTTAAACAAACATACGAATAGATGTTCCTTTCGATGGAAATATTAGTAATACACTATTCTTGATTAAAAAAGACGTTTTTCTTCAATTTTTAATTAAAATTCACATTTTTTATTTAATTTTTATGTGTGTATTTTAATAAATTACATTTTATTTTATTTTATTATTAATAAATTAATTTGTAAGACACGTAGAATATAGTAAATACCCAGATATATTCTCCTCAACAGAATTTTTTATAATCTATTCAATTTATGCTTTTAAGTGAATTAAGATGGAATTTTAAAAATATTTTATGACATTATTATTTTAATATTCACATTTTTTTTATTTAAAGTTTATACTTTATAATTTTTAAAATTAAATGAAATTAAATGTTAATTTATTTTTATATAAATAAAATTCGAAAATGTTTTTGGAAAAATTTGAACACAATTGAAAGCATATATTTTATAGAATACGATTTGTGATATATTCAGCTTACACAATATTTATTTTTTTTTATTGAAAAATTGGTTCTCTTTTTGTTATTTTAATTTTTTTGATATTTTTTCATTATTTTACATCCTTTTATTTATATATGCATATGAAGTGTTTATTTACTTATTCAAACTTTTTTGGTTTAATTTCATTTTTCTAACTTAATTATTAAAAAAGTTTATTTTTCTAGCAGAGCGTGGTTTCGATCCACGGACCTCTGGGTTATGGGCCCAGCACGCTTCCACTGCGCCACTCTGCTCTGCTGAAAGTATCAATGATTAATCATCAAATCTGTACACTCAGTATTTAGAAATCTTGTTATTTCATCAGGATAGTCAAGTGAATATTATCGCATCGGGGTAAGTCGTGACTTTCGGAAGCTTGGACTCTTGATAATCTTGGTGATATAACTGGAGAATACGGGTGATTGTAGCAACGATAAAAAACAAATTTTTGCTCATCAGAATCTCGTGTAGAACTTTAGAATAGGTAAGATGTTTTAATTAAATAAGCAATTCTGAGAAAATGAGCATTATTTTAGAAAAATAGAGAAATTTTTTGTATTTAAGTTTTAATGTGTAATTTGTTTGTTTTGATAATATTTTCATTGTTAGTCACATTTAATTAAATAATATTATAATGTAAATTTATTATGCAACATTTTAATTTACGATAAGCAAATAATAACAATTTATATCATCGGTTTTCTTCTTTAGAGATAAAAAACAAAATAATTTTAATTATTTATTTGAATAATCTTTTTAACGAAAAATATTAATATTTTTATTAATAAATTATAAAATTATTTATTAAAATTTCTTTCGCAATTTATTTTATTTTATTTTTATGCTTTAACTTCCAGCAAAACAACCTAGAGTGTAAAAAATCAATGAAATAAAATGAAGAAATGTTTAATGTGATACATATTTTACAGTATTCACTATGCAACACTTTTATACACTTTCACCATAAATTTACCAAAAACTCAAATTTAATCAATAAACTTGCATCAGAAAAGAGTTAATGAATCAATAAGTAAACAATTATTGGAATAGACAATATCATTAAAAATATGCTATTGATTTAATCTTAATAAAAATGTATTTTTTAAAAACTGTTATGTTTGCATATCAAATCTCATCAAGGATTGAGCTTATATACTTCACCTCTAATTCTTTAGTACTAACTGAATAAGCAATAGAAAACAATAATACAAAATATTATTTATTATAATAACATAATTAAAAATTGGATATAATCATATTTTCTTAATTTACGTTTTTAATTACAGAAAAATCAATAGTAATAACATTTTAAATTTAGAAATAAGTTTTAAAAATTAACGAGAGAGTTATCCATATAAAATAAGAAACAAATTATTGATGACAACAATAATGTACAAAATACAGTTTCTATTAATGGAATTCGATTAAAGTTTTTCTTAACCATAAAGTGGTTGTTTCTTTCGTTACAGTTGAGATCATGTGTATGTCACTTTATTTTACTTATAATTGGTCTGTGAGTGAAACAAATAATCGTTTTCACCAATAATATTGAATCTACAATTTTGTCCACCCATCCAAAACAAGTCAATGTGTCATTGGGATGAGCTCTTCAGTGAGCAGTTGGAAAAAAAATGTTGGCCCATATCTTAGTGGGATGGGTTATTTTATATATTATTGGAGATTTGTCTCTCTCGATACCGCTATTAAAAAAATAAATGCTTATGAATCATTCAGTAAAGATAAATTTATTTCATGTAGCATGTAAAGCGCATTCAGTATTAATATTTGATTGTTTATGCAAGCAACAAATAAATCATAACATCCACTTTTTTATGGTTATTTTAAATCAGCAAAGACGATGTAAATGTTTTTTTTTTTTTTTTTTTTTTTCTTTTTTTTTTTACCCACCGTCAGTATTTCAGTAACATAAGTGAAACAAATTAGAATTACTAAAATGTTAAAAATAGTAATCCTTTACTCTGCGCCATTAAACTATTCTAACTTTTTTTGTATATGTTTCATGATAATAATATCTATCTATAAAAATACTTAACGCAATGATCATATATAAACATTTATTTAAATCGTATAAACGTTATATTTGACAATTTTAAAATAATGTAATTCAACTTAAATCTCAAAGCAAATCAATTCAAGTCTAAAAAAACCAAAACAGAAATCTCAAATGGAAAATGTCTATAAATAAATAGGGATAAGTTTGTAAATTAAAATTCAGACTGATTCAGTGAAATATTGAAAAGTGTCTTGTATGCGCAGAATACTCTGACAAAAAATAAGAGAATATTTTAATCACTGATATATAATGAAAATATTCTGTATGTAAAACAAGGAAACTTTTTTATAAAATTTGGATTAAAATAGAATGAAAAATACACAGCGTATGTTAAGATGGAAAAATATAAAATAATCAATGAAAACAGTAAAATTACATTAATTTTTTTTTTTTTTTTTTTTTTTTTTTTTTTTTAAAAAGTGAGAGAGAGAGAGAGAAAAAATAACATTATATAGTATAATTAAGTTACGCAAAACAATAAAAACACTAAAAATTGTAGAATCAACTTTAAAATATTTTCAAACTAGAATTGATCAGCGTGATTATAACTGCTTTTCCCCTAATTTTTGATTTGTTTAATCAAAAATAAGCTATAAACTAGTTACATCTGGGCAAAATCATATATATATTAGGTTCTCATATAAGCACGTATGCTCATTGTAAAATTTCGATACATTTTTTAGACTTTTAAAATATCCTAAAACGAGAATATTTTCTAAGAAAATGGCATCTACCTTGCTGGCCATCCAAATTACAACACCAAGAAAAATGAGAGATAGCACAACAAAATTTATTTTGTAGATAACATGTTGACCAACATAACATAACATGATTAAATTTATAGAGACGTCTGTGAAGAGTGGTTCCTGCTAAAATCAGTAGCCAGAGTAGCCGCTATTGTTGGAGATCACCGCTGCCACACGCCTCGGCATTGGTTCAAAGAGACTTTTGGTGTGTTTTTGGGGTACAGCAGACTAAGCACCTTCCACACGTTGCCGAAGTTGATCTGGTGTGGAAGCTGGGGATATGACCTGGGTCAATCGTTGAGCCAACATGGACCACATGTTTTTTCTATCGGTGAAAGATTCTGAGAGCAAGCCAGCCAGGAAGGCAATTCAATCTATTGATTGATGAAGAACCCTTGGACAATGCATGCTACTTGTAGTCCCTGTTGAAATATAGCTGTGGGCAAGCCCTGAAAATAAGGAAGGACAACGGGCTCCAACAATTTGGAGATGTAGCGCTGGCAGTTTAAAGTACCAGTTATTCGTATTAGAGGAGTGCGAGAGTGACATCCAATTCCGCCCCATTTCATAATACCCAGTGCAGGATCAGTGTGGCGGTGCATAACGCAGCTGTCCAGCATCCCTTCTCTACAGTGTCTCGGTGTTACAGACAGAAGCGTGACTCGTCAATAAAAACAATTTTATTCCATTCTTCCGCCCACATCCTTCTTTCATCGCACCACTTTTCGGCGGAGATGTCTGTGGTTCTGCGTCAAGGGTAGACGAAGCAATGGACATCTTGTAAACAGACCACTCTGCTGTAACTAGCGTCGAATGGTGCATACAGACACTGGAAGATGCGTTACAGACTGAATGTACTGTGCTATAGTTCGAGATGCGGCTGAGCGATCCATCACTGCCTTGCACACAATTTGCCTGTCATCACGGGAAGTGGTGTACTGAGGTAGATGCGATCTAACTCGTCGGTCCATCGTACCCTCCTACATCCAACGATCAGATATCCGCATCACAGTGTTGTTTGGTTTCGTCCAACACGACTACCGATTTGCCTGAAATATAATCCTCCATCTCGATAAGCCACTATCCTTCCTTTGTCGAACTTGATCAAAAAATGATCGCTGTTTTCTTTCGAGGCATAATTGATCGCTTTTTTGAAAAAACTACAAGACAAACACAATTTTAAACAAAAGTTAGGCAACTAGTAATCGTCGAAATTTCCAAGCCTTAAATATCGCTTTGAAGTGGCTTTGGCAGGCGTGTGTGATGTGCGTCTGCGCTGAAATTCTAATCATTTGCATATCTCACCTTCACTAATGCATGTTGTACATTTCATGTTATTTGCAAGCTTCCTTCAGGGTGCTGCATATACGGTGGCCAGCACTGTATGTGGTATAAGTGATTTTGCATTTGCACAAGTTTAGTAAACTGACTGATACTTATTTAAAGCATTTGTGACTCAATTATTAAGGTGAAAATGATTTTAATTACAGAAGCAAATATTTGAAGAATAAAATATTTTATTACATAAAAAGTTAGGTATTTCCTTTCTATAAGAACTAGACTGTTTTTAAAAATGAGTTATAATATTAATATTTAATATTTTTAATATTTTTACTTAAATACATGAAAATAATATATATATATATATATATATATATATATATATATTAACAACACGAAGATTGAGACAACAATAAGATATCAGAAAGTAAAAATTTTCTTGATTTTCCCATGATAATTCTCAATGTAATTATCAAACATTATGTAATTAATTTATTGTAATTTTATTACTACTGTTTTATTTTTAATAATATTATCTTTTCGATTGTAAATTAAAAGAACATAAACAATTGGTTTGGTATTGGTTTCTGTTTTTATGATGGAATGCAGTAAGCACCTACAAAAAAGCTATTCCTTTTTTTTGTTCAAAAAGTTTTTGTTCGAAACAAGGGAACAAATCAATTAACTAAATTAAAAGCTTCTTCCAAAGATATAATATTAATATTCTAATTTTTGAAAAGCTGTATACTTTTATAAAAATCTATATTTTTATTATAATTTTATACTGGCTGTATAAGTCTAATTGTATGCTATAAAATTTTAAATGTATACTATTAGCTTTTTAAATGTGTTATTTCAGGCAAAACGCATGAAAGTAATTTACATTATTTACATGATAATTTTCTTCAATATTGTAATCTTATTTCATTGTGAATGTATTCATTGTCGTTTACATATTTATTGGTATTCTCCTTTTATGTGCAAAATTATTTGTAGGTCATAAATTTTTCAAATTTTAGTTTGATTCATATAAAATTCGAATTTTATGACTAAACGGATTATTATTAAAAACAACTCAGGTATAATATGATTAAAAATTAATTTTATTTATTTCTCCAGTACTTTAATGGGAGAAATGAAAATTATCAATTTTACCTATACAAATACAAACGGATCCTTTTTAATAAACGGAGCATATATAAGCAGGAATTACATTTATCCAAATATATAAAGGCCCGAACTAATTATCCTACAACCTCAGAAGTTTCCGCCTATTTTCTCTTTTTCTAATTGATTTATTTAAATTATTTAAAAATAAATCGAACACAAATACCAATATAAATTCCTTAGAACTATATATTAGGTGATTTATTTTATTTTGAACAAAATTCGCTTTTGTTTATATTATTTTATTGGATATAACATTTAGCTCAACTTAATTATTTTGTTAATTTAAATTTATATTAATTTAAACAACTTTTTTGAGGAAAATTAAACATACATACAAATGAATGTTCTCTTAATAGAGCTTTCTGTAATTTTAATGTAACTTTTTTTTTCCTGTTCTTGATTGAAAACATATTTTTTGAAACTTATATTTTTATATTCACATTTTTTATTTGCATTTTTTATATTTTTTTAAATTAAATTAATTTTTACAATAAATTTATTTTAGCTTAATTAGTTTAATTGTTAAAAAATTAATTTACAAAAAACGTGGGAAAAATATCGAATACACAAATATTCTTCTCAACAGAAAATTTCTTGTAATCATTCAATTTATATTTTTAAGTGAAAAGATATAATTAATAAAACATTTTATTTTACTTTAATGAGTTAAAAATTTTTTTATTTTAGATTGAATTTTATTTTATTTTTATAATTTAAAAATTTATTTGGAAAAAATTTAACACAACTGAGATCATATATTTTATAGAATACGGTTTATTATTTATTCAATTTATATTTTTGGTTAAAAAAAAAAGATTTTTTAAAAGAATTAAAAAAAGATATTTTTTATATTATTTTAATATTAATATTTTTTACTATCACCTTATTTTAATATAATTTATTTTCTTCCTAATTGATTTGTAAATTATTTAAACAATGTATAACACAAATAGCAGTATAAACTCCTTAGAACTATATATTGGGTGATTTATTTTATTTAGAAAAAAAATATAGCTTTTATTTATTTTATTGAATATAATATTTATAGTTCACCTTCATTTTAATATTGAGTTAATTTTGTAATTTAATTTCATCATTAAAAATTTATAATAATTCTAGCAGAGCGTGGTTTCGATCCACGGACCTCTGGGTTATGGGCCCAGCACGCTTCCACTGCGCCACTTTGCTCTGGTACAGATGACCGTAAATAGTTAAAAATTCCTATGCCAAATAGTTAAAATAATTCTTCCGTATCATTTGGGAAATGTTACCGCATAAGGGAACGTTATGACTTTCGAAAGCTTTGATTCTAGATAATCTTGGCGATAAAATCGAGAATACAGATGTGATTGTGCCAAAGGTAGAAATATAATCTAGCTGTTCATCCGAAACACGTGTTCTATTTTCCAGTCGGCAAAACGCTAAAACTAAATAAACAATTCTAGTATTCCTTAAATTATCATTATTTTATGTAAATTGTGCAGCTTTTTTATAAATCTAACTTTTAATTAATTTTTAGTGTTATTGATAATTTAGGATTTTTGTAGTTGGAGATTTAAATAAATGACATTCAAATATAATATAATTAATTATACAAATAAACCTAATGATTAATCAAATAATTATCTTTATCTGATCAGTGATTAAAAGGAAAATAATTTTGCTTATTTTTAATTATTTCTGTATTTTTACTAAACTAATAAAAAATTATTAATATTTTATTAATAAAAAAATTTGTTTTAATACATTCTAAAATTATTTATAAAAATTTCTTACAGTTTTTTTTTATTCATGTGTTAAACTTTAATAAAACAAAATAAAGTGCGAAATTGCAATAAAACAAAGAAACACATATCCGTGTTTCTCGATAAATATAAATCTCGTATATCTAAAAATAGTTGGTAAATCAATAAAGTTAATTATTATTAGAATAAGCAATGTTTGTTGAGAAAAAATTATGTCGTTGATTTAATCCTAATGAAAAATGTTTTTAAGAAACTGCTACAATTTGCCTGTGAAATCTCATGTAGAATTAAGCCTCATCCATATCTCTAATTCTTCAATTTCAATTAAATGAAGAAAAAAATAAAAGTTAATAATTGAAATTATTATGTGCCACATATTAGATTAATATACGATGATAATTAATCATGTTTTAGGCATAATGATATTAAAAATATATAAAATAACAAAATTGATAAAAATGAAACAAATTCACAGTATATTAAAATGCAAAATCAATGTTAAGAATGAAAGCAGAAAAAAATTGAATTCACTTTTTGATTATAAAACATTAAAAAAAAAAAAAAAAAAAAAAAAAAAAAAAAAATTTAAAAATATAACAATATTGCACAAAATAATAAACAAATAAAATTGTACACAGTTTAAAATATATTGGATCAAAAATTGTTTAACATGATTATAATTGCTTTTCACATCATTTGTAACTTATTTAATCAAAACTAAATTAAATTAGTTACATATAGCCAATCACATATATCAGATACATATAAGTGTACATCAAGTGGATAGCAAAAATATGATATAGTATTTTGGCTTACTTATATGCTAAATCGAGATTTTTTTTTTTTTTTATCAAAATGACTTTTACTTGCCAGAAATGTTCTTAAAATTTGCATGAATTTAAATTTTCAAAACTTAAATATCAAAATAAAGATTACATATTAATAAATATGATTAAGTAAATTACAGAATTTCATAACTAAATAAATATTTCCAAAATAAGTTTTTAATACCAAAAAAAATATATATATATTACAGGAACTATTCTGTTTTTAAAAATAATTTAATGTACTTTATACTTATTTCATTACAAAGGAGATTATTTTATTAAAACTATATTTTGTTTAAAGAATGCATAATACTTTAATGCATTTATTAAACAGTCATAATCGGCTTGGTGTTGTCTTCTGTTTAGATGAGGGAAAGTTTAATGTACCTACAAAATATAGTCAGCATATAAGTATATATGTTTTTAAACTAAAATACTTTGTTCTGAATATAAGCACCAATTCTGATGGAATGAATTTTAATATCCCTTTGTGCGTGAGAAGTATACAATAGCTTTAAAGTTTACCTTTGATAACAAATAAGAATTCCTAAGCAAAAAAATTAAAACAAATAAAATAAAACCCATTCAAATCGTCCATGCCGATTTAAACTAACCATACAGTGGATGTTATGATTTATTGATTGCTTGCATAAGCAATCAAATATTAATATTGAATGTGCTTTACATACTACATGAAATAAATTTATCTTTACTGAATGATTCATAAGGATTTATTTTTTAATAGAGGTATCAAGAGAGACAAATCTCCAATAATATATAAAATAACCCATCCCACAATGATATTGGCCACATTTTCTTTCCAACTGCTCATTGAAGAGCTCATCCCGCAGACACATTGACCTTTTTTCGATGCGTGGACAAAATTGTGTATTTAACATCACTGGTGAAAACGATTATTTGTTGAGCTCACAGACCAATTAAAATAAAGTGAACAACACGTGATCTCAACTGTAGCGAAATAAACAACCACTTTATGGTTAATAGATCTAAAAGAAAATTTTTATATCCGTCTCGAATTGGATTTTTTTTTGTATTAAATCTGTTTTGAGATTTATTGTTTAGATTACAACAGGGAAGATATCTTAAATAACGATTAAATTAAGATAATGTTGAAAATGTGTTCACCCAAATTTAGAAATATTTATACAATCAGCTAGTTCCGGTAAAATTTAGAAATGGTCTGCGACTTTAATTTTGGACAATAAATGCTTTCTGAGACAGCATATTCATGAAGGAATAACCATAATTTATTCTTTAATATATGCTCTCTGTTATTAGTCCGTGTAATACTTGATTATTATTATTAGTCCGTGAAACGTTGATGCAATATTGTCACCAATGTTTCGAAAACATTTCATCAAAAAATAAGGGTTGTGAAAATATGGTTTAAGTAACAAAACCCACATCAGAATTTTTTTTTGAGGTTCTTATATAAATAATGAACAAATGAGGGGTGTAAGTTTGTTATAAGAGAAGTACCTCTACTATGGGGTTGATCCCCTCCCTCGAGAAGTAATACAACACATGCAATGTTATGTGATGCTCACGATTATGCAGTTTATTAATTGAGTCGGAAGTCGAGACATTGCTCTTCCAAAGCAGTTGAAAGAGTGACTAGGGCTTTAGGAAGGGGCGGGGCACTTGGTGAATGACTAGTTCACGCCCTCGGGCAACACCTCCTACTCTAGGAGGTGTTGCCTCGGGACAGTGCGAATGAAGTCAGACAGAGCGTCTTCTGGTTTTGATCTGAGTACCCCAAACATGAAGGAAAAAGAACGACTTTGGCTCATAGATGACAGCACCATCTGAGTCTTTCATTTGAGTAATAAAAAGTCAAAAAGACCCAAGGCCTGGCTCCTAACACACCCAGAGGTGCTAATTTGAAATGGGAACATGGAGGACATTGCTACCACAATATATTTTACTCGCCCCAGTCGCCATTAGTGACACGACGGAATATTGGGATTGGAACTCACTATCTTTTGATAATGAGAACCATGCCACCGCGGATGTCCTTAGCTGAACCTCTAGCCTGGATGCCGAATCCATGGTTAGAAATTGTTGTCAAAGTCTATGAAGCACAAGCGAATTCATATTGAGCCATCTATATCTGATTTTGTCCTGCCTCTAATCTTCCCATTGAAATTATTCGATCAAATGATTATTTGAGGTCATTGTTATAATTTCGGTATACCAGATTTCTAATCTTAGACACGAAACGACAATTGCCACCTTTCTCTGAGACATCCATTTTTATGCTTCTCGTAAAGGACGTATTCCGCAGAGCCACTATTCTGTATAATGTCATATTGTTCTGACCCTTTTACTTACACGCATATTAAAAATTCATTGAGATTGGCTTATTTTTGGTAACCAATACGATTTCCGGACAGTTCATAAGGTGTTATTATAGGTTTGAATTGCTGAACTTTGCAGTCTTTTTTTGTCTGCTATTACTTAACCTATACCTTACTTGAAGGATACCAGATGTAAATCTTCGGGCTTCTGAATAAGAACATTTATTTATAATTTTAACTGTTGTTACCTCTTGCACAATTTACGAAGTTAAGCAATTTTGAGAATAAGAAATGTGCTTGTCTTTGCCTGTTTCGAAGTATTTTTTTTTTTTTTTTTTTGTCAGAATCAACATGGACACAAGTAAGTATACCTTTTAATACTGCTCCCGAGTGACCATAACCTCGACACTGGGACGTAATGGACTGACGATACATGGAAGGTCAATGAAATGCACACACTTTGCTTTCATGTACTTGCAAGTCAGTTGTAGCAAATGTGTTTCATATCGAATAGTTAAACAGCTCTTTTAACATTTACTCGCTTATTACCATAGACATTTTTAACACGTTTTAGAATACGGGCACAGAAAACAAATCCCTCGTAGAAGTGACAGTACGAATAAAGTGCAAATTTCTGGCACTGTTACCAAACAAAATCTGCTTGTTACTATCTCCTCTTGCTTGCAACTTCATCCAATAAGTCACTGGAAGGCAATTTCCACGTGTTTGACAGTTCAAATTTAATCAAAATCTTTTCTATTCGAAAAGGAGACAGATTCAAACCAGAAGATTCAGTTCGTTTGTCGACTTAAAATTTGGTTAAACAAGAGTGAACTGATTATTGATGCTTCTGTGGGAAGAAGAATTTCATCAATATCTATGACAAGGATCTGTATTTCGGGACTTGACGGGTACCACCCTTTATTGAGTCCAATAAAGGAATGCAGACCAGATGCACTTGTGCTAGCCAGGTTTTATAGGCTTGATCCATAAAGCCGATTGATGTGTTAAGAGCCACAACATGGCCCCATTACCTGAAGCAAAGGCCAAAATATGTTAATCTCTGGGAGACTCAATTCCTAGAAACTTGTTATTAATGATACTTGGCGACGCTAAGCCCGCCCGTCAGAGAGGGAGCTACTTCCTTTTTTTATTTGAGCACCCACATTCGAAGGTGGAAGTACGACTTTTGGCTCATAGATTGCAGCACCACATGAAACTTCCAATTTAAAGATTGCAACCAGTGAAGTCCCAAAGCCTGACTCCAAGCACCCCCAGAGGTATTAATTTGTAATGGGAACATGGAGGACATTGCGACCTGACGGATTTAACATGCCCCAGACGCCATTAGTGAACACGACTAGAATCTTGTTTGCTGACTAAACCCACTTCTAACAATACCATGATGGTCAAATACGAGTCTTAAGAATTGTTATGGTTTGCTACATGTTTTGTACTCGATATTATGGTTTTGGATTTCACTGCTATATACATCAAGAACGCATTGCAGTATATCAAATAGCTATCGCTAAATCTCCATCGTGTTCGAGACAGGATCCTTCATTATCTTTAGAGCTTGCCATCAGCCATATTCCAAAAGGATGATGCATGATCATACGTGGGGTGTAATGTTCAAATGTTCTTTATCCATCAGATTCAATAGTCTCTTTGGTTTGTTTTTTCTCCCAACCTATCGCCAGTCGAATCCATGTGGTTCATGCTAGCAATAGTCTGCAATAAATCAGCCGCTACATCAACTATGACAGTATGTAGAAGTCGTATGGACTAGTATACTCCCAAAGTTTCTTTACCGAGGCTATAGCTAACAATGGAAGCGACACTAACTACGGATTTTGTGTGCAATCATACATACTTTACAAGAGGACGTAGTTTCAATCATTTGAATTTTTATAAGGTATTATATGCCAAATAAATTTTGTACTGATCTTTGGACTTCTCGATACTGGATTTTGGGTGGCCAGAACGTAGTATAAAATACTACCAAAGCAGCAATTTTAACATTCTGATTTTCTTAAGCATTGCTCTTAGTAAACAAACATTGCAAAAAATTATCAATTACTTCCCTATATCGATTTTAATTTAAAAATTGCGTACCTAAGAATTTCATCTTAAATATTTTTATCTATATAAAATATTCTTTCATGTTTGACTCCACTTGTTTAACATTTGCTAGGATTAAACGTCAATATTGCCAGACAATGAATAGTATTTTCTATAATTTAATAGAAATAAAACGAGACAAATTATTAATTTTTCAACAAAGGGCGATAGTGCTACTATTAAACCCATCGCTGGAAGTAAGCAGAAGCCATGGGGTATATCCAGACACCATTTTACCATAATAGATTTTAATTATTCGTGAAAATACGTTGTCAGACAAGACAGAACTCGCTAGCGTGAAATGATTGTACACCCCCCCTCAAGTATTCATTTCTTATATTCGCACAAGATTATTTGACGATTCTCACTTGTATTTGTTCGAACGACTTGTTTCTCGAGGCACACAACTTGGACAAGTGAAAAATTCATTTTCTTCAAAATAGCAAGAAGGCGACAT
>JAPDSC010017242.1:1827-25847 GCA_026290005.1 Latrodectus geometricus | reverse complement strand
ACCATTATCCGTAGTTGTGCAATGAGGTAAGTAGGATAATCCAAAATTCATTCTAGCAACCATCGATTACAGATGTTGTTGTTGTCGTGTGCCAGCCACGCTGGCAATATGGGGTGCGCTGCTGCACTTTTCCAACTGAACCATATTTGGTGTGGAGTCCGACTTCCTCAGTACACACATGCCATAGGTACCCGTTTATAGGGTAGGCAACCATTCACACACGAAGAAAGGACAAAGACAAGAGAGAGAGAAAAAATATACATCCATGCCCGAGCCAGGATTCCGAACCCAGGTCCCACCCATCTGTAGTCAGGTACGCTAACCACTAGACGATTGGGCGGCATCGATAACAGATCTCTAAAGCAATTGATTTTTTTCGTCGAAAACGATTACCAGTTTCTCAAAAAGATAATCTGCATTCTCTATAAGCTGCAATTTTTTTATGCGAACTCAAAATGATGATAAAGAAATGTTTGATACTTTCTATGAGGTATAGTTATTTTCATTTAAGCAAAAAAAGTAAATAAATTTTAAAAAATAGAAGATTCAGCAATCTATCTTCTCTATTTATGTCCACTTTATCCTCCATAGCTGGCACTACAGCTGTATGTGATGTGCGCATATGTTGCAACTCATAAAATTTGAAAACTCATGATGCAATTTTTACATGATTCATGATGTAAATTTTGCATTGATTACTACTTTAAGAATTAAATACTGGTAACAAAATTTAAAGTAAAATTCAGCAAATTATTTGACTAATTAATAAATATTGAAAATGATTCATTTATGAGACTAGCTAAAGTGAGTAAAAGTGATATTTCCATAATTTAGAAAGTAAATAAACATTCTAATAATAAACTTATTAGTGTTCCAAATCATTTTATCAATCATGCGCATTGTGTTTTTAGTTCAGATATAAATATTATGCCAACCTTAAAATTAAGATACACGTTTAGAGAGCATATTCGCTACATATGTTCAGTCTTCATATTTACATTTCAAAAATATTATTTTGTTTATAATATTCAGTATATTATTGCAGAAAACTGAGTTTAATGCTATTTTATAAATTAATGATAAATGTTATTCAGTAATAATTTGAATTGTTTTGTTTTCTCAAAGAATTAAAACAGGGGTTCTCTTTTAAAATGTTAATTATCAATTATTTCAAAAAACATTGGGGAAGTGCATTATTTCAAATGGATATAAAAGTCAAATTCAGCACTGCAATTTTCAGTTACTGTGTTAGCCTAAATATTTAGTTTTAAGAAAATTTATTCAACAAGCATTGTTTAGTATAAAGGCATAAAATATAGCATGAAATATTTATCCTCTTGAAATTTAAGTTATAATTAATCTATAACAACGATCAGAAGAGAGACAAAGTAAACACAGTAGTGTATATTGTACACTTATTCCTCGTTCACTTAGTTATATTATAATTCAGCAATCTATTATTCTGGAAAATTTAAATGCAGGAGCAAAATTTAAAAATAAAGCATTTTTAAAAGCATTTCAGGCAGTTAATGTATTTATATTCTGCTAAAGTAAACTATTCAAATTTAATTTTCAGAGTTTATTTAGGCATAATAAGTAGGAATTTTAATTATATTTAAATTACATATAATTAATAAATATAACTCGTTGTTAAAATTGACGGGAAAAGTTATATTTATAAATTCAGACAATTTTTATTTTAAGCAAGAATAGTTTCCAAATACTTTTTTTTCCAATTAATATAATTTATTTATTTTTATATAAGCTATGTAATCTAATAAATGTCACATAAACATGAAAAAAACTAACTTTTTTATGAGTTTTTGATTTCTATCTTTATATACTACTTTTAATTCAATAAACTATTTAATATAAACAAAAATAATTCAACCTCAAATAAATTAGATATCATTAGAGGTGTAAAAACGTGTTAAACCCAATTTCAATTCAAGTAAAGAATTAAATTTATTTATTAAAATGTATTGTATTTGAACAATAAATTAGATATTAGAAAAAATTAACAATAGTGTGATGGACGAATTACATGAATTACTAAAATCACATAAGGAAATATTTCAACCTATCAGAGCCTTCCTTAATATCAATGCTCTTCAAAATACATTGATCCTATTTCGAGTTAATTTCTAACTTCAAACCAAGAGAAGTAGCAATTTATTGGGATTGCGGATTATCTTTCAGAAGAATCAATGATTGTGTGGGACGAAATTAAGCATCTATCATATGGATCTGTAATCTTCGTATGCATCAGGAAACATCGAACCGAAAGAAAAAATTGCGTCCATATCGCTACACCAGATCAAGTGATGATAGATATATTTCGTGCATAGCAATGGTGGATATCTTAAATGCATCATGAACCATATCACAAGAGATTTAACCTCCGGATTTTGAGGTGCTGCATTAATGGACTTTCTACACAGCTAACAAATATACCCTAAGTGCCATTGGTGTACAGCTGACATGGCATACCCTGCACATATTTTGGTTTGTTTGGGTTTTAACAAAGACGAAGTCCTTCAGGATCCTCTAATTCTGCTAGATGGTCCCAAGATTAAAAACAACAACAAGAGATTCCTTTCATTACTTGTCCAATGTCTACTCTTATCATTCACGTCGTTTGCAGCTGCATGGACTGTCTACAATACGTATATGCTTTGTTTACCTAGAATCGAAACCACAATGGTTTACATCACTAATGGTATGATGAACGACGAACATGGACATCAGAGGAGAAAGACATTCTATTTTTGATGAATTCAGATTCTGCCTACAACAACACAATGGTTGAATTTGATTCTGGTGACCTCGTGAGGAGAGAATCCTGAACTGTTGTATTATGTACAATAATACTGGTGTTGCACCCAGTACCATGGTTTGGGATGGTATCGGATGTACCTCCAGCAATCCTCTGAATATTCATACTAATTTTTCATAGTACACTGAATAGCCAGGACCACACTTGAAATGCTGGATTTGTTAATACATTAAGCGCCTGCCTTAAGATTTTCTCTAGAACAATATTCCATGACCACATGAGGTATGATCAAGAGTTTATCAATGACCAAGATTTTATCATTGAATAAGTTTACTCATTAGATTGAGTTGCATCTTTGACTTTATTGTTCTCCCAGTCAATACGAAACAAAATCGCATTGTAAATGCTTGGGAAGCAACTGGCTAGCATTTATCAGGTTGCTTCTATATTAGATCAACTTTGGATAAATTCGTGATAAATAATATTGAAATTAAAAAAAAATTAATTAATCATATTAATATCATATTAACTTCAGACGTATATTTTTATTAAATCTTTCAACAGAAATAACTTTAAATAAACAAAATACTTTATTTTTCATGTAAACTATATAATCTAATAACTGTCACATAAAATTAAAATTTTATATGAGTTCTTAATTTCTATCTAACAATTACACTGCTTTGAATTGAATAAACTACTTAATAAAAAGAAAATTATTTCAACCTCAAGTAGATAAGATACCAATAAAGATGTAAAAACTTGCTAACCCAATTTTAATACAAGTAAAAAATTAAATTTATTTATTAAAATGTATTGTATTTGAACAATAAATTATATATTGGAAAAAATTAACACAATTGTGTGATGGACGAATTACATGAATCACTAAAATCACATAAAAATATTTCAACCTATCAGAGCCTTACTTAATATCAGTGATCTTCAGAATACATTGATCGTATTTAGAGTACATTTCTAACTTCAAACCAGGAGAAGTAGCAGCTTATAGGGATTGCGGATTGTCCTTCAGAAGAATTAATGATTGTGTGGGTAGAAATTAAGCATCTATGATATGGATCTGTAATCTCGGTATGTGTCAGAAAATGCTGAACCGGAAAAAAAACTGCACCTATCTCGTTACACCAGTTAAAATGATGATAGATATATTGCATGCATAGCAATGTTGGATATCTTGAATGCATCATGGACCATATCATATCACAAGAAATTCATATCCGGATTCTGAGGTGTAGCATTAATTGACTTTCTACCCAGCTAACAAATATACCCTAAGTGTCATTGGTGTTCAACTGACGGCTTCCCCTGCATTTATTTTGATTTTCTTGGGTTTTAACAAAGATGAAAGCCTTCCGGATCCTTAACTGTTTTTAGACTTTTTTAGAGATTTTCGGATTCACGGGGATCGTCTAATTGTGATTGACGGTCCCAAGATTAAAAACAACAACAAGAGACTCATTCTATTACTTGTCCAATGTCCACTCTTATCATTCACGTCGTTTGCAGCTGCATGAACTGTCCACAATACGTATATGCTTTGTTTACTTTGAATCGAAACCACAATGGTTTACACCACTAATGGTGTAATAAACAATGAACATGGACTTCAGAAGAGAAAGACATTCTCGTTTTGATGAATTCAGATTCTGCCTACAACAACAGAATGGTTGAATTTGGTCCTGGTGACCTTGTGAGAAAAGAATCCTGAGAAATTATGTAAAATCACACTGGTTTTGCACCCAGTACCATGGTTTGGGATGGTATCGGATGTCCCTCCTGCAATCCTCTGAATATTCATACTAATTATTAATAGTACACTGAACAACCAGGACCACACTTAAAATGCTGGATTTTCTCATACATTCAGCGCTTGCCTTAAGATTTTCTCTAAAACAATAATCCATGACCACATGAGGTATGATCAAGTGTTTATCAATGAATGAAGTTTATCATTGACCAAGAGTTTATCAGTGAATATGTTTACTCATTAGATTGAGCTGCATCCTTGTCCTTATTGTTCTCCAAGTCCATAACAAACAAAATCACATGGTAAATGCTTGCACAGCAACTGACCAGCATTTACCAGGCTGCTGCTACATTAGATCAACTTTGGATAAATTCGTATAAATAATATTGAAATTAAAAAAAGTAATTGACCATATTAATATCATTAACTTCAGACGTATAACAGATATTTTTATTAAATCTCTCAGCTGAAATACTTTAAATAAACATGGTTACAATTGCATTTAAATTATCTTTAGTTAAAGTGAACTAAAAATAAATACCAATTTCATTTTCAATACATTAGCAAGAATATGCAAATAAAGTAACTCATTTTTGCTTACTTACATTACTTGTCTTCCTGTTTATTTTTTATTTTTATTTTTATTATTATGATAATAAATATATGAATCATTATGCATATTAATAACCTAATAGTTCGTAATTATGTATACTAATAATCTAATTATTACAAGACTATTAATTAAGACATTTTTTCTCAACTTTGTTTTTTATTATCACCCAACAATAGTATTTGAATTACGAAACATATTTCTGTTTTAAAAAATTATTTTGAAACGTGTTACAAAAATATTTCATTGTATATTTATTTCGTCTGTTCATTGAAAGATTAAAATTTTTTTCAGTAAGATGGAGACAAGTCTCAAAAAAGTTACTTATATAATAATTTAGCTATTTAAACACATATATATTGCTGATAAAAACTATATTAACATAAGAAACATTTAAATTTGAAAAATATTTGTCATTTTTTTTTAAAAACTCTTTACCAAATTTACTATCTTAAATATGCTTCAGTATTTCTTAAATGAAATAAAGATGTGCACATAGATTTTAATATAGATACTATGTTAAATGACCATATAATTAAACTAGAATAGTAAATTTGTTCCTAAATTATGAAATCGTCAAATTCAATTGGTGTTGAGTGTCGAAAATAAAAATAAACTTTCGAAACGAAATAATGGAATCTTGATACAAAGTAGTGGGGTTAAATATTTGGCTTTGTTCCAACACAAAAATAAATGATAATTTACTTTTTTGTTAGTATGACAACAGTCCATTAAGTTTGAATTATTGATAGAGTAAAAAGAAGTTTATCGATATGGGACTTTCAATGCATTCTTTCATTATTCATAGCTCAAAAATGTTAAGAGTAAATAAATTGAGAATGATATAAGCTGTAATTTTGCACACATAATTTTAAACAATTAGATTTCACTTATATTGTGAGAACAGATCAATAAAAGAGATTTGTTTATTATTAAATTCTCCTTCTCAGAATATTGAGTAAGTTAATATTAGTGAATGATGTAAGTTTTTCATTATTTAACAAATAAAAAAAATGTTCGTTTTGTAGTCTTTGATAAATTAAATTTTCTTATAAAAAGCAAATTATTTTAAATGTGTTTTTGAAATTATGCATAATGCATGTTTCCAATTTCGTTAATAAATGTTACATTTTCTCTCACCAGTGTACATTTATTAGTTCAAGAGTTTATTCTTACAAATAGAATATTTAAGTATTTAAATTCTTGTTATATTAAAATATATATATATATAATATTAAAATAATAATAATTACATTTTAGTGTTTTTTTGTGTTTAATGTTTTAATTTACTAAATAAACTATTTATAATAAATAGAAGATTTCTAAATATAAAGAGAGTAAAAGATCAAGTGAAAAGGGGAAAAAAGATAAGAGAATAACATTAACATTAATGCCTTGTTTGTTATACATCAAAAAGCCATTCAATCACATTTCATAGCATATTTATATTAATTAAAGTATAATTCAAAGTTGAATAATAAATAAAGTTGAATAATTCAAAGATAAAGTTAATACGTGAATTTACACGGATAAATAGCTTCACAATTATTGTATTGTATTAGTTTGAGTTTAAATATAATAGTATTTCATTAAATATCTGACAATATTTTTCAATTCTCTAATGTATGAAACCTTGTAATAGATTAGATTTATAAAACATTATTAAATATAAATCACATTGTTAATGAACAGACATTCATAATAACGGATAGATATGTCATAATATATGTCATAAATTTAGTTATTTACATTCGCTCTTATAGAGCATTGTTTAACGTGAAAAGGTGTAACGTTATGATACACATTTTGATTCAATCAACATATCTATAAAGTCTTTTAACCTGAACCCATAGATTCATCCCAGTAAGTAGTTTTTGTTTAACTACTGTACAGTCTCAATTGACAAACATGCCATTGTTTAAAGAACACATTTTCATTAATTTGATTCTGAACTTATGCGAAGTGAATGTATATGCTAAAAAATGAAAATTTTAGCTCTACTGCCTTCTTTTTAATGACAAAATCTTATGATAAAAATATCCAAAAACCATTACACAGCAATCAACTCCGACATTGTCCTTGAGATTATGTCAGAGACAGAGGCAATTTGTAACACTTTTTAAACCAAACATTCCCTAATATAGATAACAGTTTAAGGTTTCTACCTAATTGAACATATTATGTTTGTTTTTATTTATATCAACTTTCTGCAGATAGAGGATTTAAGTTGTAGTGTAGTAATATTCTGCAGTAAAGTTAGAGTTTGCGCAATACATACCTAAACTTTTTTATTTCCTGAATTTTAGTAAAAAATATTTGAAAAGATAAGATAATATCTCTAATAATATATATAATATAATGTAATAGATAAGATAATTTAAGTTGACTGAAGTTATTTAAATGATTTGATGTTACCGATAAATTAATGAATTCTACTTTACTTTTTGGCAACAACCCTTTTATTAAAGTTGAACTATTTCATAATATTTACAGTTTTGAACTAAGGATCTATAAATTGCTAGAGTTTTGTAATAAACGTAGACTATCCGCAATGTATTAATCTCTTCAGACTTCAATGAATTTTAATTTTTTATATAAATAATATTGAACATTATGTAATTAAATATTATTACATTAGTGAAAAGAGACTTTCATCACGTTAATTTCTAATAAAAAAAGATTTTGCACAAGTAGTAATTAATTTGGATACTAGAGAGAGAGTTGCGAGAATTTCTGTCAAAATATCAATATTTTGGCGAGGATTCCTAGCAATATGGTTTGCTTAATTTAAGTTTCAGTTAATTAGCAGTAAACTATTCAAGACAGTATAAAATATCACAGAAAAGTTGGATCTATTGAATTGGATATTCTCTCTCAGGTCAGTGATATTATTTCTCTATATGCTGAACTGGCTTATGAAACTTTGAAAGACAGATTAATTCTATATGTTTAGTGATTTTTAAGAGAAAATTTAAGAAACTCCTGCAAGATATTCACCTTGGCAATCAAACTATCTTCTACATTACTAAGGCAAAACCACGATTTGGTGGTTAAATACGTTAGCGATATTTTAAAAGCATTATGGCTCCAATGTCTCTCCGTACAAATTATCGATATTTTAACTGCTGTTTCAAAAGACCTATGAAAAAGCAATTATGGCTGACAAAACTCCAGAAGTTATACGACAAGGAGAATTATATGTTTTACAAACGTACTCAACTACGAAATTTATAGAAATCGATGATCTTGAAAAGTAAATTTCTAAACACACCAAAAAGATTGATAAAATTACTATTCTGTGTCAGCATAACAGATCTCGTTCAATGGTCAGAACAAATTCTGATAACTCTTCAGCGGATTTTTTTATAATAAAATTTATGATATAATACATGGAAATGCTTGCGTACAAATGTGTTAATTATGAGAAAATTAACACAATTTAAAAGGAATTATATCATAATGTTAAAATGCTTTAAGAGTCAATATCAAATTTAAACATTGTTAAAATGATAAAAATAATTTACAAAACATAAAATCTTAAATAATAAGAAGCCCTCAGTATAAAATATAATTTAATGTTACTAAGCGAATATGTCTTTATACGAAAATAACTTTTTTTACAATATTGAAAATAAAAAATATACTATCCTACTGTATGTTTTTAGTAATATTAAAATAGTATAATTAATACAAATTTTTAGTTAAAATTGATAAATTAATTTTTAACAATCAAAATCAGTATACAAATAAGATTAAGATATCTCTAAAATTCTAAAACATTTTTCATAAATATCTGTAATTCTATTTTTTAAATATTATTTGATGCTATAAGCTTTTAGAAATCCCATTTAAAATTATTTTTTTGCCAAACAATAGTTCCACTACAGCCGTTTGTCCACTCATTGCCGTAACACTTTTTTTAGTTTGATGTTTTGAATACCAATAGTAAACGGAATTTATGATCTTAATCCAACTTTATTTCATTAAATTTCTGTTTATACAATAGTGTCTTGAAAAAAATTAAGTTTATAAAATATGGTATAATGACATTTTTTATTAAATTCATGTGCAGTCAGAATCAATAAAGTTCATCATTGAATAAAAACATTGACAGATTTGGCAACACAAAAGACAATCTTGGATTATTAACAATGAATATTCTCTAATTTACTAATGAATATTCTCTACAAAACATTAAAAAAATCAAAAGTAGATACTTAATAACAATTTCTTAGATTTCAAAAATCTTATCTTTCATCTCTAAAATACGGAATATATATTAATATCTATTTTTTGTTTATTTTCTAACAGAGTCTTTTTGGGTACGCATATAAGATTAATATCCATTCGCTACGTAGGGTAACTTAAGAGTGTAGTTGTACTTCCATTTAAGTATCGATTCTGTCTTGAATCGCTTACTAAAAATGTATGTCAGATGTTTCCATTACAAGTTTTTTTTTCTCTCTAATTTTCAATATTTATAACTAAAGCCTCTAATTGACTTTCTTTCAAACACTAACTTTATAATCGGTCTAATAGGGATAGACTAATCTTTCTTTGTTTAGCGTTTAACTGTTATTCAGGCTGGCAAATATTCGTAAAGTGGTGATTATATAAGACATCCATTTTCTCTTGTTTGCTTTACAGAGAAAGGTGCAGATAAAAGAATGTTTAATTTGTTTAGGGACTTCGTGGCTGTTTTGAAATTCTGAGAGTCATTTATTTGGGCGTTGCAGAGTTGGGCGTAAAAGCTTAACTCTAACTAGGTTTCAATGAGAAGATAAATTACATTAGCCAACTCTCATTAAGAAAGTGTGTCTGAAATTTGGCTACCAACTCTGCAAACAAGAAATGATGTGAACAAACAATTCTTTTCAGCATCTTTCAAAGTTTCGTAGAAATTAAAAGTTTTCAGGTACACTTTTGCTAAATTGAAATAATTACAGCATATGTTAGGTGTTTCTTTACTTGATTATTTGATTAAATACAGCTTAAAAGTCTAGATAAATACTTAACAGCTTTGTAGAGAAATGTAGAATAAATCCATTATTTGTTCAAAACAAAAGATTTTCTGCTAATTTGACATACAGGTTAATAATAATTTCATATACTTTCATTAAGAAAATTTAAATGCAAAAATTTTAATAAATATAATAAGAATAAGGTAACTAAATATTTATAAAGTATAGTAATTTAAAGTATGTATCTGAAAATATAGTATCAAACATTCTCCTTTCAATTAATTTTGATTTTGATGCTACATTTAATATAAGAAAATTAAATATTGTTTTACATAATTGATGAAGTGTCTTAATTATCTATTATCGTAATATATAATAATGTATATATAATAATTTTAAGCTAATTAATTCGATAAAGAAAAATATAGGTAAATGTTTTAATCTTTTATAATACAGAGGATGACATTTGTTCAATATTTTTACGATCCATTCATGAGAATGAAGATAAATTATATACTTAGAAATCGTCCATCATAGTTAACAAATGTGAAACAGAGAGTTTGATTATGAATACGAAAAAACCTAAACTTATTGAATTTCATAATCAACGTATATTCTCTATTTCGTTATATTTAAAGTGTGTATTATGAGAATCTTTATAAAGTATTTAATATTTTACAGCCTTATTGGACACTACCAGTTTACGGCACCATTTTCATAGAGGAAATAAATAATCAAATAGTAGAAACTATTGCAATAAGAAAATATTCTCATTTGTGAAATTCGATCTGTACGTTGATTTTGATATTTTATATTTCAATCAAAATTATTTTATTAACTTTTTATTTTGTGAACAAACTCTAAAAATATCAATTCTTTGACTTTTATATAAATTAACTTATTTTTTCAATCTCAATTTATTCAGAAAAATTATTTTATTCGATATGCATACAAAAGTACTTTCAAGTTAGAAAATTCTCGTCTATAATGTTTTTCTAGAACATGTTTCTCATCAAATAGATGTGAAAAATTTATTAAAACAAGATATATAATTTCATGTGAAGTGAATAACATGGTTCAGAATGTTTGAGAATTTCTTCACTAAGAAATTAAATATTTATATTGGTATTTTTATTTTTTTGTATATTTTTTGCATGTAATACTTTTTACGTTATTTTATAATGAATGTGTAATTAATTGATAAAAGTTAAATTGATTTAGAAATCGTAACATATTTATAACGAAATCTCTACATGAGTTGCTTAAATTTTACAAAAATAATAAACTTTATAAATAAATTTATGTTTGTTGAGCATCTTTTATTTTTTTAATTAAAAAAAGACCTGTGTTTTTTGAGAAATTCCTTTAAATTTAAATTTATTAAATTTAAATTGCAAAAATATGAAATATTGCATTCAAGAAATCTTTTTCAACAACGTTAAATCCCTAATAAGATTTTAAAACTAAATTTCCATAAATTAATAATAATTTATGTTTAAATAACAATAATTTATTTGAAAAGAGCTATATTATCTTTTAGAGAAATATTGCGTTTATAAAATATGGATCTCAGAAATTATTTATATACTTTTAATCTCACAGTTTTAGATTTTCTATATAAATGCAAATAGGATATATTGTGAAGAAGGAATCTGTGATAAAATCACAAAAGTTCGGGATATTATTTAGTTTAACTTGAATTCATTATTCTTGGAAAAAAAGAATTACTTAAAGACTAAGTAAGAAATATCTTAGTATCATAAAGGTGGTAGGAAGGCTGAAAGGGAAATAAATAGCTCGGGCACTTTAAAGCTTCAAAGTTCTACGATTCATAAAGTTTTGTTTAAACGAGAAAATTATGGAAAACTAAACCGATATGGGACGAAAAGTAATTTATCAGCGCGTTAAGGCAGGCATATTTTCAGGCTTTCATTCAAAGAGAATCAATCATAGTGGAGAATAGCAAAACATCTTGGTAAAAAAAAGAATAGCGTACCTGAAGTTGTGAAATAATTTAAATTTTAACACAACTATTCATTTTAGAAAACAAATAAGAACACACGAACTTTTGAAACATTCGAATGATGAAGAGCTAAAATATGCAAATTATGAGATGTCCAGAGTGTAAATAGAAAAACTATTTTGCTTACTAACAAATCTAACAAATCAATTTTGGTAAAGCAGTAGTTTTATATAGTTATTGACATCTAAAAAGAAGCGTTTTCAGTGTATTTCAGGTGAATTGGTTTGCCGATTTACCTTTTCAAGTGTTCATTTCCTTTGACTGTTTGAGGAATATTTTCATTGATCATTAGACATAATTCTCAAAGAACTACGGACAGAATAAATGATGGTCTATTATCAAATTTTAAGTATTTTTAATAACAATACTTTATTTCATATTCCAGTAGTATTATGTAACATTTTAGAGATAAGCCACATTGTAATCTGTGTCTAAATAGAGCAGAAATTATGTTTTGAAAAATCAAGTAAGATCGGATACAATCATCTTATGAGTGGCCATCTTTATGAATTAAAAAAAGCGCAATATCTCAGAATGATTCTTAATAACTTTAATTATTAATATATATTATGCATCTAAATATAAATTGAAAGTAAAGTTTAACTATCTAAATAGAACAGAAATTATCTTTTGTAAAAGATAATTTCTGTTCTATTTAGAGTCAAGAGAGATCGGATATAAGAATCTTATCAGCGGTTATTCTTTATTCTATGCATCTAAATATAAATAAAAGGTCTATTTCCCATTAAATTTAAATACAATATGTTTAAATTTATATGATACAATTATAAATAATATTTTACTTTTTTTAAGTTACTAAATGAAAAGTATCCAATATAATACTGCTTCATATTTAATTAATAAGCATGGATAGCATTATGTATGAACATTGTTTTATATTTAAAACTGTCCTCTTATTCATTACAATCAGTCCTTCAAAGCAATGTATAGCATATTGCATACTTTATTGAAATGCTTATTTTATTTTTTAAACTAACATTTTTTAAAGTTGCAACATGAATTGCTAATTATCCAAATCAATTATACATTTTTAATTGATAATGTTAAAGAATTAATTATTTTTTTAAATAAATAGTTATTGTGTGCACACGTTTTCATTAATAATTCCTAACAGAAAGGACTAATACAAACCTATATTGATTTCCTAAATATACTATACCGTTATTATATTTTAAAGTAACCAATTTATAATTTAAAAGCATTTTTAACAAGCCAAAAGTGTGTATAAAATGTAAATAGTAATATATTTTTACTCTATATTCACTTAAACTTGAATAGCATTGTTATAAACTAATCAATTCTTACCAATTTTCAGAAATAACTTTGATTACTCTTTAGGGGTCGTAAATCTGACATTGAGATTCTGTGGTCTTTTGGATTAGAGTAAACGGATTTGGTCGTAATTGCAATTGGGATTTACAGCTAATAACGGAGTAAGCATTATCTATTTTCTAATTAAAACATTGTTCGTAATACTAATTTTCTACTAAGAGGGCAAATTAATACTATCATATTTCTGTTTTCATTAAAATTATATATTAATTGGAAAAATTCTTGGGAAACAAAAAATTAACTACTATTACAAATTGCATATTTTTCTTTTTATAATTTATTTAAGAATAAAATTAAATAGTTTTTGTCGAGTGCCGACCAAACTGGCAATACGCTGCGCTACTCTGTTTTTCCAACGTAACCATAATTTGGTGTGGAGTCTGACTTCTTCAGTAGTACACCCATGCAATATGTACTCGTTTATATGTTAATTAAACAATTATACATTATTCATATAAGGAAAGAACAAAGACAGGTGAGAAACAGAGATAAAGTACATCCATGCCCGAAACGGGATTCCATCCCAAGACCTCCCTATCCGCAGTCAGGCCCGCTGGCCATTAGGCAGGGTGGGTGGCAATTAAATAATATACATACTTATATTGTTAGGCACCTGAGAGCCAAGCGTACTTTAACATAATAAGTTAATTGTCATTTTATTTATAATAAAATATTAATATTATATAAATATTATTATCAGAAAGTTAGTACAAATGTACTTAGAAGTTAACAATATAGTTGGCAAAGTAAAATATTTTTTTATTTCCATATTATAAAAATTAAAATTTACGATACGTTTTAATGACTTGTGTAATTGGCTATTGCATTTCTCAAAATTAACTATCCAAATATATTCGATTTAAAGATTTTGCTATTTTTTGTCTTAGCTTGAATAGAAGGAAATTCCAAACACATTTTATTCTCTTGAAATTTTAAACCTGTATATGGTGCATCAATATATATTTTTAAGAAATTACTACATGTATATACATTTCTTTAAATTAAATTAATCCAAACCGATGACAAACGTACTAAAGAAATTCCAATAATCATCCGTAACTGTTATTTTCTTAAATATCATACTCAAGAAAGCACATTGGCTTGAATACAAAAACAAATGGACATAATATTGCCCACGTGAATTTAAGATGGCTTTGATTACAAAATCCAATTAAGACTGTCAGATAAGAAGAAGCGAGGAACATAGAAATTGAATTGCGAATAAATGGAAACATAATCTCTGGAGTCTAATACCACCAGTCGGATTGGATAGTCTGGGCTATAGATATGTCTGGAAAATGCTTTAGTTAAAATGCATTGTACTTACACTGAAGTTTGATGGTGGTGGAATCAAGTCTGCGAATGTATCTCCTGGTATGGACGGGAACCTTTGATCCCAATTCACAGTCGGCTAAACACAGACTCTTTTTTCAATATTTTATACAAATGTGCTTTTAAAGCTGTTTCAACTTAACAAGTGGCTTCACTGTTTGACAACGCCACTTTTCATGTTGTGACGTAATCTACTGATTGATATGCTAATAATGAGATGCATAGATTATACTAAAGGGTTCGGAATACAGGTCCTATAGAATTCTTCTGGGATTCGATGGATCGGCAAATTACGGGGTGAAGCAACCGTCCAAAATTGGTGAAAGGTCTTTTCCAAGTTGAGTGGAAGAAAATACCACTGTCAATCATCCACTTAATTGTAGAGAACATACGATGAGGCTGTCTCAAGTCGAAACTATCAGTTATTGAATGCAAATATATATTTTTTATCTCTTTTCTCACAGGTTTCTAACTATTCATTGATAGATAGTATTATTTGAAGCTTACACTTTCGCATGAAAGAAAGTGTGTACTTTTTTTCTATACACAAAAAAAAATTGTTTTATCAAGTTTTATTTAACTTTCATTGACGTATATTTCCATGGTAATTTTTTTTATAAAATTTTTATCAAGTTTGAATAATGTAGAGATGTTTTACATATTTATAATAACATTTTCTTAACCTTAAATTTAATAAAATTTCCGTTTCTAGAATTTAAATAAGACGACAAGAATTAAGTAGTAATTATATTTTCTTATTCTATTTAAGCATACTTAATATACATAGCTTAATTTGTATTACTTTTTATTAATTATTATGTTACCTATTTCTATACATTTAACTGTAAATTTTGCATTTTATTTTCTAATTTAATTTCCACTTTTTTTTACTTATGTGCTTATTCACTTTAATTTGTCATCGAAATACATGGAAATCACATTTTCGAAAAATACTCACAATCCGATTTTATGTCGGTAGAATAAGTTTCCCAAATCTTAAGAACGGTTGGCAAATAGGAAAAGCTAGTACTTTTTATTTATAACTAATAAATATTTGTCTCAAGATATTTATAAGGTATAAAATATCTGATTAAATTAGAGATTCAGTTTTTTATATGTTTTGCTTTATTTTATTCTTAGAAATGAATAACATATTTACTAGGAAAAAGAAGAACGGTATAAAATATTACTTTTCATAAATTTTATAAAAAAAATGCATACTAATTTTCTATTCAATATTTCTGACTAAGTCAATATTCAATATTTAAAGTGCTATAAAAATATAGTACCAAAAATCAAATCATTAACATTTATGTAAAGACCATAATAAATAAAAATCTATTTCAAGCAATTTTTTCAGTCTAGAAATAAATATAAATTTATTTCCAATCTCATTTATATTTTAAATGGATGTTTAAATGTATTTAATCTGTCATATCAGAATAAAAATTAAATTATAATAAATAACACTTATACAAAAGTTTAAAAATTTGATGTAAATTAAATTCAAAGCAAAAATCTTACAATAAAATGCTCCAATGTAAAAAAAAAAGTCCATACTTACAAATTCTGAAAAGTGAATTCTAATAATTATTTAACTATATTAATGCTTTAGATTCGATTTAAAGTCTTAATATTTCAGCGTCATATGAAACAAACTCATTAATAATAACAGTTATTTATTTCTATACGTAACTTATTTTTAATTAAGACTCTGTTAAACTTTCCATAAAGGACTTCTGAAGTCCACTGACACGTCAAATTTATTACCGAGGTCTTAACTTATTTTCTAAAGTGATACCATCCTTCCTAAATGCTTTTGTTGTAAATGACATAAAATTTGGAAGACGTTATTTATTTAAAAGATAGTAAAATACCATATAAAGTCGTTTTTTTTAAATATAACGGGGCTTCTCAAAGTAAATAATGATAATGTTTTGGTAATTTTTAATAGATATAACATTTTATCACCATTTTAAATTAAGTAAAATATTATTTAATAAAAATGTAAAACCAAATAAATGAAAAATAAAATTGAAATCACTAGTTTACCATTATTTGAAGAATTACTTAAAAACGTTTCTTAACAGTTAATCTTGTTAATTTAAAAAAAAAAGAATAAGAATCTAGGCACTTATTTTAAAAATTACGAATTTTATTCAACATTTATTTTTTTATAAATTAAAAGTTGAATAAAATTCATAACACAAAAATATTAGGTAGTTTTTATCGTAAACATTTCTACTTTTGATTTTCAAAAAACATAAATTAAAAAAAAAAAAAAAAAAAAAAAAAACATAATATAGAATAAAAGCTATAAAAGCTTCCAATATTAAACTAGTCTATAAATAAATATCCTATTGAAACTTATCAAAATTATTTTTATAAAGTGTTATTACTTTTATCAAAATTATTTTTATAAAGTTTATACATTTTATGCAAATATGTTAACCTAAAGGAAAAAAAATGTTATTATTAAATTGAAGAAAAAGCGCATTTTGCAGTGATTAAGAAAGATAACAATAATTTTGTGCAATAAACGAAAGAACAGATTTTAAAAAAAAATTCTGTAAAAAAATTAAAACTAAATATTTTCCTTGCATGAGATAAAATGATAACAATCATTTCATTTTTTTTTCAATCTTATGAGTTAAAGTTTTACGAAATTCAAATATTTCATACAGTAAATAGAATTCCGTATACTCTCTCAGTTTATAAAAAGCATCTATGTGTGCATTTGTTCAGATACATATCTCTTAACAAAAAATTTTGAATTCACCGATATTTACTTTTCTTAAAAATTAAAAATTCTTCCTATTATTTTTTCGTATTAAGAACCCTTTTTGTGTCTAAAACACAATTTTATGATTATTGAACAAAAATGAATTAAATTATCTGAGGTATTATACCTCGTTATATTTTCAATTACAAAGGTAATTAAAACAAAATTAATTTCAACTTTCTTTTTTAAATCATATGAATTACATTTCATTTGCTTGTAAATACATTCAACTTTGTTCCATTACAATTGGAAATTGACAATTTTAATTATGAAGGGATAGAATAAGTAATTCTCACTAAATATATTGATTTGTATGGGCTTTAAATAGAAATAATTACATAGTTTGCTGACGATGAACATGTTAACTTATATTGTTAAACCATAGTCATGTGTTTAGTTTAAAGTTGCTATTAACTATTTTCAAACTTGTCCTAACATGTTTTCCATTGAAAAATATTGGAAAGTATATACAAAATATTTAAAAGGATACATAATCGTTTGTTAGTAGACATATTGATACATTAGTCAATACATTCAAACATTTATTGAAAATGTTTTGACAGAAAATGTTTTATATACTATTTTCAAATTGAGAAACATGTCCATACATTGTTTGGAATGTAAAATATTTGAACGATGCCACCGTTTATAGATGTGATAAATTTATTTAATAATCTTATAAAAAGGATACGAAAAAGAGAGATACTAAAAGGGTATACTTATTTTAATTTTCCTAAACTATAAAGTCATTAATAAGTATTTTTAAAAAATGAGGAAAATGAATTAAAGTAAAAAAAAAGTATTATTTCGCATTAGTTAATATATTGAATTAAATATCCTTATTTAATAAATTAAATAATGCTTTTACAGTTTAAATTGAAATAGATGGAATTAGAAAAAATGTAATATAATATTAAATATTTATGACACAAATATTTTTATAATGATTCATAATTTATTTGTAAATCAAACTTTAGAAAATGGGAACTTGTTTGCCTGCCATTTATAATAAATAAATAAAATTGATTTTATGAATAAAAGGAATATTTATGAATAAAAGGAGCAAAAAGAAATATTTTTGCAAAAAAACATCTTTGAGGTTGTGTAACTGCATTTATGTCTTAATCACTCTACAATAAGTAAAAGAACATTTTACACAGAAAAGAATTTTAATTAAAATTTGGCTTATAGTTTAAGATTGAGCATAAAATAGAAAGAAATTAAATGAATGTAATTATAAAGCAAAAAATATAATTGAATTTGAAAATATTAATAGAAAAAAATATTTAATTACATTAGCTTCAAGCAATGCGTCGCAATTTATTGATATCATAATAAGCAACTTTATAAAAATTCTTAATTAATTCTATTTTTCAGAAATTTAGATATGTGTTTCAAAAATGGAATGAATTCAAAAATATTTTACTAATATTTTTTAAATGTTTACATTGACTGCTATTTGAAAAAACTTGGCACTTGTAAGCTTAGATAAATATTGGTTAAATTCAAATGGAGAGGCAAAAATGTTTATCATGTATACTTAATGAAAAAGTATGTTGTAACAATAAACTCTCTTCAATTTCATTAAAATTATTTTTAAACTATTAAAAAAACGTTATTAAGTGTTTAAATGATAAATAAATATTAGAAAGACATATTTACATAGTTAATTATAATTAATTTTAAAAAGGTAATATTAATGTTTTTAAAATTTTGCTTACAATAATTGACAGAAATGTTAATACGTATTTAAAATATTTAGGCATGTAAATAGTCTTAGGTAGCAATACTTATCAATTTTTTAAAACTGGAATTTTTACATATAAAATAACTATTAAACATACAGAATAACTATTATATTCCTTTTTGCAAAGTATTGCTGAAATCGATACAATGAATGCATAAAAAGTTAATATGAATAGTTACATATCATTTCATTTTTAGGATTGCAGCACGCTAAATGACCATTGAATTAGAAAATTATGAAGATGAATAAATGATTTTTGCTCTATCAGATCTAAAAGCAGAAAAGTTTCAGGTTTTTAGATCGGAAAGTGTGAAAATCATTCTGTCAAAAGCAGTTGAACAATAGTTCTACGCCATGACTGCTCTTCGTTGTTTTTCAAAAGATATTACAATACAAATGAATCTATATAAATAATGCAACTCATCCTAGATTTTATGTGAATCAATGTTTCCCTATATAGAGATTTGTTCGAAATCATTATCACAATAAAGCACGAAACTTTGAAGCCATTTTAATACGCGTCATGTAAAACTCAAATTCATTTTAATACATATTTTAACTAGTAATCCGATTGGTGTTTTCAATAGACACTTGCTATCAGCATGAAAATCATCGGTGGTAGATAGGCTAAAAGTGACGGTTGGTTAGGTTTTATGGCGCAAGGTACAAAAAGGAAAAGCTGCTACAGACCGGTTAAAAGTGAAGACAACCAAAACAGAGAAGCTGCATAAATTAAGCATTGTGTTTTACAAGTTTTCCACATGATCTTCTTCACACAGATTGTATGACGCCAATGGTAGATAACACAAAGTACCATGGCAATAGGAATCTCTTGAATCACAGTACTGATGGTATCTTTCGAATGAGATGCAGCTTACGAATGAAACTTTTATACTTTGGATTTCAGGATACCTACAACCAGAAATCCATTGGTACCAGATCTTGGTGACCAGGAAAACAGAACGTGACGGGAGATAACTCTGTCACCAATTCCGTGACTTACGACACGTTTGATTGTAGATCCGACATGTAGAGGAGCGCCATCATCCATTTTCAATTTCAGATAATAGAGCATTTTGTCGTAGAAATGTGGTAACCATGTAATGAGCGATTATAGTTATAGACAGCGAGCACTTGTTACTGGACACATTTGCAGATTACCTCCAATAACCTCTTCAAAAAAATAATGGCTGAGGTTAAACGTACTTGTTATACCACACCAAGCAGTCATTACTTCTTCTTGTAATGGACGTAAAAGCACATCTTGTGGATTATTCTCTGCCCAATGCAAACTATTTTTCGAATTCAGGTTTCCAGTTAACGAGAAATTCGCCTCATCTTTCCAAGAAATGTGTAAAGGTCAGCTACTATCTTCATAGATCCAGATAAGAAGTATATTCGCAAAATCCAACTGTAATTGATAGTATTCCGTTTCCAAAAGCTGGGCACGATGGAATCGATATGGAAACATGTTTATAACAGGGCGTAGAATCTTGCAGAATTTAACATTCTGCAAGATTCAGCAACATTAACATTCTGCTCAGAACAATTAAAAACTTCGTGTTACTGCGGGATGAACTTACCTTATCGCATGAAGAACTTATGCAGCAGCTTCCATAGGAAAGAAAGATCGTCCAGATCGAGATGGATCGCCAGTTACACCAGTTTCTTTCAATTTATGAATAAACACCGGTACAGCTTTGATAGTGCACGGGCCTCGCCATTATCCGTATTTTCTGTGGTAGACATGTTATTTCTCTGAGGCATTTTGTTTATTCAGGTTATTAATCCTTACGATTTCCCTCTGATCTTTCCCTGAAAGTTGCATCTTTTTTTGAATGTTAGTAAGTAATGTATGTGGCTTATATTTCACAAAGTCCTTTCTTTTATCAAACTTTATGACGTCAGGTATGACTGTGTCTTACTAAGAACCCGAAATTTGAGTTTTTTTGGTTTCTTCTTCTCGCTTTATGGAAGACTAATCAGGCTTGTATCTCAGCCAAGGAAACGGTGTAATGTAAGTAGTAAATGAAAAGAACATTAATGCTCTACTGGACGGCAAATTCTTTTTTATTTTTTCCTTGCCTAGCCCCGAGTTTTTTCGTGCTACAGGTGCCATTATAAACCTATTTAGTATTTCTCAGTATGGATATTCCTATACACAGAATTTAGGTGTTGCCATTTGGTATTTTCGAAATTTTCTTACTGTAACCTTAACTGTTTGAGTGCGTGTGTGTGTGTGACACTGTTGTTAGTGTACATATCATTCTAAAGCGCATGCCTTAAAATATCTTATGCCAAAGCTTTATTCATTGTCTGTGAATATATATATATATATATATATATATATATATATATATATATATATATATATATATTCACAGATAGATATAGATGTATATGGGGGAGCGTATGTGCATGTATAATTAAATTAAGTATTATCAACATTACGTAAAAATTAATAATAATTTATACTTTGAGTTGATATACTCATGTTTTCAAAGTAAACATTAAGGTAAAAGCACAAGCGCAAATGGAAGGTTTTTGAATATTTTATGTTTTAATTAATGTCATTTACTCAGTTTGTCTCTGAAAGCATTAAAATAATTTAACTTGTTATTTATGAATATATAATTCATACAAATTAGCAAAGTAAATACACAAAGAAATATCTTAATGCAAGCAGCAAAAAAAGATGAACATAAATTTCTTTAAAACTTGACATTAATATATAAAATAAAAAGCAAACTAAAACATTTATTAAATGAAAATATTATGAAACAACTATTTCTGAAGCAATTAATTTGTACTGTCAGAAAAACAAATCAACAATGTAATTTAAATCACAACATTCATACAGGCTACTTGTAGTATGGATACATTTTACATTATTATTAGGAATTTTTTTAGAAATGTTTTTAAATATTTTAAATGAAGTTACTTATTTACTAAGATTAAGACAGAATAAAACAAATAACCAGATTATACATATACAATAACACTTATACAGATTTATTCTTAGGTTTTTTTGATAAGTTTTAATGAAATTTCTGTCTAGGAATTAGAATTGTGCAACTACCAAATAAAATAAAGTAATATTTTATAAAATAATTTTTTAAATCCTTTATTTATGTTTAAAAATTATTATATTGGTTAAATAGCAAGCCGTATACAAGACATAAACTATAGCTGATTAAATGCATTTTTGGTTCAGGATATAGATTGGATAAAATCAATGATTTTTTAAAAATTAGATATATAAAACAATTTTATGTATAATAATATGTACAGTATGTAACATGCTTGCTGTATGTAATGCAATATGTAATGAGCTGCATAGTATGTCATAAATTTAATAACCACGATTTAAATACAGCATGGAAGGGTATTTAATGTCATTTTACAGAAACGGATAAGTATTTGTTAATGTTATGCAATAATAATTTCGAAATATAATTTAATGGATGTAGTAAATTATTTTAGATTTGCTATTTCCATAATTTATGATTATTATTGTAACAGTATTTGTATAGAAACTGAAGAATAATTCTAAACAAATTAATTTCAATTAGAGTAGTATTTTTTTAGTCAAAATATACTATGAAATACTCTCAAAAAACTATTTTTTTAAATTTAAATATAAGATATGAAAGATATAATAGTTTTGTTAATACTTGATTTAATTTATCTTGTTTTCACTGATTCTGACGCTTCGCTAACAGAAATCTAACAAATTGTAAATAAAGAGTATATTTTTAAAGTACTAAAAAGTTTGAAATAATTTAGTAATAGTAAATGTAGCAAAGTTTAAACAACATTTTGCTTACTAAAATGCAAATAAAAATTCCCATAAACATATTCAATATTACTTTAAATAAGTACTGTAAATACATTATAAAAAGTAAGATATATAGGGTTAAAATTCTTTAATAAATACTCCAATAAATTTTATATTTCGTTTAGATAAAGGAAGTTGAAATAATATTTTGACCATTCAATTTTTCTTATTAATTTTTTAAACTAATGAAAAAAACTACAGTGAAAATTGTCAAACTAAATTTAATAAATTTTATTCCTAAGTTTCTTAATAATTAATATTTTAAATTTGTTAATAGTTCTATTGAGCAGCCAGAAATATTTTATTCTTATAATAATAGATAATGATAAGAATCATAAAAAAAATATGTTAATATTTGAAAGAGATATTATTTTTAGTCGTAATAAAATACTTTCGCAGTTTACAGCCTTTTCCTTTCCTATACATTCAGAACAACTTTTCTATTTACAAATTTTCTAAATCCTTTATTGACAGAACTCTTTAATTTTCTATAAGTAAACGCTTTGATGATTTAAATTCAAATATGTGTAAGAGATTAGGCATCCATAAATTATTTAAAATTTTATGTCATTTTTAAGAAACTTAACATAAGGGATTACCATATTACACATTTGGTAATAATAATTATTACCAAATGGGAAATTTTAAATAAATTAACTCAAAAATTCTGTTACTATGAAAATTTGTTTGAATTAAGATACAAAAAAATTTTATTTCTGAATTAAGATTCAATCAAATTTAAAGTCACTGGATCAGTGGCATTCAATTTCAAAGAGGTCAGTAACGTAAATATATATATATATATATATATATATATATATATATATATA
>JAPDSC010017234.1:0-10345 GCA_026290005.1 Latrodectus geometricus | reverse complement strand
TATATATATATATATATATATATATATATATATATATATATTCACAAAATTTGAATGTTAGTGTTTTTGAACGACAGAACTCTTTTATCCATAGTTTAAATATTAAGAGAAATGTGATTATGTTATCACACTTCTTGAAGTAACATAATATTTCTTTGTGATTTTATTATCATACATGGCCAAGACTCACCAGTTTAAAATAAACACACACACAGACTTTTTTTTTTTTCGATTTATGCAGGCCCATTACAGAAGTTTCGATAGAAGTAAAAATTACGCTTGGTGTATTACGAGCTTCTCGTTAAAAACACTAACATTAAAATTTAGTGAATATACATATATATATATTCACAAAACTTTAATGATAGTGTTTTTGAATGAGAAGAGCTCGCAATGCACTAAGCGTTTTTACTTCTAAATAGAAAAAAAGTCTGTGTGTGTGTTTAATTTAAACTGGAGAATCTTGACCATGTATGATAATAAAATCACAAAGAAATATTATGTTACTTCAAGAAGTGTGATAACATAATCATATTTCGCTTAATATTTAAACTATGGATAAAAGAATTCTGTTTCCCTGGATACAGACGCTAAAATGATCAATCATCGTAAAAATAAGCGAATTATAATACAAATATCACTCTCTTGTGATTGAGAAGGAGTCTACAAGTTTTGAAAGGAAGTCATTGTATCTTTATTATCTCATAAAATATGAATATATTTTCCGACGCTAAAGAGACTTATATTTACAAAATATACATTAAATGTTAAATTATTTTGATATTTTCTGGAATAAGCAGCAAAAATACATTTTAATTCCTATATATTGCATTTAAAAGATATTCTATAAAAAAATTATTAGTATTATTAATCAGGATGTATGAATTATTCTAGAGAATATTGTTGAACAAAAATGTTTTAAAAAAATAATAATTTAAAAATTATAATGTAGTTTAAGTACAGGTAACCTTGAATAGGTTAATTATTGTATATTATCCTTTATGCATTGTGAAAAATGTAAGTTTTATATTTAATCTTATTTTTGAAAAATAGATAAAAGTTCTTTATATATATATATATATATATATATATATATATATATATATATATATATATAAAACAAACACTAGATGCTATTATGAAATGCAAATGTCGTTTGTGTATTAGAGAATAAAATATACGTATAATCTCCCTCTAAACGAATACTGTTCAACAAATATTAATTTTTAAGGTTAATTACTAGTTGTGATTTCTGAGTGTGAAATATAATTTGAATTTATTTGTATGAAATTAATTTAAATCAAAAATGCATTATATAAAATAAACGTTATCTTTAATTTTAATCATTAGAGGTTGTTTCTTTAAAAATAAGATATTACTTCTAATAAATGAATCCCATTTGTATAATTTAGCAATATGTTTATGTGGACTTGCTAGGAAAAAGCTGTGAGAAATTTATATTTTCATTTCATTAAACATTTTTTTAAAAATGTCCAAATATGAGAAAAAAATATTTCTGTTTTTTACTATCTATAGAAAAAATTTAATTCGCAAATGAGATATATATTAGCTTTGAATGTTTGTAAAAGATAATATTCCTTGACCTTAATAGAAAAAATACAATCAATTTATTTTTTTAATATTTAAGAATTGGATTATAAGCAACATTTACTTTATTGCTGAAGCTTACGATTTTCCTAAGACTTCCTTAGAATAATTCCAAATCTACACAAATACCCTCAATTATTACATAAATATGTACTACAAAAGTATGCATTCTTTAAATATAATCTAATGCAATTTAATGCATACAATGTAGAAATTGTATGACATTTTAATGTTTGAAAATAAAAAATGTCTGTAAATTGGAGGATTGTTTGCCTAATTAAAATTTATGATAAAAAAAAAAAAAATAAAAAAAAGATTTACTTCTTCAAGCCCATTTAGAGGAAGCAATTGTAGGGATTTTAAAAACGCAGAGTTATTGAAAGACCTTTTTTATGACAATTACCTGCCAAATATTCCAAACGAATTTTTCAAAATAGTTTGAAACATTCTTGAGTTTCAAGGAACGAAATGAATGATACTCCCAAATATCCACAGCAATGAAAACGCTTGCCGAAGAAACAGAAATACAATTAGTTTATCTAGTCGTTAAAAAGTTACGAGATTGACAGTATCTTCGGTTCTTAAAGTTGCGGTGATATGTATTTGTGCTTTAACACATCCGAACAGAAATACATTACTTGTGAATATACACCACGTGTTACCATCTCTCTCTCTGGAATGGTTTTCACAGATAGTTGACCATAAAACTCTCTGACAAGAAAACTCCCTGGCAACAAGCCAAACCGCTGTATATTAAAAAATTAAAAGAGCAACGTTTATTTCCCATTGTACTATTGGCGTTAAGAATGAACCAAGAACATTCTAGTTCAACAGCACTGTAAAACCACTTGGTCATTTTAATCTCTATGCTCTAGTGCATGTAAAAAATTTTTAAGTATATTATTTTTATATTAAGAATATGTATGCATGCGAAACCCCAGTATAGTGTGCTTCTGTTATGAAATGTTTATATTAAGATATGAATTTCGGAGATTCATATTAATGAGAGAAGTTCGTTTGTTTTTAAACCATGTCTAAAATTGCTTTCAAGGATTTTACTAAGATTCTGCGAGCGTCAATTTATCTCCGACTTTTAACTATATATTTCGCATGTACATAAAATGATTTCCATTTGTTTTCAAGGATATTATAAAATGGGGTGGAATATGATCCTAAAGACAATCCATTATCATTGAGAGTCTTATGGTCATATGGCAAGATAACATTTTGAGATTATAGTGTCTAATATACAGTTCTACATCATTCAAACTTAGAGATTAAGTTTTGGACAAGTATCACAACCATAGGTGACATCATCACATTGGTATTTGAATAGTCAAGATCAGTATTGCAGCCTTCAGATTTCGAAAGCGACGCATTTAACAATATCCCATTAAATGGGTCAGCTCAAACTTATGGCAGGAAGACACAGATTTAGATTTTAATTGAGATAGGTTAAAATCATAAGTGGAATAAATTGTGAAATGAAATTCTATGGATATAATCAAAACTTCACTTTTTCTTATTATGTTTTAAAATTATCGTACGGAATTGTTTTGAAGCTTATAAGAGGATAATAAATAAAGTAGCAGTAACATATACGTCTGATCACTGGAGATGCCCCAACAGAATATTAAATAAGAAGGTGATATTGTTGCTGAGATGTATATGACCAAGATAGGCAATGTCACTTTAACCACTCTAATTATTTTTTCATCAAAAATCACCAGTGATCATGAATTTAATTCGAGTTTATCTACGGCAAAAATAAATCGCAATGTTATCAAGTATTAATTGAAACCTGTTGCGAGTATGCGTTTTTATGTAATATACACCTTATGCCACAAGTCAGCTATCTTTTCTTCTACTCGTGAGTTATTTCCATTTATAGATCCTTGATGTGGATTGTTCTGATATTATTGGTGGTAATGCATCATCACAAAGTATGACATGTTTTAAACTGTGGTCTTGGGATACGTTGGAACACCATCCTCACTCACCTAACATGAGACTTTGTAAGAATGACTTACTTCCTAATTTGACAGAATCTTTCCAAGGCTTCTAATATTCTAGCTGGTTCTCTGTTTTCCTGAAGGTAGGGAGCTTTGCCGCTGCCATCAACTAATAACACATTTTTTGCTAATAGTAATCCTATTGCTCGCTAACATTTGGAAAAAGTTGTAAAATTTTGGAATTGATTATATTGAAGAAATGTGATAAAATTTTGATTGTAAATGTCTTTGGAAAATGCCATGAATAAATCTAAAGATTTTGCAACTTATTTTCAATGAGTCAAAATCTATCGAATACAAATTATGTACACTCTTATTTTTATAGAATGATTTTTCTCATCTTTCTTGGTGCAATTTATTTTATTCCTGTTAGGAAAAAAATACTACAAATTTATAAATTCTTTTAGTGACTAAACTATTTTAAATATTATATCCCGTTCTAAGAATTTGGTTTATGATTCAAAATTTATTAGTAAGAAAGGCACATTACCAAAATAAAATATTACTTTTTTTTTTTATCTGGTACACATAATTATTTCTTTATGTGTACTCTATACTAATATAATTATTGGAGGAAAACGCTAAGAAAAATATTTGGTCCAAAAATAATAAAACAATTAGAAATTCCACTTCGCCATTTAAATAAGAATTTTTAAAATACATTATACTGCTATTAGCATTATAGGAAAAAGACACAAATAATTTAAAATATTTCCTCATAATGACACTGAGACTTTGGAAGACTAAACTATATAAATACACTCTAATAGTACATAATGTAATTTGATGGAACACAAAGGCATCTCACTTTGATGTAAATAATTTAGTTGAAGTTGTTTGTACCAAAAAAATTCTACTAAAAATCAAAGAGTATGGGTACAGCCTTTTTCCATTTTTATTGAAAAAATATGTTTTTAACGATAGATTTAAAGGCAATTTTCTCAGTAGACTCGCTTACCATAGAAATCCTCAAAGAAATTTCATAATTCTTAGTTTGAATTTATGGGAAAATTTCAGTCTCTTATACTAATTTCACCAGTAGCACATCGAGAAAAGTAATAGAAAAACAAAATCAATCAGATATATCATTAAAAACGGTAAGAGAAATATCGTTTTCGTAAATTTTCCAATTTTCTGTAAAAAAATTTTAGCCACTCCTTTTGAGTTGATGAATAGTTACTTGTCTTTAAAAGGAGGTATTTTTCAAGTAATTACAATATTCTTCAGAAGAAAGATCAATATGGTATCCATTGCATAGTACAACGTTATTTGAAGTGATATTTATCCTACTTTTTCCTTTTAATTATTACATAAAATTTTAGTGGCTCATATTTAGGAATGCGTTTTACTTTCCAGTCCAGTGTGTTGTTTTAATAAAATTTTGTGAATTCATTTACAACTTGTTAGTGAGTCCTATTATAATGATGTATCTGAAGAATCGAAAAATTTACTTTAATTGCTATCATTTTGAGAATGCAATCAACAAAGTATATACGTATCAACCGGAGTAATGAAAAAATAAAAAAAATATCTATAAATAAATTACCTCTAATAGAGACCATGAATAATCAGAAAGATCAATGCAGAAAATGAAATTTAGTTGAGAAAAATTATTGCATTATTTAAAAAATAATATAAAATAAGTAAATTTGTTGTCAAAGTAATGAAATAAATTCTAAAACCTATAAATATACATAAATCTGTATGTGTATGTTTCAGTTTTACTAACTTAATTGATTTTATAAAACTGATTTCTTTTTTTTCTTCTATAGCACAACAGCCTTCTGCAGCCCAAGGCTGTCTCTAAAAGTGTCTTCCATCGGGAACCAACCGCTGCAAAATTTCTCCACCGGTAGACTCCAATTTCATTCAGCGTTTTCTACACCATACCAATCCATCTGGTGTTAGGTCTACCACTTTTCCTTTTTCCGTCAACTTTTTGAAATGTAACCTCTTTTGTTGGGTTTAAATCATTGTATCTATAAATGTGTCCCAACCATCTCAATTGATAGATCTTTATAGATTTCACAATATTTGGCTCTCCGAATTTAGAGTATAGTTCACGATTATAACGGATTCTCCACACTCCGTTTTTTTAAACCGCTCCAAATATCTTTCTTAGTATTTTTAGTTCAAATATTAATAGCTTATTTTCTTCAGTTTTGTTCATAGCCCAACACTCGCTTCCATACATATTTATTGGCTTTACTAAAGTTTTATAAAGATTAATTTTGGTTTTTATGCCACTAAATTATATAATTAGTTGTTTCTTCAACTTTAAATAATCATCTTCTTTAATTATGTATTCATACAATATTTCTATACAAGAATTATAGCACTTTTGACATTCCCTATATTACAAATTATTTTGTATTCACTTTTATTCTTTTTTCATACCCTCAAAAAAATCCACAACTATTTACTTTATTATAAATTTACTTACAAGTAAATTACTAAAAACCGCCTAACACTGTGCAGACTGAATGATTATTAAATCGTTAATCTTAAAGAATATATATGAACGTAATATATAATTTTATATTCAGCTATTATAAAATTTAGTTTTAGCATTTATTTTTTGAATTATACGTTAACTAACAGTTTGCAATGTTTTATCAAAAGTTGTCGTTAAGTTTTTTTTTTAAAAATATATATATATATTCTGTTTCATCGTATTTTTACCTAAAAATTTCCTTGTGATCTCCTGATTTCTTTAAGTAGATAGTTGCGCCACCAGACGTATAAATTTTGATTTAAGTCCACCCTTATACTGTAAAGGTGCTAAATATTGCCATTAATATTTTCGTTCTTTGCGACTGGGACTTTGCTAAGAGTCTTTCACATTTAATGTCATTGATGTTTTACGAAACATTATATATGGCCATGTCTGTCTCTTTATTTTTAACCTGGCTCATGGGTATTCTGTGTAGCTGTTGAACTTAGTTTCGTTGTGCTGGCTGTGTATACGAAGCTATCATCATCATCAATAATCTGGTAGCAAGAAACCACTTCGCTTGAATTTGCATGAGTCTCAAACTTAATTTCCATCATAGTTTCGGGCATATTTTTCATCTTTATCCTCATGAAGTCAAGTGACCAATGTCACTGTCTTTCAATCCTGCTACCTAGCATTCTAGGTATAAGCAAGCATCATCACTCCTATCTGCAGCCCATTTCATAATGGCCATGCCTTCAAACCTTGTTTTTGCCTTTATTCTTGCAGTGACACAGCAGCCCAGCCATCATCACACTTGAATATAGTTTTGAATGGCTGGACAGAGTCAGTATCATTATCGCTGCAAGTGACTTGTCTTATTGTTGCATGAACTTATATTCCTTGATCAGTGATCTCGTCATTTTATTGTCTTTATTCACATTGGCTGGGTCGTATTCGACAGATGTAACCGTTCACTATGTCTTACCTCGTTTGGAATTTCAGCAATCCGGTCTGTAGACCATCTTTATGAAAGATTTATAGTTCAAGAGCTCAGAAGTTCGGAGACTAGATGGATATAAAACTTACATTCCTTTTTGTAAAGCATAGGATCACTGTGCATATTGTTCCCTAGTGTTTAATCCTTGAAATTGTTTTACCTTTAATCGACACACTGAGTCCAGATTTCGGTGAACATACTATCTTAATTCGTGTCTTAAATAAAAAAAAAATTAATTTGAATGAGATTTTGTCTTGTAACAGTTTGTCAAAAAAATAATAAATAAATAAAATTTATTTTTCGACTGAAAATCCCTGTATTCGAAATCACAACCTTCGTTACCACAGTGCAATATTCTAGTCACTATGTAGCCAACATATCGATAAACACCAGCTTAAAGTTATATGTATTGGGTTGTTCGGAAAGTTATTTCGTTTTTTATGAAAATGAAGAACGTATAGCGAATAAATATTTTATTGAATTGTATATTGTTAATTCTAGTCTAATTCCTTTTACCATCCTTCTGGTCTTAACATGATTTTATACTTATAAAATGGTTTGTTTTTCACTAGCACACTAAAAACTAATTCAGGTGTGAAAAACTAAATGACTTTCCGAACAACCCAATAGAAGACCCAATACGATATTTTAAATAACTGTTTTTCAAAGTTAAAAATATGTAATTTGAGTATTTATAACAATTTATAGATGGTGAATTACATATTCTTTATTTATAGATTAATGAAAATGTAATTAACCATTTAATATAATATTAATTTACTAAATTGATGAAAATATTTTTTATTTTTATAACTAAGCTAATTTTCACAATATCTTATTCAGAATCATGAAAAACACTTTTAATAATATACTTCAATTACTTGCGAGAAACTACAAATGAGTAAACTTATAAAATATTTCATGTGTGGTTCAATCTGTAGTTTGACAACGGATTTCCTCTTTGCCGTTCTATTAAGTTAATGCTTAGTATTATATTTTATTAAATTAACCAAAGAAATATTTAAAAATTTGCATACAATCGTTTTCAATAATTTATAATTTACAATGAAAAAAGTAACATTTCATGAAAAATTAATGTTCTTTACTTTTAACTTATCATATATATATATATATATATATATATATATATATATATATATATATATATATATATATATATGGTGATTCAGCTCGTTGGTGACAAACTTTGAGGATCGATAGAGCACACCTAGACGAACATTTTTGAATAGGGAATGTAGGGTCCCTGACGCGATGGTAAGGCGCTAGGCGCTTTTGAAAATTTGGGTGCCGAAATTCGAAACGTCATAAAAACTAGGGAAATGGTTAGATTTTCTTGCTTTTCGCAACGAAATGATTCTGTTTATTTAGACTTTCTTCAGTACCAATTTGATAAGCGTAGCTCTTAAAACATTGATAGGAGCGCTGTAGACTTTGGAAAGCTTGACAACAACTTTAAGCTCGTTATTTTGATAATTTAACAAATGCTCGCCAAAGTTTATTCTCTAACTTAAATTTTGAACCTAAAAGTAGAACCCTGCAAAAAGCATAAGAGCCGGAATAAATTGTCAAAGTACAGGGTGGTTGAAACTCGAAGGCTACTAAGAGATAAACAAACAGATTTCTTGACTTATGGCATGCATTTTCATGATTCTGTTTGCTGGGGCTCTCTGAAACTCAGTTGAACGGTACAAAAAGAAAAAACAATAGGGGGCGCTTTGGGCAAAAAACTTAATTCGTTGACATTTCGGACGCTAAATGAGAATGGGGCGCTACGATCAGTTAGTAATAATGAAAACACATTTTCTACCTCTGCTCAACACTTCTGAATAAATTTAGACAGAAAACATCAATGATACTGGAAATTTATTTACAAAAAATAACACTAAAGAAGATGCTCGAAATTTCGACCTTGGGCCATGATGTAGGCTTCGCACCTCCGTCGCATTGAGGAGTGTAAGTTTCCAACAATGTGCGCCACAAGTTCTTCAGCACTGCTTGACAGGTGTATGGTAGACCTGGGCCTTCAGTTAAACCCAAATGAAGAAATCAAAGCAGATGATGTCTGGTGATAGGGCAGGCCAGTTAACTGTACTCCCACGCCCGATCCACCGCTGGCCATACCCTGCGTTTAGATGGAGACGCACGTCGTACCTGTAATGGGCCGGAGCTCCATCGTGCTGGAACCACATCTGGCGACGCGAATCTTCGGGTACGTGCGCCTCCTCCAGAAGCTACGCCAACACTTGATCCAGGAAAATCAGGTAATTTCCACCTGTCAGCCGTTCAGGTAACAAATAAGGACCAATGAGGCAATCCCCAAAATGCCGGCCCACACATTTACTGAGAAAAACTCCTGGGCTGCTCATGTGGATTTTCATCACACAACACATGACTGTTCAAGGCGTTCCACATTCCCTCCCGGCTGAAGATGGACTCGTCCGTAAACAAAATGCTGTTTACAAAACGGGAATCCCTGGCTCTCATCGCCAAGTACTATCTTGAGAATTCCACTTGAGGGCCAAAATTCTGCTCTCCGAGCAACTGCAGCCGCTGGATGTGGTAGGGGTGCAGATTCCGGGAACGTACGATGCGCCATGAAGTTGCTTGCGAAATATAACATGTCTGGCGACATCTCTCGTGCTAAGACCTGGGTTGTCCTCAACCAGGTTAAGCACAGCCTCTTCGGTGTCAGGGGTGCGCACTGATCGCTCCCGTTCAGGCCCGCCTAAGTCAAAAGATTACGTCTCGGACAACCTCTGGTTAAAAAAAGAAAGAAGTATTATTGCTACGTTATTCAAATAAAAAATATTCAGTGGATAAAAAAAAAAAAAAAAAAAAAAAAAAAACAATATAAAATAATCTAACATAAAATGGAGTACTTAATTGCTGTCAATTTGACTCTAAATATCAGATAAAAAATTGAATGTTCAAAATACAAAAGAATTGGGGTAGAAAGAAATAACTTACAATAAAAAATGATATTCTAACAATGAAGCAGGTCAAGAAATAAATCAGTGAAGGCAAATAAAGCTCAGATCATCGTAACAAGCCGTGAATACAAAAATATTTTGTCCACCAGTTTCGACTCTCAGAAATAATTTGAAAGAAATATCACACCACTGATTAGATAGAATTTCATATAAATAAAAAAAAATTTTTGAATTTATTAGACATTTTTCAATTTGATATGCAATTATATGAATTAAATTTAAAAATTTTCCCGAAGAATCTAAGAATGATTAAACAGAGAAGTTCAATAAATGTTATCTT
>JAPDSC010017223.1:0-12650 GCA_026290005.1 Latrodectus geometricus | reverse complement strand
TTAAATTTCACTTTGAAATAGAGGTAGAATTTTCGCCATGGCATCGGTGTTTTTGAAAACGCGCCAAGGAGGGGACCTAAAGCGCATTTTCACCCAATCAATTGCTCTCTTGCAATCAGAATACCATTGGGTTTTACCCAGCTTGGCAATCAACCACAGCTTGGTGAGAATCAAGGGGACACCCTTAAGTATAGGCTAATCTTTGTAAAATTATATAAATCATTGTACCGAATAAAAAATTTACAAAAAGTATTGTAAACGTCATTGCTTTATAAAATATCATCAAACATATTAATTGTCGCCAAATCTACCTGGTTCCGTATTCTAAGATTAAGCTATAAATATTACAAATGTCCTTATATATTATCTAGTTAATTTTTATCAATTGAAAGTGATATGTTAATGGGATCCGTTGAACAAATAATACAAAATACTTTGAGCCTTCATCATCAACTTTTATTTGTAATTTTAAGTTATCAATTCATATCACTGTAGATTTTCTATCATGTAAAACAGGAATGCTAGCTAAAAGCTTCCTATATTAGTGAGCAAATAATACCAATTGATTCCATTTGTCTATATGAAAAGATTTGTTCCTTAGTACATTTGTTTTGCTGTTTCTCTTTAAATGTTTTGTGTTTAACTTTTGGGCTAAAGTAAACATTACATTCACAGCTTACCAAATGCCAAATATGGTAAAATTTCCTCATGTGATAATCATGGAAATGGGGAAGAAAAAATTTCATAATTACTGTTCGTAAATATTTGTATTGTGTGCTACTTAAAAAGGTTTATATTTTTTAAACCATTAAAAAATAGTTCAAACATTTAATAAACTAACCATTTATTTACAAAACTTATTTAATCTCCGAAGTTTATTTTTGATAGGAACTGATTACTAATTCTTGCAAAGATTGACTGCAGGAATATAATACAATAGTACCTAAATTTTCAAGGAATTCATTTCTGTGTTTGTAATCTGCTTTAACGCCAGAGAAATACATTTTGATAATGTGTTGAGTCCAATTACATTTCAACCTATGAAGTAAAGTTTTTTTAAAACATAAATTTTGTAGGTAAAGTTGGAGCTTTTGAAAATGGGATTAACTGTACCAAATATTAAGTTCTCTTAAACAATATATATTACTGATCTAGTTCAATTGTTTAAAGAATTTTTTAAGTTTAGTTTAAAAATATTATGTAAATAATTTAATTTCATAATTACTTAATTTTAAATACAATAAAAGGAGTATATCATATTAGTTGATATATAGCTGATGTAAGTTAATTATTGGTTTTGTAAAACTGTCCTTAATCTTATCATTACTTCTGCCATTTTCTATTTCATTTCGAACATATTAAGTTATAAGTCAATCATTTATTTCTAATTTAATATTTGTATGCATATATTTATATCATATTAAAGTTGTCCAATACTCTAGAACATAAATATATAAAATATAGCATCCCATTTTTATAACTTGTCTAGTTTATATGAAAATGTGTACATTTGGTTAAGTTTGAAACTTGTCAGAAAAATTCATGAATTATTATGGTAACTTTTTGAATGTGCATGCTTCAAGTACCTTTTTTGCAAATATTATTTCATTACTAAGTTTTCATTTTTCAGGTGGTCTTGCTGAAGAAGTAAACAAAGACATTATTCATGCAGCTTTTATTCCATTTGGGGAAATTATTGACATCCAGATTCCATTGGACTATGAAACACGTATTTGTTTTTATTAGTTTTGTTTTTAAATTTGCATATGTGTATTGTGTGTGTTTGATATTTTTTTTTATTAATATCATTATTGTTAAGTTTAATTAGTTTTTATTCACTTCATTAAATATTTGAGAACTAAACATATACACAAAAAATGAATTTTCATCTTAGGAAAAGAAATATATTTGTTCATTACATTTATTGAATCATTAAAATTTACTCTTGAAATTTTTAAAAAATGTTATTGGTAAAGTATTTTATATGTATATATTGTCTTTTAAAAATAATTAATGTTGATTTAGATAGCAATAAAGTATAAATATTTCAAATCTACAACTACAAAAAAAGTGAAATATGAATTTTCTATCTAATTTGTTATATGGAGTTGCAACTAGTAGCTTTTTATCATCTCCCTGTTTTTCTGTTTTGTCATGAATTCATTTCTGTTTTACAGTATCTTCCATAATTTTGTTATTGATTTTACTTTGCATTTTGTTCTCTTTTCAATTACATTTGTTGCTCAATGTAAGATAACACAATGATTCCTCAATGTAAAGCTGCACATCTGATTAATAGAAGAATTGAAATCATTTGATTTTCTTTGGCTCAAACATAAATAGCATCGGATAAAGAGGCTATACAAATCAATAAGTTTTAGGTGTCTCTGTTCATAATTAAAAACTTTCTAAAAATTAATAACAATAGATCCTCAACTTTTAAAAAGTTTATTTTCCTATCAGTTGGCTCTAATTATCTATTTTATAAACAATTTTATATATATTTTATAAATGAAACTACAAAAAATATCTTTGTGTTTTGTCATGGATGTTTGGATGATTCACAAATACCTTGTATTTTTAATAAAATAACATGCAGTAAAGATCTGAGAGAAATTTTTATAGTGCATGTAAAATTGATCATGCATAATTAGATTGATCATGCATTAGTCTTCTTTTTTTGACTGCCATGTTATGAAATTTGTGACAATGTTTTTATATTTCTAATTGCAAATTAGAAAACAATTGTAGTTAGAATAACAAATATTAAACACTAACATTAGAAGGTAACATGAACACAGATAATAAAACTCCACAGTAAGTCTATAAATCATTCATCTTGTATAAATCTATAAATCAATCATCCAAAAAAGTCTATAAATCAATCATCGCCAGTGTCTCGCATCTTATTATATTTAACTACATAATTATATGGCCGCTTCCTCTTTATATAAATTTTTAATTATGAAACTTTTGCCTAAGTTTTGGAAGCTAATTTCCTGAAGCTATGAAAAAAATACTATCTTTCATTAAAGAAAGAGTTTTGCTTTTTAATGTTTTGCAGTTAAAATTTGTAGTAAAATAATATCTTGTAAATATGTGTCAAACATACTTAAATTTTTCATTATATGCATAAAAAAATCATCAATTTTTTACTACATAAGTAATGCTATAAACTATAATCTTTTAGAGTCCTGAATCATTTGAAATAGTTTTTATTCCAATAAGTTAAAATCTAGTTTCCTAATCATCTGGATAAAGGATAAAATTTTTATATAATCCTTTGTTTATAGCCTAATAATTTTTAATTATATTATCTTTCTAGAAAAACACAGAGGTTTCGCCTTTGTTGAGTTTGAAACTGCTGAGGTATATCATTTCTTTATTACTAATTTTTGTTTGAGTAAAATAATATGTATTGTATATTTCATAATCTAACATTTTTTTACATAAACTAAATTAAAAATTGTTTTAAATTATCTGAATTCACTATACAACTGTAATTTTTTCCTCTTTTAAATCAATTTTCATTTTAAAAGCTTATAATTGTTACAATTTTTAGTTTATTTTTTTCAAATTCTATCTAAATTCCTCTCGATTTATTTTAAAATTAACATTGAGTTACCTTATAAAGCATTTATTAAATTTTCACAAATTTATGATTAGTTATATGGAAACAATTTGTTCAAAACTTTAAAAATACTACAAGGATGTTCCCCTCATTAAAGAAATGATGAATTTCATATTTTTCCCAAGTAAACTTCAATTTGCTTTGATAGAAATTCTGCAATAAATCATTACTAATAATTAATGTTACTATAAAAAATTAAGTTCCACTACAAAGTAATTCTATTTATAATTTAACATTCTTAGAAGTTTTAATATTTTTGATAATTTTGTATTTATGCTGAATAGTTCTTCGAAAACTCAAATCCCATTGTTAAATCTGAATTTTAGTTTATGAAACTGTTTTCAGTTATTAATGCTGTTAATTGCTGTTATATATTTTAATTTAAATTACTTTTATACTTAGCAATTAAATTACTTAGCAATTTTGAATGATGTGAATGTATTTATAAATTTTATCTATAAAAAATTTACATTTATCAACATTGCCTATAAAAATATACATAAGTGTGATAAGATTTTTTTGTTTTAAATTTTCATGTTATAAACATATTGTTACGAAGTAGTATTAGTCCTTGAACAATGTATCTTTGGATAATATTTTTAAAATATGTTTACAATGCCTGCAAATCATATATCATAAAAAATCTTGTTGGTTAATATCTGTAAATACTGTTTCTGTGAAGAAATATATTTAAAATTATTTTACAAATGAATAAAAATTATGAATTCATAAAAAATATTAAGAAAATTAGAAGTAAAGTTGAAGTTTTAAAGCCTTTTAGTATTCTACTATTATACCTTTAGTTTTTCTACCATTTATATTAGGTACATACTTATTAATTATTTTTGGTTAATATAATATATATATTGTTTTATTCTGTTCACTCACTGTGCATATATTTTATTTTTCAGGAAGCTGCAGCTTCTATTGATAATATGGTAATTGCTTTTATTTATATAATTTTTTCCTAGTTTGATTTTCGAAAATTCATGAAAACATCTTCTGCTTCCATAACTTTTTCTTGAAATATGAGTATAAATTAGCCATGAAAAAGTATTATTAAAAAGGAACAATTACCAAAATGAAGAGAGTAAATACTCATAAACAAAAATCTTATCAAATTCACACAAGGTTGTTAAATCAAATGGCAATACCATTGTAAAATCAAAAAAGATTTCATGAAGTGCGTTACTGGAAAAAAAAATTGCACTCTAATTATATAACAGATTAGATTTCTTTAAAAAAAAAAAAAAAAGTATTTTAAATTAAATTTTTATATTTTTAATAATTTTTCATTGATTTTAAAATATTAATATGCTAAATTTTTACATGGAATGACTGGAAAAATGTAGAATCAAGTTATAGCTATTATGTATACTCCTTTGAAAACTGAATAAAATGAAAACATTAAAACCATTTGCCACTAATGAAGAATTTTTTTTTTTTAAGTCACATGATGGAATAGTATTTAGTTAAATTTTTTATTGATATTTTGGTTTTAGCCTAATGAATTTTCAACAGTTTTATTGCATTCAAAAGGAATTTTTATTCTGTCAGTGTTTGGCCATTATTGTGTATTTGTATTTTGAAACCTGAATATACATTAACAAATAGTTTGAGATTTTTCAAGACATTAAACATCTCAGCCATAAATAATTTCAACAATATGTCATTCTTATTATACCCAATGGCATTAGAAGGAAAAAGATTGGAGAAATGACTTTTCCACTAACTGTAAAATTGTACAAATTATTTTTATTTCTTGCAAAAATAAATAACAAAAGAAAATCTTTAAGAATCAAACTCATTATGAAAATATATTACATTTGTATTTATAATATTTACTTATTATGAATATTCATAAATGACTACATATTTCATGAATATCATTCATATATCGACAAATAATTTGTAGATTAGGTTATATTGTGCTATTTTCAAATGATAGACTTCATCACATTTTTAGTTTTCTTATTCACACCCTGTGTGTATTAATTTGAAAAGAAAACTGCAAATAACTTAATTTATCAATTAATAAATTAATCAGTTAAAAATATTAGAATTTACAAACTTTATTATTTGAAATATTTTTTGTGTATGTTTTCAAATTTTATTTTTTTTATATATGATATTAATTTGAAACCCTTAAAAAGATCAAACATATTCTTTCACCTCTATATAGTTAAATCAATAATAGTCTTATTTATTTTTTTGACATTAAATAACTACTTTGGTTTTTACTATTAACACTAAATTTTTGAATAATTGCTAAACAAATATTTTGTTGTATTTGAAATAAAAGCATTTCAAATTTTTTTATTGTGAAATTTTTCCATTATTGTTAGCTTATTTTTGTTTTTACTGAATTCTGTGTGGCCAATTAATTTTTCATTTATTTAAAAAATATTGCATATCTTTCTAATTTTTTTAATTTATGTGACAATTTTATTTTAACTGGTTGTTGAAGAAAAAAATAATAAAACATATCTGTTTAATTAAAAATTGCCCTGTATTTTTTCTTTGTATATAAATAAGTATGTATACTGACCAGTGAATCCGACACCTTTGAGGTTTTCATTTAAATGCTTGTTGTAGTAAATTATGCAATTTTTATGGTATGAGATACATGTTGGAATACTAGCATAATTACATTTTACAATAAATGAAGTAAAATGGATAAAGCCATAGGTTTGTCATTTTTGAAAAGAGCTTATTTTTAATACCCATATAGCAATTGCTTTGATTTTGAAAGCAACAAATTTCCCTGTGTTTTCAATAGCAGTAATATCACAAGTTTTAAAAAATTGGAATCAAAATCCACAGTTTTTGCTTAGAAGAAGTTACTGTAATTCAAGCATAGTTTTAAAATAGTGTGATTAGTGGCATCTCTGATAAATTGTACAGCAAGACTTATTTTAATGTGTTATAAATGGCAAAAATCCTTCATTAAAGATTTTCATAAGATTTCACCTTGAATCAATCACGAGAAATTGATGAGGATATGTATGCAAAATTATGTGCCTCTAAAAAGCCACATTTCTGCCTAAAATGGAAAAAAAAAATTGCAGTCATATTGGAAAAGAAAACGTGCCATGATAATTCAAAATGGGCAATATGGTCAGGTGAATCGAGCTGCACCTTATTTTATAAATATGTCAAATTTAGCAAGAATCCCACAATGCCAGTAGTCTATCTGACCTTACTTGCATTATATTAAGGCCTAGAAGTATCATATGGAGAATATTTTGCTGGCATTGAAGTGGTGCATAGGTTTTTCTCAAATGTATATATAGCTGTCATATACTTAGGTACATTAACAGATTAAGCGCACCCTAATCTATTGCATTTTTACTTACTCTAAGGTCAATAATATAACTGCATCAAACCAGAACTGTTCAAAATTAGTTTGTTGAATATCAGTCTGGCTTCCAACACTTCTCTGGCCGCACAGAGCTTGGAAACTAAGGGAAATGTGGGATATTATGAAAAGTCCCATCCGACAGCACTTTCCTCTTCCATTTAATTTATAAGATCTCAAAATCTGCATAAGCAATGCACAATATTCTCTAAATGTCAATGCATTCCTGAAGCATATAGATTTAGTGTCCAAACAAATAGTTGTTATCTATGCAAAAGGTGGTCTAACAAAATATTGATTTTGGATTTCTAATTTATTTGCCAATGTGTATTTATATATTGTGGGACATTTTTTTACATATTTCAGAGAAATGAAATTCTTTATAAAATTCAGTAAAATTATTTGGGTTATATAATTAGAATTATTTTAGCATTTAATAACATTTTGATAAATAATATGATACTTTTAATACTACAATTTTATATGATTTATTCATGATAAATATATTTTAATTGTTTTATTTTTAATGTATAGTCAAATGTATATTTGTATTATGGTATGCAAATTATTTATTTTTCTATAATTGTGAAAGTTTTCTGTTATGAATAAAATCACTTTTTTTTTTTTTAAGAAAAATTCAAATTACCTTGTTTTACATCAGTAATGTAATATTAAAATTTTTTAAATCTTTTTAAATAAAGAAAATGATATTAAATTCACAGTTTTTAAATTCTCCGCCAATATAATATTTTCAGTGTGATTCTGTACTGATTTCACTTTAGTCATCAAGTGAAATCAGTAAAGAATCTTTTAATCTTTTCAATTTTAGCTACAGTTTTTAAAAAAAACAAATTAGTTTTAAAAAATAAAGTATTTAAATAAATAAAGCTATATAATTGTGTGGAAATTCAATATCAACCTTAACTTTTAAAATATTATGAATTGATTGTTTATTACAATGATTTTTAAGAGAGTAGTTTTTATGATGTTTATTTAGCAAAAATGTGAGATTTAAATTTGGAACCAATTTGTCATCAACCTTGTATACTCACATCTGTTGATAGACCATAAAACAGATTGATTGTTTCATTTGCACCATCCTACTTTTTTACATTCTTTACTTACTTTTACATACTTTCATTTCTTTAAATTTATAACATTACAGCTCCCCCCCCCCATAAAAAATTTAGCTTTCTGAAGTTTGCAAAACATTTTTGTATCATAAAAGATTTTCTGTGTGTGTTTCTTTTTTTTTTTTTTTTTTTTTTTTTTTTTTTTTTTTTTTTTAAGAAAATTATTTTTTCCTTAGTTTATAAATGATGTATATATTTTAGGCAATTTTTTTTTAAACATATTTTCTTACAGACAACTATACCGTTTTTTTCTTAGAATGCTTTGGCTCTTTTAATATTTATATTGAAGTATTCTTAATGATTATATGCAATTTTGACTTGATATTATCAATGAAATGAAGCAGCTTACTAGTTTTATTGCAAATTTATTCCTGAAATATTTATATTGCAATAAGTGTTTTAGCTGCTTAACCCCTTAGTCTACCAACATAAGTTCTGCCTTTTTGCAATCAGATAATTTAACTGATAGTTTCACTTTTTGATTTTTCTTGATATTTTTTTTTTTTTTTTTTTTTTTTACATATTTTCCATCCTTACTTTGAAATGCAACAATTTTCTTTTAATATTTGTTGTGATGAAACAATATCTGAGAACTTATGTGTTGCTTGACATTTCTAGATTCAGAAACTATTTTAATTTCTGTACAACACGAAACTATGAATAAAGTGTATAGACTAATGTGACAATTTTTTTTCTGTTCAAACAAAATTGCATAATATTTCTTAAAATAAGATATTTATGATAATCTAATTATCAGAGCATATTTTTTTATTTTTCACATGCTAACTTTTTATCTTTTTAGAATGATTCTGAGTTATTTGGACGAACAATTAGAGTAAATATTGCTAAACCTATGAAAATAAAAGAAGGTTCTACAAGAGCAGGTTATTCCTATTTCATGTTATCAAATTATAGTTATAATAACATTAGTACATTTGTGTCTCCTTATGTATGATAAATAACTAAAATAATATGTATAAAATGTATTTTAAATAAATTTCTCTTTAAAAATGAAATTTAAAGAAAATTTTTATATTGATTGTGCATATTTTCCAATATTTGTTAAATTAAAATTTATTTACAACCAAGCATGCAATGAAATATTTATCACTTGCTTAAAAGCTTTTTTTTTTTTAAAAAAAAAAAAATATTTGCGCATTATTAAAAGTAAATTAGTTGCTAAAAAATTCATTGAAATTATTAAAAGAAATTTTATTTTTAGTTTGGTCTGATGATACTTGGTTGAAAGAACATGCTGGTGAAACACTTGAACAAGATGATGCTGAAGGTGAAAATAAGCGAAAGCATGAGGAGAATGAAGTAATATAAAATATTTTATGCTTAATAAATATATGCCTTACTGTATACTCTTAAATGATAACTAGCTTAACTTAGAAAAGAAACATTAAGAGCTACACGTATTATTTTTAATTTCTGTGTTTATAATTTTATTAACGATTAATATTTAATTTAATTTAATATGAAATATTTCTTGCATGCTTTATCAGGAAGAAAATCTGTTTTCTTAATTAAAAATTATTAAACTTTGCTGAATATTAAAATTAACATAATGACTTAATTTTTATTAATATATTTTTAATATTGATTGGATATCTCTGTATTTGGTGATAAACAAAATCTAGTTCAAAATTTTATTTCATTGTGGTAATTTGACTTAATTTTTTAGTAAATAATGGAAATAACTAGTTTAATTTTATTATTTATTTTAAGATAACTTGTTACCTAGATTTAAGATTCTTTCAACTGAAAGGGCTTTTGTTATGTGGATAAAGAGAATTTAGTTCCTATTCAATACCACAATTGTTAATGAAACATTTTAAAATAAGACAAATAATTTCCTTGTATTTTTAGTGAAATTATAAATTGATAAGGGGATTTATTGTGCTAAATATTTTTATGAAAAAATAAATTTTTATTTAATCCTATTTTGTTATAATTATATATACTATGTAAAGCAAATTATTTCAATATTTAAATTCTGAAATTATATTAATTTTTTTTTTTTTTTTATAAAAGTTACAACTTGATGTCCCATATAATAAAATGTACAGATATAGGCACTTTGTAATATATAACCCACATTACATTATTTATCCCAATTTCATTAATTTTTCTTAACTAAATTCTAGGAGCCAGTATGGCAATAAAGCCAATAAAATGTAGTTTACTGTGCACCTGAACATTTTCTTGCTCTTTTTTGAAATAGTATCAGATTGAAATTTAAGTATTTGAAGTATATTTTGTTTTGAAAATACATATCAAATTGAAAAATTTGAATTTAATATTAGTGTGTAGGAAGTCAAAACTATGAATAATAAATTGAGTTTGTGTTTTTTAACTCTACAAATGATGATTAGGTGAATATTTTTACTTTAGTTGTTATTCTATGATAATTATTGTTAAATGTAATAATTAGTGTAATTTATTGAGCATTATGTAGAAAAATTGACATGTGTTTTGACTTATAATGAATTGTAACACTTAAACTCAAGTTTCTTATAAAAATGTATGGTATTTGTTTAACTTTACTACCTGGTTCTCTCCTGGGTTAGACTGCATTTACACTGATGTTTAATAAGGTGGCCACTTTAGAGCCATGGTGGGAGAGCGTCATTCTCGCTATCCAAAGGAAGTAAGTTCAATCCTGAGATGAGCTAAAAATCTCAAGAGTTCACTAATGGTGACTTGAGCACGTTAAATATGTTGAGGTCACCAAGTCCCCCCTCTAGTTCCCAATCCAGATCAATACCTCTGGTGATGACATACCAAGATCTAAAGACTTCTACTTGGTCTCTGCTTCAAAAAATAGAAGCACACATTGGCTTGTAGTGCTGTCATTAAATGTCATCTAAAAGAGGGGTAGAATGGAACTCTTCAAACTTGACAAGGAGCTGTATTCTCTGTCAGGCACTGAAAATGTCACAATTGAACTTGACTGAATTTGGGCTTGGTACAAAGTGCAAAATAATTAGTAACAGAAATGCCTTAGTCCCCAAATACCTATGTACTGAGACAAACCAAGACACTGCCAGTTAATTAAATTCCGAGCTTTCTAAAAAATGTATGTTATTTGCATCATTGCTTTAATAGTGTTGCCTGATTCTCTCAAGGATTAAATTGCGTTTATACTGTTTTTTTTTGTCCCCTTTTTCTTCTTCTTTTGCCCCCCAGTAAGGTTGGGACCACTGCTAGTTAATTAAAACCCAAGTTTTTATAAAAATGTAAGTTATTTATGCTGATTATTTGTGTTATTAATGCTTTTAGCTTTATTGCATAGTTATCTCTGGTTGATTGCAATTAGTGGTGAAATTAGTTTTATAATACTTCTATAATTTTATAATGTTATATAAGTAATTGATGAGATATTCAAAATTTTGATATTTGAAAATCTCAAATAGTGAAAGATTCCATTGTTTAAATTTCAAGTTTGAATTCAATGAAGCTTTTGAAGACCATATATAGTACAAGATGATGTAATTAAGATCTTGCCCCAAAAATTTCAAATCACACCAAATTTGTATTGGCTCATAGGATTTTATTATTTTTCCTTGTCATGTATGCTAATATAAATTTCAACCAGTAATATGTTTAGTACAGTTTAATTAGACTTTTTGTAATGATATATAATGAAAAGTATTTATTTCATAAATTTTAATTTATTCTATACTCTGTTTTTATTGTTAGGATGCAGAACCTGAGAAGAAAAAACAAAAATCAAATCCTACTGTGTTCTTTGATATTTCGATTGGAGGAGAAGAAATTGGAAGGATTCAGTTTATGTTGAGGAAAGATATTGTTCCTATTACTGCTGGTAATTTAACTTTATATTACTTTAATATTTATTTTATCAAACTATTAAAATCTTTTTTATGAAGCTTTGGATACCTAGAGTAAGTTAAAGAATTTCTGACATCTGATGTTTAATATTTACAAAATGTTAAATCGCAAAAGTTTCATGTAGGATCATTAATTTCACTTAAATACATGTGCTTCTTTTATATTACTGCAAATTTTTAACATTCATTCTACTTGAAACAAGTGCCATAAATAAAAAATATGTAAATTAAAGTTACATGTATACATTTTGTGTGTGATCTTCAAAATAAAATTGTGCTTTCAAACATTGCATTCTTATTGTTTAAATTATGTTCTAAACTTTTAAAATTTTTATTAAAAATTAATGAATGCATTTTTTAAAAGAATATTTTATTCAAGAATGTATCAAATGAAATTTTCAGTTATCAGAGTTGCATGACTATTCCACATACTGATGAACATTGCTAAAATGCAACTCTGTATCTCATAGTTTTATATTTTCATACCTTTAGTATAAAATTATTTCATTGTGCTTGAAAAGAGATACTGCTTTCTTACCTTACTTCTGAAAATTTGATTTGTCTTTTACCCTGGAAATTTATATAAAATAAATCTTCTTTATTTTTAAGATTTACATGATTGTTTCTAAATTCATTTAATTACTATTAGAAAACTTTTTTTTTTTTTTTTT
>JAPDSC010017209.1:0-22195 GCA_026290005.1 Latrodectus geometricus | reverse complement strand
AATACACTTTATTAACCTTTTCGTCCCGGTGGTATAACTGTTATACCACCAAAAAGAGTGTCTCTCAGGACGGCTATGGCATAGCAGTTGTACCGTAGATTTTTTTCCAACTTTCAAGCGCGCAACTTTCTCCGCCTCTAATTTCTCGGGGTAGTTGAGGGAGAAAACGAACATATACGCTTATTTGGAGCTTCAGTCCTAGGACTTTTTCTCCGTATGAGGTTGATAAAAGAACAAAAACAAATTCTGAAAATTTGCAGATCATGCCGCCTCAGAATCAGATTCCGAGTAAATGTGCTAAGAAAAATATATACAAAAGAGAGAGAAAGAGAGAAGAAAGAAAACATTGCTGGTGAAGGAGCAAACGAGAGTTGCGCAGGGAGGGTGGGTGAGGCAGGTCCAACCAGGTTGTTGCTGATTCGCCGATCCGTCTCGGCTGGGCGTGTTTAAGGTTTTCCGTGTAAACTTTTACACAAAATGAGGGAGATATACATGATAAAAAACAATTCAGATTATATACAAAATTACTGGTTAAATACAAGAATACTGGGGTAAATACGAGTTGAGTATAGTTAATTTACAAAAAGGGATTAGGAATCCCGCAGCTATATAAAAAATATAGAGCAGTATCCTAGAATAAACTCATCAGGTTCAAAAACAATAGTAATTTACGTGTAAACATTTACACAAAATGAGGGAGATATACATAATAATAAACAATTCAGATTATATACAAAATTACTGGTTAAATACAAGAATTCTGGGGTAAATACGAGTTACAAGTTCAAAAACAAAAATGCAAAATAAGGTTGGGAATATACAAATTTTTATACATCGAACAAATACCAGTTCATCTGAGGTAGGAATTAATACCTTTTGATGGCTATGGGGCATTTACTTGCCAGGGTTTGATTTGATGTGGGAAGCAAATATTTTCCACTGTCAAGGCTCATTTGCGAATTGATGAGTGGGTTAATGTTATGATTAATTTCTTCGAAAAATCTAGAAGAGAGGTCTTGCATGTGTTCCCTTATAGTAGGAATTTTTAAGTCTTTATGAATGGTAAAATTCGAAACATACCAGGGTGCATTAGTTATTTGCCTAAGTATTTTATTCTGCATAATTTGAATAGCAGAAATATGGGTGTTGGCTGCTTGACCCCAGATTTGGCAGGCATAAGTTAATCTTGGTCGTATAAGTTGCTTGTAGATGAGGAGTTTGTTTTTTAGTGAAAGTTTGGACCATTTATTAATTAAAGGAAATAATATTGCAGAAATAGTGTTGAATTCTTTAGAAATTTTCTCTTTATGAGGTTTGAAGGTAATTTTGTTGTCCAGGATGACACCTAGGTATTTAACTCTATTGTTCCATTCTATTTCTTGATTTTTAATTTTTAATTTATTCGGGAAGCGACGAAGATTTCCTTTCGCAAAAATTATTGCATCTGTTTTTTCAATATTTAATTCTATTCTCCAGTTATCAAGCCATGATTGAAGTGCGTTTAAATAATTTTGGATTTTAATTCTGAGGAATTTTAAGTTGTTATGCTGTGCCAAAATCGCAGTGTCATCGGCAAATAAACAGACCATGACGTCTGTTGATTTTGGGATGTCACTTGTATAAATGGAGTATAGAAGTGGACCCAGTACACTCCCCTGGGGAACACCTGCATTGACTGCTTTCGGCTGTGAGAAAGTGTCCTGAATTTTAACAACAAAACTGCGATTTCTAAGATAGTGATTAAGTATGTTGATAATATATGCAGGGAAATTCCACTTGATGAGCTTATAAATGAGCCCTCTGTGCCACAATTTATCGAATGCCCGTTTGATGTCTAAAAAGACTCCTGCAGTCCTGTACTTTTGATTCATTCCTTCTACGATGCAGTTAACAACTCTCAGCAGCTGGTGAGTGGTCGAGTGGTTTTTCCTAAAACCAAATTGTTCGTCTGGTATTAGATGATTATCATTACAGAAATCAACAATTCTTTTGTGAAGGATCCTTTCGAATAATTTAGATAACATGCTTAACAGTGATATTGGTCTATAATTCTGGGGAAATTTTTTATTTTTTCCCGGCTTGGGGATGAAAACTGTGATTGCTTTACGCCACGACCTTGGAAAATAATTAAGGGTGAGACATCTGTTAAAGATCTTGGTAATATAAGTTATTGCTTTAATTGGAAGGTTCTTTAGAATTATATTTTTAATTTCATCTGGGCCTGCAGCTTTGTTTATTTTTAGATCATGAATAAGGTCGATTATTTCTTTAGGAGAAGTAAGTTTAGGTGGTAACGTGGGCGTGGTATTGTTTTCAAAGTATTCTCTTGTTTCCCTGTTAACTATAGAGATAATTGTGTTGTTGTATGCACTTGTGTTCAGCTGGAGAGTGTCATATAATGTGTCAGCAAATACTTCGGCTTTTTCTTCTTTTGTGTAGACAGGTCACCTCGGACTACTAATAGGTGGAATTGTATAGTCTTTTCTATTTATTTTCTTTATGGCATCGTAGACAGAGTTGTCTTCGGGATGGAGGGATTCAAGATATTCCGTCCATCGATGTTCACGAAATTCGTTAAGTTTTATTTTAATTTCCTTTTGAGCTGCGTTGAGTTGTCTTTTGATGTTAGGGTCAAGCGTGACTTGCCACCTTTTTCTGATTCGATTTTTATTCCTGATTAGATTTTTGATTTCAGTAGGTAAATTGATATGTTGTTTGGATATAATTTTGACCTTACTGCTGTAGTTAATAGCATTTTTAACATTAGTTTCAAAATGATCCACGGCTTTATTAATTTCTTCTGGGTTATTAATGATTGGATTTCCAGTGATACTTTGGTTAAGTTTATTCCTGAAGAGATCCCAATTTGTTGTTTTTATAGATCTTTCATGAAGTGGGATGGCATTATGAGGTCCGATATCAAATAAGACTGGATTGTGGTCACTAGAGAGTTCTGGTATTGCTCTACATTGGAAGATGGTGTTGAGTTTGGATATACCAAAATCAATAATCGTAGCTGTAGCATGACCATAACTGTAATGTGTTGGCTCATCTGGTGTGAACAAATCGAAGTTGTTATTGTCCAGTATGTTTCTTATTTTATTTCCATGAATATTGCCTCGACTATGCGGATTCCATGTGGAATGTTTGGCGTTGAAATCACCAAACATGAACACAGCATTACCCTGATTCATAATGTTAATTATATCTTGTTCATCCAAAATGTTGTTGGGGGGTAGATAAATAGATGAAACAATAAGTTTGGTGTTGTTTTCCGTATGAATGGCCACGGTGGTGTTCTCAATGGAAGAAGTGGAGATGTCGCGGGTATCGAACTTGAGGCTGGATTTGATATACAACAAGGTTCCACCTCCTCTGTGAGTTAGACGGTCTGTCCTAACGCAGCAGTAGTTAGGGATATTTGATCTCATGTTTGGCTGTAAGTGTGTTTCCTGAATACCCACAATGTCAGGGTCCCAATCGTTGATGAAATCGGTTAATTCATTAATTTTGGGACGAAGTCCCTCAGCATTCCAGGAGGTTATTCTGAGTATAGATGGTCTAGGCATGATGTAAATTATTGTTATTTTTGCTGACGTTAATTTGGTTTATAAAATTTTTAAAAACATTGTTGATTTCCATGGATAAATTTGTTAATATTGATGTAATGTTAAGTGTAGTATCATTTGCTTGAATGTCCTGTGTGGTAGGAGGGACAGGTTGCTGATTCATTGATGTTATTGGCTGCTGGGTGACCTCTGTGGGCGTGGCCTGTTGTTCCAGTAATTTTTTCCTTTTCTCCCAGAAGTTTTCCACTGGGGGGCTGTTTTGCATATTTATGGGGTTTCTAGGGCACCCCAAAAAATTGCTAGTATGCTTTCCTTCGCAAAGAGCACATTTTGGATCAGTGTCCTTTGGTTTAAGACAGTTTTTCGTGAAGTGTCTGTCTCCGCACTTCAAACAGCGAGGCTGTCTATTGCAGTATCTAGAGTTGTGAAAGAACCCCTGGCAGCGATAACACTGCGCAGGGCTAGATTTTTTTCTCAGGGTTTCAACAGTAACCCTAAAATGACCAATGTATTCAACGTCATGAATGCGTTTATTCCTTTCATTTTTGTGTAGTTCCACAATAAAAAGTGGCATGGCTACATCGTCATTTCTTCTTTTCATTTGTGAAATTTGCATTATAGTTAGTCCTTCTTCAACTAGATCATCGGTTAATTTTTGGATGTTATAGTCAGAGGGGAGTCCTCTGATGACTTTTTTCATTGTCTTCTCCCCGGGAAGTTCATATGTATGAGCTTCAATTTTGTTGTTAAGGATGTATTGATTGATAGCTCTGTAGTCAGCTTCACTCTTGGGATTGATTTTTACATGCTGCTTAGTAATTGTGGCCTTCATAGGGACCGTTACTATTTGATTTAGTGCGGTAACAATTTTGTTCGCATTAATTCTATCATCTATGAAGATTGGAGGAATCCTCATTGACTTTTGTTGGATATTATCTGCAGCTGCAGCGACTTCCATAATGTTTTCATGACTCTCCTTGACGACAGATGGCGCCATAGGTTCATCATTTGTTTCGTCCTTCTCAAGCACGCTATAGCGGTTCTGAGTGACAATATTGGTATTTGAGGGTGGTGTTTTCCTCTTTCTTTTCGCTTTGGTTTCAGCATTGTTAATTACTAGTTGATTAACTTGTTCAGCTAATCTATCGTTACATTCCATCTGGAATATTTTGTTCTGGCATTTGAGTTCCAGGGTTAACAATTGCTGCTGAAATAAGCAGAATTCCTTTGTTTTGGCATTGATAGGACAAATGACGCTGGTATTTGCTCTTATAATTTCTAGGAAATTTTTAACCTCGTTAATTTCCTTTTCATTATCGATATTTTTATAGTCTTGAGAGTAATTAAACTCAAGGTAAAGTTGTTGGTAATTTAGGAGACTGGGCTCCTTAAATTCGATTGGTAGATTCAACCCAGTAGGCGGGGCTAATTCGGATTCTATACTAGCCATATCTAGAGTAAAGAATGAATAAGATTTGAAGGAAAGTAGAGACTTTTTCCTGCCAGGAAAAAGACAAAGCAAAGTTCACAACCGTTCAGTGACGCTGTAAAACAGAGTGTGAACCCTGGTTGCTAACAAATGAAGAAAATTAGAAGGTTTATAGAACCAGAATGGCGACCTCAGGGACACAGAACTCAGTTAGCTATGTGTGAGTGGAACTTGTCGACTTGGAATAAGAATTCTAAGAATGCGGCACCCAAAGGATATTCACATTTTAGAATGGAGCAAAACTGAGCACATCCGTATAAGACAGAGGCTAAGCATCTAATCAATGTTAATGTTAGAATAGAATAATTCAATAGTTGAGGGAGATTTTATTGCTGCTCTTTTATGCCTGAAGGTCGTAAAAACTGGGGACTTGTCCGAGTGGAGAATTTTGGCGAAAAACGTTTATTGGCTCTTTTTTTTTTTTTTTTTTTTTTTTTTTTAAAGAAAAGCATATTCATCCTCAGTTTAGCTGATTTTTTCATTATGAACAGTTGCTTTTTTTGCTAGTTGAAAAAATATTTTCGATGGCTTTACCTCGTAAGGGTTTGACTGATGAAGAAATTAAAAAGTTATTGGATGAATTAGAAGAAGAAAACTTTGCAAATTGTGATTCGAATATTTGTAATGAATCTGAATTCAAGGATAGTAGTTTTCGTGATGATATTAATAATGCATATTTCTCGGTATTTGATTTTAATTGGCTAAACGCTACAGAAGAAAAACCTATCATTTTTAAATTTATGGAAGGCTTAATAAAAAATGCTAATAAAGTACAAAAATTGAAAAATAAAGAACAAAAAAGGTAGATTCTTTTATTGGATAAAAATACCTATAAATTATAAAAATAGATTTTATGTACATTTAATCATAAGAAATGAGGATATATACATATGTGTGTGTACAAAGAATTACTTATTACAATATACATTTTTACGCATGTACAGAATATTTTCATTTTTAATTATTATAAAAAGGAATATAACTATAATTTGTTGATGGTGATATGCATTATGTAATTTCATATTTATGAGAACGTGTTTGAGATTCTCACTTGCATACACCAAAAAAAAATGCTTTAACTCTGATGTATGAGTTAAAGCATTTTGCAATTTTTAACTATGAATAAATTAGTTGACTGGCTCCTGCGTTGATTAACTCTTTCCAAATTTCGTAATAACCTGGAAAAGAACATTGGTATCCTTACATTTTTAATAATCTTTATTCCTATCAACATGTCTATATTTGGTACGATCCTGATCCAAAATGCTGCTTTTTATATTGATATTTTATTGATTAAAGTATGGAACTGTTAATGTAATATATTAAAAGAGAGCGATTCTTAAAATAATTTAAAAATAAAAAATAGGTGTTAGAAAAGTCTCAATTCAAATGCTGAAGTACCAAATCAGTCATTCTTCGTTTCATTTGTATTATCAGTATGCAATCTAAGCAAATATATATATATATATATAAAGAAAGATAAAATGTTCCAAATTATGTATTCGTTATTTTAATAAAAAATGAATTTTGCGTTTAACTGATGGAGTATTTTAAGAATTACAGATATCATAGTATTTCTGTATTTGAGAATTTGTCTCCTTTTTTCTTCGAAACATTTTCATTAAGAAACAACTCTCTCGTTGTAATACGAGAACTTTTTCATATTCTGACTTTTAAGATGAAGTGAACAAACAATGTCTTCACAAAGAAATAAATATGATGTAGTGTTAGAAACTTGCTTTTCGATGTGTAATATACCCGATTTGATCTCTCCCATTACTAATGAGGATTAAATAACTTTTTCTTTTTCCTGAGTATACGTATGTCGGGTATAGATGCGAGACAATTTTCTTGGTTTCTTCCTTAAGAGATTTAAAAGAGGTTTGTAGTTTATGGACATATTCTAGGACAAACGCTCTCTTTTTCATTTCCAAACAACAACATGCAAGCAGAAAGGAATAAATCAATTCATTATTACTTAAAAATGAAAGTATTTGACACCAAAAAGTGATATACGGTGCATTTTAAAAATTACTTTATATTTGTGAGTCCATTTACGAGACAGTTTTAATCTCTTGGTAAAATTTAAATAAACACGGTTTTGTTTTTTTTAAAAGATAATTTAATAATCACTCTTACACACAAAATCTAAAACATTAAGGATAAGAATTTTTATATTTAGTATTACCCTAATATTTTCTTTCCAGATAAGAATTTTATCGAAATATTTTTTGAGACTAATATGATTACATTTACAGCTTTTTTTGATAAAACGATTTTCAAGACTTTATTCATTGAAAAATGATCAAAATTTTACAATTTATTGATTGTATGACTAAAATAATTTCAGAAACAATTTTTCAGTTCAACTCAAGATTGAACCCAATATTCATTGAGTAAAAAGTTTCATATCTAGCCTCAGAAAGGAAAATTCTAGTTTTAAGCTTTTTACTTGAAGAAAAGAATAAAAGAACATATATTTTAACACAATGAATATAGAAATTACTTAAAACGCAAAACATAAAAACATTAATGTTGTTAACATTCAGATCTTTCTCAAATACTATTTCGGTAATTGATATGTATTCGCTTATGAACTGAATTTATTAGTTCAAAATATCTTTATTTACAATTAACATAAGACATGCTGTCCTTAGGAATGTTTTTGAAAATATTCAATTAGTTATTGTTCATCTTTTTACTTATAGCTAAATACGTTTCATTACTTTAAAAAAATCTGTTATATTAAGTATGCATTTTGATTGCTAAAAATCAAACAAATCAATGGAATTTTATAACTTCCTATCACTTAGTACAACTTTACAGAAACAATAAAAGCCATCGCTAATTGTGGGGTAAGTAACCAATAAAATGACAGCGAGATGCAGTTTAATAATTTCAAAAAAGTGTTTGTAATAAATTAATTTATGCCATATCACAATTAACAAATTCAGTCACAATTATATTACTTAAAATTTTTGTAACACAGCTTAATCTAATATGTTAAACAACAAATGGGAAAAGTCGATTGCTTATCGATAAGTATAGTATTTATGGCAAACCCATTGACATCTTCGTCAAAATTACGGCAGACCCAGCGTTATGATGGAATCTTAAACAGAAAAGTGGAGTGAAAATGACCCGCTCCTTTTTGTCAGGGGGGGTAGGAAATGTCTTCTTCTCGCAACGTCCCAGGAGCGGTTTTAAGAAACTGTAACGCCGGACTCAAAAGGTTAATTATATAAGCAATAAGTAACTCACAAAACGAAATTATTTTTCATTTTTTAAAATGATTTGTTTTACCCAGCCAAGTTAAATTATCGAAACGTTATCCAGGACTATCTTTAAAACTTCAAGAACCACTTTATATAATTTTTACTTGGTAATCATAAGAATTATAAATTTTTTATTAATTCATAAAAATTAATTAGTTTTTCCAAGTATTTTGAGTCGCAATAATATCATCATGTCATAAATATCTATGAGCATCGAAAAACGATATTCAACTATCAAACCGAAGTATCGTACTCAACACGTCTAAAACTGGTTATGGTACTCTTTGTATTAGACTTAGTTTCTCAATTTCAAATGACGCTAGCAATACGTTACAAATATAACTTATAGAGCGTTACGACATTTATTTACTCTTCTCTTCATCATTTACTTCTAGTTAATCATAGTCTTTATTCTTAATAAATTAATTCCGATTGTTAATCGCCATTTTATTTTAACTGATCAAATAGAGAAACTTATTATTAAGCCTACATCACAAACCCTTTCTTTCGGAGGCGCAACATTCTCTACTTCCTAGTGAGCAACTGCTTTGACATCTAAAACAGTATATACAAACATCTGTAGATCATCGCATGTTGAGATGCAAAGAATATTTCACAGGCTGATATTTTTCTTTAAAAAAAAACCTTTGTACTTGTATTTCTACCAAAATAATGGTTTTCTTTCGATTTTCATATCAGTTCTATTTCGAAGCCCAGAAAAAAACATTCAGCACATTTTCAGCCTTCACCGTAACGGAAAAAGAAATTTTCAGCATAAAGTGCTACTTTTATAAAGGCAACAAAATTACAAATCATATATACATTATTTCTAAAAACACGCACATTTAAACATTAAATAATTTAAGTTTAAAGGAATAATTTAAAACAATAAAAAATAGTTTTATTCTTAAGAAAGGTATATGCACTTTAATAAAATTACACTTGCAGATTATCTCACATAAATGTATCACACACATAGCAGACAGAAAAGAAAACTTAATATGAAAAAAAATTTTAAAGTCAAAAATCAACATTTTAACAAGTCAATATTTGAAATTGTCTCCCCTTATCTGTGTTGCTGGACTTCATCATTGAAATACTAAGATTGAGCGGCCGGTCTCCTTGGCGACAGCTGGAAATATTTCATTCATTGTTAATAGGAAATATATTAGAGCGGATCTTTCTTCACGTTATGTAACACTAGACTCAGGAGTTTCAATATAACGTTAGATAAAAGCACATTTTCTTTATTGGATGGAAAATATTTTGAAACAAGTTTTCTTCACTCTCAATAATAATTGATCTTTTTATAAAGCTTTCTAATAATAAGTGTGAATATGTGATTATTTTTGTGATATAATCTACATCATTTTTAAAGGAAATATATGACACGAAACAATCTCTTCCTTTATCTTTTTTCTTTTTTTTTTCTTTTTTTTTTCTTTTTTTTTTTTTTATCTTCCCATCTTACGTTTTTCTTTCATCAATTACCTTTCTGTCTTAGAAGTTTGATCTTTCCAAGGTTTCATGGTTTTTCTTTGGCACATGATTCAGTAATTATTAATTTAAAATATAATTCTCTGAGTAAAATTGAAATTTTGATCAAATTAAATCGAATTTGTATGGAAAATCTTGTTTGTCTTTGGAACGATTTGGCGGCCGTGCCCATTGACAATCCCCCCTCTTCGGTACGCTACTGTTTCATGGTTATTAAAGATATGGTAAGGATTGAAACAGGAAAAACTATGGTTAATCAGTTTTCTTTGAATCAGCATAGAGAACAGCTTAGCGGCTGTTTAATTGTTTCGCTTTCAGCATCCACCGCGTGCATTTCCTTCCAATAGTACTTTTCATAGTGGGCAATATTCATCATTCACAAGGGAAAAAAACCTGGAATTCCCAAGCATCTATTCCAAAGATGTGCATGCAAAAGATCAAAAGCTATCTCCTGTTGTACAACAGTGGCTGGGATCGAACTTAGAATTTTATACTCCAATAGCCGCTGTCATACCGCGAAGTTACGATGAGACCGACAAAAAATTGTGATGACTCCTAATTTTCTCAGTTATTTCACCAACCTTAGACTCCTGTGAGCCTTTCAGAAAATTTGCCCTCTTGGATTTGTTAAGGGTCATAAGAGTAGTGAAAAAGATTTATCTGACCACTTGGCTAAAAGAAATGGATTAGAATTATTTATATATCTTTTATATGTTTGTGGCTGTTGTATTATATCCGTCTATTAGGATTTCCCCATTTTAGCACTACCATTTACCCCACAGGTATCATTTCACATGGAAGACAATGTGATCATGACATATTTAACGTACTCCAGACGCTATTAGTGAAGACGGCAGATCTTTGGTTGGGTAAAGATTCGAATTCACATTCCGATAAAGAACGCCCTAACCAATCACGCCATTGCGGTCCCCTGCGAATATTGTGTGAGCGAAGTTTCTCTGTTAAAGGAAGTCTTGAAGTTCACGAGAGGACTCACACTGGAGAACAACCATGTGAGTAGATTTTCTCAAGCAGGCACTCTTTAGCACCTTAACAAACCAACCAGGCAACCACAGCCCAACCTGATTTATATAGTTTTAAGAAAAAATGGAATTAAAACAATAAAATAATAAGTAGAAATAAGGAGTTTGTATGGAAATGCGATGAGACTTCAAAGCAAATAAAAAATATTTATTGAAATCTATCATTCTAAATAGACATATGAACCTGGCTTATACCTTAGGTTATCAGATATTGCTCTTCCACGTCTGGTTGTGACAGATTTTCCAAGAATTTTGTAAAATAGAATTACGATTGCGTGTGTGTATTTGTGCGCATTTCCTTTGAGCTCTAACATTTTAAGTTAGAAGAACAATAAAAGTAGAATTTATGGACAAAATATTAACTTCTATTATGAAGAATGGAATGAGATAATAAAATAAAAATAAATAGAAAATTTCTATTAAATTAGAAAAATGTGTAACTGTTATTTTTGGAAACAAACCAAAAGCTACACAATCTCAAATAATACTTACATACTGTAGACAATACACGTGAAATATCTGGGTGTAACTTCGGACAGGAGATCAACCTGGCTGTCTCATATAAATGAAATTCTTAAAAAATATAAGTAAATAGAAGCAATAATCTATCCATTGTTTTCTAGGAAATCAGTACTCAGGACTGAAAACTAAATTTTAATCTCCAATTCACTAATTCGGCCAATATTAACCTATGCAGCACCTGTCTTGGGATATGCAGCTTCCAGATATTTCAGCCGATTGCAATCATATGTAAAAAGACTAATCCGAATTTCTCATAAATTATATTTATGTAACATAGCCAACTCTTTAATTAATAAATAACCCACATATAATATAGATGATCTTGACAACAGAAGACTAAAAGCTATTCTGAGAAATAGATAATAAAAAACTTACTTTTAAATGGGTCAATAAATTTTAAATATAAATGAATTTTCTTAGTATGAACAGGAAAATTGTTTGAGTAAGTGCTAGATTATTTAATGCTTAGTACTATTTCGTTCCCCCTTTTCTTTATCTCGCTATACATTTTATTTAAAGTATTTTAATAAGAATAAATATTAGTCATTTTCTACAGTATCGTGTGAAAAATTTGAGTCCAAATTGTGGTTGATTGATAACGCCCCAAGCGGATGCTCTGGTTTTCTCTGATTTCTCCCCAACGTAAGTAATTAGGCATTTATCAATGTCTAGTTACCCCAAACTGCACTATCACATGCAATTTCTTCTCGCGTTTTGAATTCTACCAATATTCCTTTTAATCGATTATTTTCCTCACCTAAAACTTCCCCGACTCGGAGGAAGTATGGAGCGATGGAATTAACTGAAATGATATCCATCAGTGTCTAAACTATACTCTTAACTTTGTCATGGCACTCGGCGAAGTAGCCATTCTTCCAAATACTCCTTTTAATCATTTTTGTTAACTCACTCACACTTCTCCACAGATTAACAAAAGCGAAACCAAAACACGTTGCATTTCTATTTACTTGAAAGTATTATGAATTTGGGAATTTTAACAGGATCATAAGAGATTCTAACCTTAAAATGAAACACATCTTATATACCAAGTCACAATAGCCAAAACAAACCACATAAATTAACCTAGTCACTATTTTAAATGTAACCTTGTTTTATATTAATATGATTCCTATATGCCAGGGGTGCCCAAACTTTTGGGATCCGGGGTCTACTCCTCATTTAAAAAATCGAAGGTGGTCTACCAATGGCAGACCTAAATTAACGTACATTTATTTTCGGTAACGAGAAAATATGGTAAATTAAGTAAATTTTCTTTAAAAAAAAAAAAAAAAAAAAAAAAAAAATTAATATTTACAAAATAAAGATTTACTGACGAAAATAATCAAAGTATTCATATATCAAAAACTGACCATCCTATTCACTTCGTTTAGTTGAAATTTGGCACTGTATATCTGCGACAAGTTTATTATATTATGGCTGGTACGAGCTTATTGCAATGCATAAACTCGAAATTAAATGTTCATCTGTTAAATGCGACCAATGTTTGTTTTTTATTACTGGTTGAAAAAGCAGATTCGCAAAGATACCTCTATCCAAAGTATGATTTCAAATACAAAATCAATTTGTAAATATTTGGAAAAGTTTCCTCTGAAATTAATTTCGAAAAATCAGTATTGCTAAATATGCTCTGGATTTAAGAAATACATCGCATCTTAATTTAATAATTTCTTTCTCGACCATGACTGATGTAATATCTATTAAATGTCCTATTTTTTCAGATACTCCATCAATGTTGACATTTTCATTAAATGGAAATATCATAAAATTGAGTATTTCTTTCAACCTAATTAAGTCAGCGAATCTTCTTTCAAGTTCTTTAAACAAAACAAGTAAGTATTAAGCAAAATCTTAAGTTTCGGTTTGGATTATGGATGCACTCTTCATTCATGTTTTTAAAATTTCTCATTTCATGTTTTCTTAATTGAGATGCATACCTTTCTATAGTTTTTTTAATGTTTTAATCGCGCTCATTATGTCCGTTTTAAGTTTTAAATCGTAAACCTTTAATCATTAATCTTTAAATCGTAAACCTTTGCACAGTTTGTTTTGGGTTTTAAAGCATAGACTGTAATAAATTTTTATTTTAAATAATTCATTGATTCTATGTCACAAGTCATAAATTAAATTGTTAATATCCGAGGTCATTATCGGGATGGTTGCGTGGACTACCTAAAATGTCTTCGTGGTCAACCAGTCGACCGCGGTCGACGTCTTGGCCACCCCTGCTATATGCACTCAGAGGAACTAAACTGCACTCGCAACCAAGTAAATGGATTTGTATATATTTTTGTCTTCATATTGTAATCAATTCAGAACTGCAAAACCTTTAATGTTGTATACAGTTCAATTTACTAATTTTTTTGCAAATATATTATAATCAAGAAATTTATGTAAACAAGAAATTATTTGTTATCCCGCCTTGTTAGAAAGGCAAAATTTTGCAAAAAAATTTTCCTTTTGTGTATGATACTGCTAATTATGATTTATCCAGGCATTGCCTGTAGTTTGTAGTAATTTATTCTAATTGTAAATCAGTACTTAGGAGTGAATAAGTTACCGGCTGCGGATACGGGCTAATCACTATTGTTGACACTTTCGATCTCTACAAACTATTGTGAAAGCTGTAAGCAACCCGGCTTCTATCAAAATAAATTATATCTAAAGTAAATTAACTAAAAGTTCCATCACGTGTTTCTTTTTGAATACACGTCAGCTTTTTAGAAAACAGGAATTTCTGCTATTGCTTTGGCAATGCTACAATAATAAGAAAATGCATTACAAATGATTTGTACAAGTACAGTGGCACAAACAATTGAAGATAAACCTTACTTTTACTTTATAAATCCTACTTTCAATCGAAATAACACGTTAACTAGAAGTGCAAACTTAGTTTTATTCTTGGACAAAACAAAAGATTTAATTAACAATAAATATAAAGAAAAATCAATGACAAAATTCCAAAAGAAAATTTTTTAGAGGCATTGCAAATAAACATAAGCAAATTTCTACCTCAAAAAATTGAGGATACACCAATAAAATTTTTGCTATATATCACATACAAAGACAGTGTTAATATTTGGTTGCATGTCCTTTGTCTTTTATAATGTCCTCCAAACGTCTTGGTACAGATTAGACTAATTTTTGGTGGTATCTGGAGATATTTTATCCCATTCTTCTTGTAACACTCTCTTTAAATGGGCTTTGTTCCTAATTTGGTGTTTTTGGAACTCTGTTTCGAGTGTGGCCTACAAATTTTCTATGACATTGTTGTCTGGGGACTTTGGTGGTGTGCACAACTGCTGTTTACAATGAAAAAGACACCATATTTTGACATTATGTGCCATATGTTTCGTGTCATTGTAGTGCTGGAATATAAAATTACCATCTAAACCCAATATTTTTGCACTTTTTTTAAGATTGTTGCGGAGTATATTTATATAAAGCTTATGATCCATTATGCCATCTATAAAAACTGAATTTCCTACCCCATTTGAAGCCATACAACTCCAAACCATCACCATGTTTAACTGTAGGAATTAAATTTTTTGGATCCAAAGCAGTGTTCGGCTTTCTCCAAACTCTCTGATGACAATAGCTTCCAAAAATTTTGAATTTACTTTCATCACTAAATATTACTTGTTCCAAAAGTTATCTGTCTTCAATTGATGAGTTTTTGCAAACTCCAAAAGCTTTTTCTGATTTTCTTTCGAGCAACTCGACTGTTATATCCAGCATGTCTAATCACATTTCTCACGGTTTCACCGTTAACACTTCTGCCCATTATTCGAGAAGTTTCTGCAGCTAGTTTGACTGCACTTAGTTTAGGATAAATCTTGATATCTTTCAACATTTTCCGTTTGGCTATATCACTCAGAATACTTTTCCTCCCTCTCCCACTTTTATTTTCAATTAATCCATCGCTTTTAAATCATCCAATGATTTTCTGGACACACGAGTTGCTTCTACCGACAATTTCAGCTATTTCACGATAAGATTTTTCTATCTTAAATAACCTTAATTTAAATTTTCTTACATCAACACTGGTCTCTCTCCGAGGAGCCCTTTTCCATTTAAATTTGCACAAAAAAAAAATTACAGTCCAAAAAGTTTAAAATAACATTGCCCAAGCTTAGATAATTATAGTAGCAAGCAGAATAAAAATTTAGTGCTAATTAAACAAAAATTTCATTGGTGTATCCTCAATTTTTTGAGCTATAAATTTGCTTATGTTTATTTGAAATGCCTCTGAAAATGTTTCTTTTAGAATTTTGTCATTGATTTTTCTTTAATTTTAATGATAATTAAACCTTTTGTTATGTCTAAGAACAAAATTACGTTTGCACTTTTAGTTAATGTGCTATTTCAATTGAAAGTAGGCTTTATAAAGTAAAAGTAAGGTGTATCTTCAATTGTTTGTGCCACTGTATATTACGAATACGCGTTTTTGTGAGCAAAATATCCGCGCTGAAATTTAAATTTTCATTGTATTAGAATTCGCTGTAAAGGAACTGGATTATATTTGTAAATTTTACCTACTTCCCTAATTAAAGCTGTTAAGCAGCATGGGTTTTGTTTGAAGCAGTTTTGTGAAAAATGTCCATGTTATATGCTTTTAAAACGAAAATCAGATCTCTACACTAGTCAATTTCATGGTTGAAATAGTGAGCGGAGCTCGAATTAGTTTTAAATAAAGGTTTTTCTCCTATTTAAAAAAGTTTCCGATTGTTAATAATTTCAAACTAATGTGCTTGAAAATTAACATACATTTTGTTAATCTGTGCTTAAATCAGTAAGGCAAATCTTATTAAATGCTGCTATTAAATCCATTAAAATCCTTAAGTTTTTTTCCACCCACTAAAATAATTAACAGTTTTGAAATTCCTAAACTTAAAAGAAAGATGTAATATTTTGCCCGATTTTCTTTAAAGGAGAATCACCAAGTACCCAACAACCTTTAAGCGAGATTCAAGTACTTGTAACTTAATTTAATACTGTTATTATTAATTAATATTGATAACGAGAGAAGTAAACAAATTAATAATTGGTCATTAACTTTCCTCGCTTGATCACATAACGGTACTTTAAACAGAAAAATAAAGAAAAATAGAGCTATTCTCGAAATGTTATTTAATAAAATAAAAGTTAGGAAAAGGAAATTAGGATAACAGCTCGGTAAAAAATTTTAATATTCTCATGTAATCATAAGCGCTTTCAAAATATTTAATTGACTTAATCAATTAAACTTGTAGCTAAGTGAATTCAATTACTAAATACACGATATTTATTTGGTTTGTCACTCAAAATTTTTTATTATTTCCTTTCTCTGCTCCACAAGATAACTAAGAACAAGAATTAAAGTAGATTCCATAACAGTGAGAACATTCACTGCCAAGGTAGGAATGGAACCGATGAACCGTTGAGCAGCAGACAAGGAAGTTAACCATTCACTTGCTAAGTCAGCGCACTGGAGGGGATATTTGAGCTTATGATCATAAGTATTCTAAAGCGCTAATTCTTCAGTTACCATTTTAAAGAACTTAAAATTTTACATAACAAGTCAGAAACAATCTTTCTGTTTTTTGCAATAAGATTCATGTTAGGATGTATTTAGACAAAGTTAAAATAAAGTTTTCAAATAATGATGATAGATGTTTAATCACCGGTTTTAAATAAAAATTTATAAATCTACCTCCGTCTATGAAAGATTTCTAAACAAAATTAGTCAAAATGCAGATGTATTTTGCAATACATGTACGACACTAAATTGGTTTTTAAAACAAGACACGCGCGATTGCAGTTCATTAAAGAATATATCTCCATAACTAAATATACGGAAAACAAAGCAATAATATTGTGTCTAATACAAACAGGCAGCTGCCTCTTTAAAAAACACTTAATGAATGTTATTTCTTGTATATTAATATGCAGCTGTACTTTACCGATTATTTTCAAGTCATAGTTTCCACACACAAAGCCATTCTAATATTAATGAGCGCATTTCCTGTTATATTTTTTCCCTTTTGTTATCCTCAAAAAGAAAAGTCTAAACTCTTCTCCCCCCCCCTCAAGTGGCACAAGATTCGATTAACAATTTAATTTCAGAAGCTAAAATAAAAGTGCTCTGTGTAAAGATAGTGTAAAACCTGAAATGCATATATTTTCACACACACACATTAAAACTTCACACACACAACGCAATTATTAACATAAGTAGATAGAATTTAGAATTTTTATGCTAAAGTTGAGTTATGGGGATTTTATATTAATATCTAGTATATTTAAAACAATACATTACATGTACTTTTAAACAATTGGATTTAACACCAGGTGTTTCAATTTAATGATTGCGTACGTAGATCAACTTTGTAAGCTTACTTTTAGTTTTAGAACAGGCAAGTTTTTAAAGCAATGTTTCCCGTAACAGTTTGTCAATGAAAAATTAAAATATTAATTAAAAAGGAAACCTAAAAACTTCGTTGAAAAAAATAGTTTACTCATTTTATCTAACTTCAAAAAAAATTTAGTATATCTACAATCCAATATTAATTTTAGCTCTGGATGATTTAATTGGATTTCACACATTATGAAATTTTTATGCACAACAATTTAAATGAAGAGGCCATATTTTCCATAAATTTTATGGAGACGTTTTAAGTCAGATGGGTAACTTTAGTGGCCAACACAGAATATAAGAAAAGTATGTGATGATTGAAAAGCTAAAATTAAAATTTGATACATAAAATATACAACATGATTAATTAATCTTGGTAAAATATTTTCTAACGATAGATAGACAGTGATGTAAAAGAGACCCTGTCATTGGTTATCGGGTTGAGCTACTTTAAAAATCGGAAGATGTTAGTGCCATGCACGTTGGCCGAGAACCTAGTGCAACTATATCAATAATTTCTATTAATTATATGATAGGTAAATTAAATAGAAGATTACAGTTTTGGAATTTTGAACTATTACAGACATCAGTATGAGATAAAAATTCTTGTGTTCATTCGATTTCTAAAACTAAGATAAGAATACTGATCACTTAGCTGCAAAGTCTGGCTAATTAGCATTGAGAATCCCAAGATTAACTTTTATTGTGTGTTAAAAAATCGGGACAATACTCTTAAAATAGAAATGCTTAAAATGGATTCCGAGACATTATATTTAACATACCACGAAGTAATAAGACCAACAGTTGAATTGATATGAAAACCTGAGTGTAATTGGTCATTAACTCAATTGCCAATTAGGTTGAGAATGCATTTATTTCATACATAAAATAAGTATGTGTTGAAGGAAAAATTCAGGAAAATAAATTTCTTAATATTGCTGCATAAAACTTAAAGAGAAGCACTCTTATTAACATGCAATATGTTAATTATATGACGTAAAAACAATACAATCATGATGTTACTTTTGAGCTACAATGCAAATGCTAAAAATTTTAATGCAAATTAATTTTTGTATTTTAATTTTACATGTATTTAAAAACCACTCTCTCAAAAAGTCTTACTTATTGCAGCACTATCTATATTAATCTAATTTTAAAATACAACTTTAAAGATAAAATAAAATTATTTTCAAAAACCTTATGTTCAGTTCTGTTTGCATATAGTTGGTTTATATATTTATAGACAAAATTCTGTATAGAATATTATGAGGTGAAGGTAACAAAAACTAAAGTCAAGCAATAATTCTCTTAAACTCATATTACCACTATAAAATACTTAATCCACATTATGAAAATCTTGTGGTATTTTGATAGCATTAAAATTATCTTAAATAAAGAGCTGGACATGCGTTGCAGGGGTTGTATCGTTGCGCAACGGTCATTTTTGCACGAAGGAACAATCATTTAAAAATGGATTCTGAAACACTGCTAACTTCACAGACTGGAGTCGAACCCATTAAGTGTTGGAACCGAAACTTTTAACCAATCGGCTTCCAACAAGGGAAATTTACGTTAGTACCAAAGGTTATTTAATATTTATAAGAGCTACTCAAATAATGGAAAAAGTGTGGATTAGCTTTTTACATTACGTACGAATATTTACTACTATTATTAGATTAAAGTAACTTACTACTATAGATTAGATATGAATATTTGCTTTTAGCTTTATCATGAGCACAAGATATTTATAACATCTTTACAGTGATTAGAAATTCGGGAACAACTTTGATATACCCCCCCCCAAAAAAAAAAAATTAATTTTGGTGTTGCTAATTTAGGTTTTTTCAGCTTTTAGGTTTTTGCTGTTGCCAAATTTAGTATTTTCTTGCATTTTGTACCATTTTTTGAGTTATTTTTTTAAAGTTTTTTTTAATGTATTAATTATTTGTACTTAGCGAGAATCCATCTTGGCGAGAAAAAAGGCACCAAAAACAGGTATTTTGGGTTGGTGAGAAAAAACTTCGCCAAATTTCCGATTTTAGGGGGTATATCAGAGTAGTTCCGAAATTCGAAACTGCACCATTGAATAGTAGTGTCGTCCGAAAGTACAATAGAAGTTTTGCATAAGATTGCTTAATTAAGCTAAACTTCGTTAGTTTGGGAATTCTGAACCACAACTAGTACAGAAATCGTTATAGTTGAGTAGAGCAATAAATTGGACGATTAATTGCTCTCAATAATAACATTAAGACTGCAAAAATTATTTTAAATTCATAACTATGAAATACAAATTTTGAGTATTTCGCACAATTTCTATTAGCATGAAATCCTTAAATAGAATATATTCATGTCTCATCCTGAATAAGGTGTGCAAATGAAATGAATTAGAACATTTCGTTAATAAAAATACTAGAAGGCTAACACGCATTTTTATAGATAAAGTGTTTTTATTTTATAAAAAATATCACAGTAGTTCCAAAACCAAAAATAACACAATAACATAACACATAATTGCATAGTTAAAATAAAAATTAGAAAATTTAAGATTGTATGAAAGTATTGTTTTTTTCCATTTTGGCATAATTTTTAATGATTTATTAGATTAGAACAACCAAAAAAGTAATAAATACAAACATTTGCAACAGTAAAAAAAAATATAGCTTTATTAACAAATACCCAAGAAATAATTATAGCAAATTAGCTTACTAATTCATTATTGCAAATCAGTCGAGTATAAAATTAATTATATTGATATTAATTTGTGCAACTATTTTAATATATCGCGACTGCGATATTATTAAAATGGTTGCACAAATTAATCTGTATACAAGTATTTGTCTCAAAATAATTCGTAAATGATATAAACATTTATGTTTTATATTTCAAATTATACAAGTTGGAACATTTTACTTAAATAAATATTTTCACGGATAATTAATTAAATTCTTAAAAAACATGCACTCTTATGATAATCAAGATTACGTTACCAGTTCATTAGAAAATTAAAATATAAATTATTTGACACTTCATCAAACCGATGGTTAATTAAACATAATTATACCTAATCTTTTAATATTTTTTAATAAATTCAAGCAGAAGAAATTACAAATTAATTTTACTTAGAAGTTAAAAATAATACTCAAAAACATAGAAAGCATTAGTATTTTTAAACTTTCTGATATTAATTAACGTAATTTTTTTTTAACGCGAGAACTAGAAATAATAGTGACATAATATAAATTCCATAAATATTAATTTTTTAATTAATAACACTTAAAAATTTCAGCTGCTAATTATTTGTACCCGAAAGATTTTAGCAGCAATTACAGTATACGGATTAATTAACAAAATGCAATTTAACAAAATAAATAAAATAGCAGGCACACACAACTATAACTTTTTCCACACAGCCAGTGAAAAAAACTTTTTTAAAAGATTAAAATATATACTACATATTTGCAAATTAATTTTTTTTCCAATGTATATTACACATTAACTCATTGTTATATATTATGTTTTAATTAACCCTTCATCAGAACAAAATATTTTCTAAAATATAATTCTTATTGAAGTATTATATTAAAAAATTATTCATTGAATGTTATCTTTTATAATGCATTTTCTTTCCTTTTAAGCGAATATATAATTGAAAATATTATTAAATTTTAATCTACTAAATCTTCAGAATTTTTGGTACTAAGGGCTTTCATCAGCACTTAGTACCAAAAAATAAAGGACGTATTATTACATAAAGTAATTCACAAGCTTTTTTTTTTTTAAAAAAAAAAAAAAAAAAAAAAAAAAACTCCTAATATAAACTAAACATTTAACTGACTTAAACGCCTAAAATATGGTATGTTCAGGAATTAACTGAACTGCGAACCATAACTAGCATATTGTTACATCTATTTATTTTTTACTTTTTAGATTTATATCTAGCAATATTCAAAAAAAAACAAACTTATTTAATTAAAAAGACAAAAACTAAGTACTTACCAAGCGAAAATCAGACTAAGATAAAACAATCAAATAAAAAAATTGCGGAGCAATTTTGCAGCTTTAATATAACGTTGAAAAATCAACGGTATATTGTTCAATAAAACTGTTGAAAAAATCAAGAGAAATATCAAATTGAACGTGAAATAGCAAATTGATAATATCACACAAAGTGCACAAATAAGGCTATGGTTACTGATTGAAAATCTTCAGTTTACATAGAACTCTTTAGCCAATTAGCACCAGGAGACATTCGGACAGCTATTTGATTGGTGAAGAGATTGTCAGCTGACTCTCTTGTGCTGGACTCTATCGGCGAAAAATAGGAAGATCAGTAAGGGGTACAAAAAAAAATTGCAAATGTAAGCTGAAGCTCCATTTCCAAAAAATGC
>JAPDSC010017207.1:9691-28917 GCA_026290005.1 Latrodectus geometricus | reverse complement strand
ATATATATATATATATATATATATATATATATATATATATATATATACTTATTACTTTCGTATCGTACCACTTTCAATCACCTTCAAAATAATGTATTAAATTGATTGAATAGATTCAATAAAGTAATGATTTTTAATTGAATTTAATTAAATAAATTTAAATCTAATACATTATTTGTTGAATTACAATAATATTAAAATTAATATGAACACATGAAGCTACTGCATTTGTTTTAATATTAATTTCATTTTTACAAGAGCAATTAGGTTAAAATAGTAACATTTATCATTATTTATTTTCAAAGTAATGAAAAATATCGAGATACAAATGTTGTGAACTAACAATATCACATAATACTAGCACTGCACACGTTTTTGTTTGAACTTATTAATTTAATAATATATTATTTAAGTGGATAGCAATTTATAGATTTAAATTAAAATGTTAATATTTCATATTTCTATTAATATTATAATATATTTTATTGTTTATGAGGAGAAAATTATAATGATAGTTTCAGAGATAATATTTTATGATAATGAAATATTTGGCTATAAGAAACAGCTGACATTGTTGAAATAAAGCGCCATAATAAGAATATTCCATCTACATTTGATTTTACTTGGAATTTATTTCCAAAAATCTATATTTCTACTGCTTGAAGAATTATTTTTAAAGTATTATGATTGAGAAATGGGATGTCGTCATCCATTATACCGTAATCACCCTAATATTTTTGATATTAGAAACAAATGTTTATAAATAGTTTAACCAGTCAGCATTCTATTCGAATATATGTAGCACAAAACGTAATCCACGATTTGTGTTCCACTTCCAGCACATTAACTTTGGAATGTGAATCTTATTTTATTTGGAGCTTTTAAATTTCTCTCTGATTCTATGGAATGCAGCTCTCAAAATTAAATATTTTCTTAGAAGCTATGCTTATTAAATAATAAATATACACAAAAATGCCAATGTACCTAAAATTACTCGAAATTTGGATCACATCATAAATTATAGTTAATCTAATCTCGTATCAAAAGTACTTTTAAAAATGAAATAAAAATTTGATAGTAAAAGAATTAAATATTTAATAACATTCATTATTTTTATTTTAAATATAATATATATTAACATTAATTACTAATATTTAAATATTTCATAAGTTAACATTAAAAATTTGATATTAAAACATTAAATATTTAATAGCATACTTTTTTTTATTTCTAATTACGTGCACCCTTGAGCAAGTAAGTACATTAGCCCATTTGCCGCAACAAGGCCGGAAACTGTTACTCATTTTATCGTTACCCGGTGGTCACCTGTGTACCAAGTCACGGAGGTACGAGTAGCATCGCCCCTGCTACATCACCACAAACCCGTTTATAGGGCGGCCACATTCATCCATTATATGAGAAAAGGACAAGAAACACAGAGAGAAAGAGAGAGTACATCCATGCCCGAACCGGGATTCAAACCCATGTCCGCCCTATCCGTTGTCACTTACTGTAACCACTAGTCAGGTTAAGCGGCTATATTTAATTGAAAGTAGAAAATAAAATATGTGTATTTTTTAATTTTATTTTGAATTTAAAGTACCATTCAGACCTTTTTTGTCCAAAAACTAACGAATCAAATGTCAGGTTATATTATGTGTATGATTCATATCGAAAATTTATATGTATAAAATTAAGTTTTGATTTTGAAGCTTGGAATGTATATAATGTTTGACATTAATTTTATTTTTTATTGATTTCCATAAGGAACGAAAAATTAAAAACTTTTTTAACTTTTCATTTCTCTTCGTGGTACAAAATGATAGTTGGTAAAAAAAATAAAATTATGGTACAGATGCTAAAATTTCAAAAATAATTCAGTACACTCTCATGTACAGTGTTACAGTACAGTGTACAGTCTCTTCAGTACAGTGTTATATTTTTGGCTTTTGGCAAGTGGCTTCTATGATTTAATCAATATTAGTGTCAACACTTATTAAGGGCCATTAATTTGTCTCATTTAGAGTTTTCGAACAATATAAGTTTAGGATTGATAACGATTTGATATACATGTTAGACAAAAACAGTATTTATGCTATATTAACCCATAATACTAAGCATAGCAAAACTTCAACATAGACTAGAAGCTCTGGAAAATATGAAGAAACTTACAGTTTCTAAAATAAAATTATCTGAAATCTATAAAATTATCTCTGTTCTCTCTGTTTCAAATATATATATTCTAGTTTCTCATTTGTAGTTCGGATAGCCTTCTTTTCACAATATCATATTCTTATAAAATTTCAATAAAAAATGTGACTTAAATTTTATATTAAAAGATTTTACGTCTTAGAGTACATTTTTAAATTACAATCAATTAATTTAAATACTTTTTATGTTTGTAAAATGTATTACTTAAAAGTTAATTTGAACATATCTTTTATTCGAATGTATGATTTTAATTAATTTTGTAATTTTTATCGGAAGCATACTTTTCTATCATCAAAGTTATTAACACTTAATTAAATAATACCCTTATATAAACTAAAAAAGCAGTTCTTTATTCAATAATTGAATTAGAATAAGTGTCATAAAAGGGAAAAAATTTAAAGGCTTAGTTATGAATTTGGAGATAATTATTTGAGTTTGTAATAAGAAAACTATAGGGTGATAAGAATTATTTTTCTAAGCAAAACACATTGAAATTATCTTATAAAAAGGCATTACAATAATGTATTATGCAAATATTTTACAAACCATCCATATATTATTGTAATACTCCTATAAATTTATATTTTTTTGTATTTATGAAATTATAAGATCAAAATCTTTTTTTTTAGGTAAATATACTCTTAATTAATGATTTAAAAAGATATTTTATAAATATTAATCATTAAAAATAAGATTAAAATAATTATCTTATTATAAAATACAATTTTCAAATGATATATTAATATTTTAATTATTAATAATTTATATTATAATTAATTTAATAATAATCTAATTGTAATATTTCCGATATCAAACAAAAAGTTAACGTTGATTACGGATTAATTCTTTGTATTTGTGTATAATTTAAAAGTAAAATATAAAATAATGTTCTTAGTATAAAAAATTTTATTCTTGTGTTAGATTCATTACCTAATAATTTTCTTTTCTCAAAAATAGTTTAATAATTTAATTTTGATGAAAAATTTTTATATTTAAAATTTAATCCAAAATTTGCGTCTGTGTGAATGTTTCTATAATAAAACAAAAAAGTCGGAACTTATTTTATTATTTAATATACTTGTTGATTATAATCATTATATAGAATAGAATTATATAGATAATTAATGAATTCAAATATCAAGGATTTAAAAAGCTAAAGTCTTATATATCATATATATAGCTCTATAAAAGTGTTTTGAGCAAATACTTTATGATTTATAGCTTATATTCATAAAGTTAGTGAAGAATATTAGCTTTTTCTATACAAGCCTTGAAATGAAAAAACACAGAATAAATTTGCTTTTTTTAAAATATATATATTATTATGAAATTTGTTAAAATAGTTATAAAATATTTCAAACACATTAAATAGAATGGTAGTGAGTTATTCATTTCTGAATGTTTATTGTTTTATTAGTTTAATTCTGATAGTTGACATATTGTGTTTATTCTTTAAAAATACATTTAAATCATTTATTGAAATATTAGTGTTTAAGAAATTAAACAAAATTATTTTCATAGCCGAAATTTATGGTACATAGTTTAAAATATCTAGAGTTTTTAAAATATATATTTTTAAAATCGCTGACAATAAAACTGAGAATATAGGAAATATAGTGGATTGAATTTGCAGTTAGTTGAGTTTAATTAGATCAAAACAATGGAATTTTATTTTGATCAGTGTCAATCATTAATAAAAACTTCTCAATTATTCTTATTACAGTCAAGATAGAATGATAATGAATATTATTATATAACAAATGTTAGCTTATGAAACATAGCTTTTGGAAAATAATTGGTTTTGTTCTCTGAAAAAAAATTTTAGTTCATTTTTCACATGTTAAATTATTTTTATTTTTAATAATATTTTACTAAGCTCATTGTAGATGAATGACTGGACTTCGCACTTCAAACTAGAAAGTTCCAGCTCCAATTATGAAAGAAATCTGGAAGTTCCATTTTAATTTCTGCAAAGTTAGCTCTCTTGGTAGAAGATTAAAAGTTCCTTGGATTTCCCCCTTTTGTAATTAATAAATAACAAACTATTTCTGAAAAGTGTACTTAGAAAACAATATGTAGTGGGTGTTTTAAAGTATTTTTATTAGTTTTTAATTGTTAGACAATCCACAATGGGATGACAGACAATGGATTTTTAAAAATTAACGTATCTTTTTAATTTAACACTATGTAATCTAATTTTTTAAATAATAATTATATTTTATTTAAATGAAATTAGATACAGCGGAGATTTTAATTCAGAAAAAGATTTTAAAATTTTTAGGAAATCGTTTATTAACATTGTGATAGTAATGAGAGTAGTATTTGAATAAAGTTTTGGTATTATGAATAAATTTCTATGTTTTATTGTGGTGATGATGTTCAAGAGTAATGCTCGATAAATTTAAAATGAGAATCATCAATTAATTTTCTAAGTGTCATTTAAATTTTAAGAGGAATCTTTATTAACTAAGTTATATTTAATAAATAAATAATATTATCTGTAATTAAAAAATCTTAAAAAGCAGCTTATTGATGAAAAGATTTTGAAAATTGCTAGCTGATGAAATATGCATGATTTTCCTACTTATCGCCAAGGAAATCACATTTACTTATAAATGTTTTATGAAATTCCTAGTTTAAAGAGTTTTATAACTTACACCAAAATGTTTCTAAATAGACATATAATTAAAAATCTCTATTTAAAATTTAGAAACTACTTTGATATACCCCCCCCAAATCGAAAATTTGTCTCCTTTTTTATCACCAAGCAAAATAACTGTTTTTGGCGCCTTTTTTTCAAGCCAAGATGGATTCTCGCTAAATACAAATAGTAAATACATAAAAAAACTTTTAAAAAAAAATCAGAAAATGGTACAAAATACAAAAAAATACTAAATTTGGCAACAACAAAAACCTAAAAGCTGAAAAAACCTAAATTGGTAACACCAAAATAAGAAACAGCAATCCTAAAAAGTCCGTAGGGAGTGCCAGATTTGGCGCGTAATTTTTGGGGGGGGGGGGTATATCCAAGTTGTTCCAAACTTTATATCAAACAAATACATGAAAAGGCCAAAATGCTTACAAAATGTTTACTTACGACTACCATATTGTTTACCAAACTTACAGTGTTAATATATTTAACGTTTTCAAATTATATAACATAATAGTATATTTTATTTGTCACATATATAAACCTTAATGACCAGAAAGTTTTAAAACTTATGTGTTAAGGAGATTATTCATTCAATAATTTATTAAGGAAAATTTTGTCAGATTAATTATGATGCATTTTGAAATCAGTTGCTTATTAGGAATAATTATGCTCAAGACTTCCTGCAAAATAGGAAAAAGGAATTAAATTTTATACTTTGTTTACAATCTCTGCTGTTGTGAAAAGTGCACTTATTTATTTCTGCAAACTAAAAAGAAATTACCTTAATGAGATTTTAAAATTAATTTTAAATATTTTAATGATCATTCATTAATATGAAAACTCGTTATTGCAGACCCAATTAATTTCTTACAAGTTCCTTTAAAATATTTGAACAGGAGAATTTTCCCTCACGGATGGTTAAGAAATATTATAATTACGGGAAAAGAAGGGTTTTGGTATTTCAGGTCAGTAATTAAGGAATAACCTAACTAGTTGAAATATTTAAACTTCATTCATGTGTAATTTAAGAATTGCCTAAAGTGAATTTAAAATGGAAGCAATTGCTTTATATCTATTGAAAGGAGAAATAATTTAACTTTTAGTTTCAATTTTAAAGTATTTACAAGTTGTTAAATTTGAGAGCAAGTTAAGTAATGTTGGACATATTTAAATGAGATTAGATATTTGACAAAAAATATTTGAACAATTCTGTACTTAATGAGGAATTGAGCTTGTAGCCGAATGGTTACCATTCTTGCTTTTGGTTCAACAGCTCGTGAGTTCAAATCTCATCTTAGGTGTGGGTGCTTGTATTGTTTTGGAATCCACTTGAAATTCAAGTCTAGGTCTAATTAGCCTTCGCGTGCAAAAATGGTCGTTGAGCGATATGAAAACCCGTGCTTAACGGAATTTGGCATACCAAGAAAATAACTTTTCCATTTTAAGCAAATAAGTAAATTACATTCATCTCAAAATGCAATTGTCAGAAAAATAATTGTAGTCTTATTATTAAATTAATAAAACTTGGATTATAATATCTAAATATTGGTTATATATTTACTACGATAATAAACATATTTTACATACATTTGAGCCTAAAGGAATTTTTTGACAAAAATAATTTTGTGAAATGTGATAGTTTTAAATAACAATTAATCTTAAAACACCATTTATTTGTCCACTACTGTATTAATTGTGATTGTCTACCTACGATCACTTTTCATTGATTAGGTTTATTGGTTTGGAACCTAAAGTTTCCTCACGATTGTTAATGTTTATGTTTGAAGTTAGATAGAGTTAATGAAAAGATTCTGTGATGACCTTGAAAGTTTTTCTGTGCGTAAGCCATATTTCGATGTTCAAATTCTCAATAAGATGATTCCGGGATTGGCTATTGGCCATAACACAATAAAATACCATTTTGGCGTAATTGAAACAATTATAAATCTTGCTATAATCTTACCAAATTGGTGCTCATTTACCATGCGTGTGATTTAAACCCTTTCGTTACTAACCCTGGTTTGTATGCTGTATATACACGTATTCTCCGTTATCTCATTAATATTTTCCCCATTGTTTCACCTGACTTCCTTTTAAACAAGTTTTTCCGCTTTGATTAAATGTTGGTTAGTTTACTACACACTTTTCAATAAAATGAACACATAAAAAACCAATTTTCTTTATTGACAAATTCAAACTTTTTATAATTATTTTTTATTTGTGCGAATCATTCAAGATTGGTATGCTTAACTATTATCGATCCAGACTATAATAAAGTGTAGTTTGATCCTAAAAAAATCTGTATAGAAAATTATAAGAATAGAAAAGTTCTTTTATAAAAAATCAATCTTTGATCCCCTATAAGAAGTGCTGAATCACCAACTTTTTATAAGTAGATGCTTAGTCATTTTGGAAGTAATTTTAAGTTACCAAAGAGTTTTAAATCTGATGATAAGAATTTGATATAAGTGTGGCTAGAAAAATAATTTTGATATCCCTAAGTTCTCACCGAATTGGCAGCTAAATGTTTTGTACTTTGGCTTTCACTTTAAAGGCTCCAAGGTTCGAATTTTATCTTAGTTGTGGATGTTTTCTGCATTTTGAAATACTCTTTTAGCTGCAGATACTGTTAAAAATAACTTTCAAATACAAAAAGCAATTGTAGAGAGAAAAAAATATCAAGCAAATTAAATTTCACGAGTTATCAGAACAAAAACAAAAATTTAAAAATCTTTAAATTATATAACTTACTTTTTTAAATGTAATTTTCTGTATAATTTCATATTTATATATTATTTATTTTATTTATATTTTGTTTATTTCAAATCACCCAATCTTATCTTTTCCCATGAGAAATTTCTTTTCTAAAATTTGGTAACCTTTGAAATCAAACTTTTCTCATTTTTTGATGAATTCTTTTTATAGTAACCAATAATAAAGCGAAGCTTTAATCTTATCTTACGTACTAAAAAAATTGATTTTATTGAATTGTTAGAAACTAATATCAAAACCTAATAAAGAAGCACAACCGTTATTTAAATAAATATTGAAGAAAATCTGGAATTTTATATTTTGGACTTCTCTGTGGTTTTTGTTGATTATATATCATAAATAAAATTATGAATCTGTGAAATGAAAAAAGAAAATCATAAAAATTCAATCCGAAATTAATAGAGAGTGTTCATATGTGACAGCATGTATGCAAAATAAGATGTTTTCAAAGGAATTATAAATACTTAAGTTGTAATATGTGTCAAGGTATGTATCATAAGAATGTTCATTTGTGAAAAAAGTAATTCACTGTAAGAAGTAAGTAGGAAGAATTATCAAAGTAGATACAAGATAATAATTACTAAATAATACTATACTACAATGAGTATAATATATAGAATGTTGATAGTGGTATTTAAGGTAATTTTAAAACAATTATTTTACACGAACTGATTATACAATTGTTAATATTGTGGATAAAATAAAGAATAAAATATTGTAAATTAATATGTTATTTGCTTGTTCTTGTACGTATATATATATATCAGAAAGTTCAGAAAGTCATTTCGTTTTTACCAAGTTTTCAATAGTGAAAACCAACTATTTTATGAGTAGGAAATCATGCTATGAGCATAAAGATGGCAAAAGGTTTTGGACTACAATTGACAAGATACAATTCACAATAAAGTGTTTATTCACGATACGTTTTTCATTTTAAAATATAACGAAATATCTTTCCAAACAACCCATTATATGTAAAATAAAATCTCACGTTTCTAAAAAAATTAATCAAAAGTATTATATGGAAATAATATTGTATTAATAACCAAAAATTCAAAAATAATCTCCAATGATTTCACTGAATGTTTTTCATATTAAGAATCAAAATGTGTGTGTGTTAAATTTTACAGTTATTATTATTTATTGATTAATATTAATTTATTACTCTATTACTCACTTTAATTCATTTTACAAGCAATAAAGCGAATAATAAACAAGGAGAATCAAAAAATAAAATCATGAAAAAAAACGCAAATTAAATTAAGTTTTCCAAAGTGGACAAATGGAAATCTTTGCAGCTTTATCTAAAATGTCTTCATCAGATCCTAATTAATGATGATACATTAATGGAAAGTCATTAAGATGGATCTAATTAGGTTATAAATGCCTTCCTTTCTTAGAAAAATCGAATAATCGAAAGTGTTTTCTTTTCTGACATTTGAAACAAATTAATTATTTTTGGTGATAATAAAGGGACGAGTGAAAATCTATTTTTTGGAACACTGGAACGCTTATCTGCACGTGATCGAATCATTAAAATAATAACAATATGCCATTTATATACATTTAATTTCTTTTCAAACGTATACTTTATTATGCACTAGTTGATAGAAATAAATGATGGGTAAATTGGATTGATTTGAGAATTTAATAATACTAATTAGAACATTTTTAGAAGAGAATAAGTTGTGTGATGAATTAATTATGGGCAAAACTACTACTTGATTCCTTTGTTGTAAGAAGTACAACACAAAGATAAGGTGAATTTATAAACTTAAAAACTTTTTACTCAAACCATCTTGAATAAATACATCTTAATAAACTTTTTAGTATTTTAAATAATTGTAAAATGTTAAAATGTTTGTATTTCTTAAATTATACAAATTCTAAAAATTACTCGAGTCCTGGAATCTAGAATAAAAGCTCTTGTTCTTTATTAGAAGATTTCCTATATCAATTAAATAAATTTTATATAATTTCATCAAAATAATTAGTAAGAAAAATTATTTGCATGAAACAAAAATTATTTTGTTGATAATTTTCTATTTTATAAGATAATGTTTTGCTTTTATTTTAATTATTAAGTAAAAGTCTGCAGCTGGCTTAGATTTACTGTACGGTCGCCATTGGCGCGATTTTCCAAAGTTGGCGATAAATAACATTTTTTGGCAATTCTGACCAATCACAGATGAGGGATTCCGACCAATGAAAAATGGAATATTCTGTTTATTTTCAGACCTCGCTTGTGCAGATTGGCGAGAGTTATGGCGATTTTTTGAAAAAGTTCCCAATAGCGACCGTACAATAAATTTTTACCGCTTAGCTCTCTCTCTCTCTATATATATATATATATATATATATATATATTATCTGATTTTATTTATAAACTACATATATGTATATATATATAACTTAAAATTGTCTCTAGTTTTGCAGTATTCTGTTTGCATAACATATATAATGAAACTTTTGTATTTTGTAAAACATTTTATTTAAATACAATAATTAATATTTATTTCGTATTTAGATATAGTAACTACATGTCAATACAATATTTAAGAATATAAATATGCATACAATTTATTTTAAAATAAAATCAAACGTTAAAATAGCTTTTAACAAAATAATTGCTTTGAAATCAAAATAAGTATTATCTGATTTTTTATAAGAAATTTCATTACAGCTATCTAAAACTAAATAACAAATTCAAAATATTTGTGACATCATGTTAGTTGAAAATTACTTTATAAGTTAAATAAAGTAGAAAAATATATAAAAAAAAAAAAACAAATATTTCGTGTAATCATTTCTAACTAAAATTTTTCACTAATATTATTACACAATATCAAACAAGAACGTATATAATATGTTGATTATGAAATACAAGATTAAAAACTGCTTTTCTTCTTATTATTTATTTATTTTTTGATGCAACATATAATCTATTAACGTAAAGGCGCTAGTAAGTTTCAAAGAAATAAGCATCATTAAACAAGTGCTAGTTTCTGGCTAGTAATTTATATAAATGGAAACAAAAATTGACATTTGTTCTTCTGCCTTTAAATTAGAAACATCTTCTAGACTGTTGCCATGACAACGGGGAAAAATTTGTTGCCAGTTAATGATTCGAATCACATTAAAATGTTCCAAGAATTATTCAATGTCTGGGTCAGAATAAAACTAAAAAGATATAAAAATAATATAATTTATTTTGAGCGTATTTTTTATATTTAATTAGAATATACATAAATTTTCTCAAATATATTTTTATTTTATAATGTGAAGTTTTATTCTCTGAAATGTAATAGTCTTTAAAAATGTCAACCTAACAAATTTGAATCTTAAATACTGCTATTATTGTATCTCTTATAATTTAATTATTTTGAATAATAAAATTTATGATTTGTGCCTTTAATGACATTCATAACACCTAAATATTTGTATAAATATAATAATAAGGAAAACATTTGAACTATAATAAGCAACAAAATAAAAAACGTGTAAATATAGCTTGCAAGGTATATGATGAAAAATAAAAGTTTTAAGAAACACAAAATAATGTAAATATTGTATTTTCACGAACTCGTAGGAACTTATAAAATATTTCTTAAATCGAAAGTTCGTAAAAAGAAAAAATTAAATCCAAATTTTTATTGATACTACAAAAAAAATTATTATTATGTATTGTATTAAAAATACATGCAAAATAAAAGTCATGCTTAAAAATAAATATTACTATCATTTTATTGATAAAAACTCAGTAAAATAATCACTTATTTTTTCTGTTTCAAAAGCTACATTTGCAAAACACATTTCATTGGAGCAGGAAATCATTTCACTTTTGTTTTTCCAAAAAAGTATTTCACAGTTTTACAATTAAGAAGTATTTCTGCTAAGAACTGTAATGCCATTCTTATATTTATTTTGCAGATGGTCCAAGCACTATGTCGTGTTCTTTTTGTTTGATATCTAAAAAATCTTTTTCATTTTCATCAATTATGTTCTCAATCATTTTGTCATCCAATACATCGAACAAACTATATCTGAATACTGATTCAAAAAGTCATGGAGTTAAATTTCGGACAACATAGTTCTTTGCTGAAATTCATGGATGAGTAACTAATCTTTACTCAAGTGGTCCGTTAAATTTTCTTAGCCTTCTTCAAAGTGGTTTATTTAATAAAGTACGCTTGTCAAAGTGACTAAGAATTCGTTTTTTTGCAACATTACTCCAAGTGTACATTGACAAATGCATTGCGCTTAGAATATCAGTTTCGTAAGGTGATTCTAAACCATGATGACTCTTTCAAAAGTATCCTATGATATTCGAACTTGAAGCTATAGATTACATTCAAATGCATAGATTGTAAAGACAGAAGTTAGAACAAGTGGGTAAAATTTCACGCAAATTGTTTGCTAAATCTGGAATTTACATATCAGATGTGGAATTAGTTATCAACAATTCAAAGAATTTACGTTTCTGCATTTAAAAAGTTCCTTTCAAGCTGCCTTAACATAAAATTGAAACAAATTAAAAATTAGATGATAAAAAATAAATACAAATGAAAAACTCAAGTCAAAAGTGAATTCGTAAAGAAAATTTTTTTTTAAATTTATTTTTTAAATTGGAATTAAAATCATGCATATATGAGACTAAGTTATGGACCAACTGCCGAGGCATAAAATCGTAATTGATCTTATATTAAATCTACTGTAAGTTAAATATCCTACAGCAAACAAAGAATATCGGAAATTCATTTACTGAGTATTCATATTAGGGTAAAATGTTCTTCGTTCGAAATCTTTTAAATTGATTTTGTTCATTAGAAAAACTTTTTATTCGTGATTAGCACATATTGTATTCATTATAAAGGCTTTCTATGCTTGATTAACCATTGTTCTAACTCCCAGTTAATTTTTCCTTATTTATTGAAATATCAATGCATCTCTAATTGTTTTTTTCACATATTTTTTTCCACATATTTTAAGCCATGTATGTTTTGATTTATGAAATATTTTTAATATAACTGATAATTTTTTCTTATAATATATACAATGATTTTTTTTTAAGATTATTAGAATCTAGATGATTCCATAAATTTTTCATATATTCTAGGGATACATTTTTCGGTCCGTGAATGTGAATTATTTAATTCTTCCCAAAGTGAAATAAATTTCAACATGTTTTCTTCATTAAAAAACAAATATTTTCACTTTTTCGAGCAACAATTCCCTTTATATATTTAAATTTTCTTAGTAATTATTATCATGATGTTTTTTATAAGAGTGCAAAATTTAATTTTTATAATATATAAAATAATATAAACATTTTAATAGCATTATAATTAAATTAATGTTTATTAAGAAATAATTTCTATATGTATTTAACATTTTATTCACCTATATAAAAATTATTTTCATATTTATTTTTTTAACTTGAAGAAAGTTTCCCTGTAATTCAGTAAATTAAGAGCAATTACTATATATTCCATATTTTTATTTGTTTTTATGCAATTTATTTCTCCTCAAAACGCTACAATAAAAGTATGTAAAACTTATTTTGATTCGATCAATTTTATTTATACACGTATACTAAAATGCAAATATTTTTCAAAACTCAATATTCAGAATAGTTTAAATAGTTATTAATTATATTTATTTAAAACAAGTGGAATTTTGTATGATTTTCCCGTTAATATTGAAATATACATTATTATTTAGCTGAAAACTTTTATTGAATTATATGAAACAAATTTTGATAGAAATATTAAATGTCTAATAAACATTAAATACACATATTTTTTAGAAAATGTTACTATTTTTTTTTACTTGCAAATTTTTACTATAGATAATTCGCAAATAAAAAAAGGAATTTCATTTTCTAAATGCAATATCTTAATACATCTTTATAAGACATGTATTCATTAGCTTGCACAATCAGCAAACATTGATAAAAACAAGAGATAAATTTTATGTAGTTAGGCATTTGGCTATAACTATACATTCTAATAGATACTGATATCATCATATAACACTATATAGACGTATTAAAAATATAAACTTTTTTTTAATTATTTAGATTTAGAAAAATTAGATTTTTATATCTAGTTCTCTTTTTATTCTTCAATTCTGGCTGCTTCATACTGCTTTATTTAAAAATTAATAAGACGTTCACCGGATCACAAGTGTGCGGAAAATATAATAAAACAATTTACAAAGAACATTGATTAAATGTAATAGAATACAGTTTAAAAGGAGCAAACTAAATCGGAAGATGATAATTGTTGGTCGTTCAAAAGAGTTTTTGCTTCCCATTAAAGTTTGGTTGCGACCCAATTTTCCTGGGACTCTCTATTTAAACTATCAGGAATTGATCAGGATTCATGGTAATTATTATAAATTGGAAAAATTTTGTGTTTTGTTTCTGATGACACTTGGCAATGCCCATCAGATACGAGGCGAATCAAGTCAGAGACGGAGCGTCTTCCGTTTTTGAATAGAGCGCCCTCATACGAAGGTGGAAGTACGATTTTTGGCTCGTAGATGGCAGCACCATCTGAACCTTCTAATTTAGAGATTGAAACCAGAGAAGATCCAAAGCCTGGCTCCAACCACCCCCAGAGGTATTAATTTGCAATGGGAACCTGGAGGACATAGCTACCCGACATATTTTACATGCCCCATTCGCCCTCAGTGAACACGACGGATCTTCGGCTAAGCCGGGATTCGAACTCATCACCTTTTGGTAACGAGAATGACGCCCTAACCAACCAGGCCACCATTGCCCGGAGAAATTTAATAAATTTTTTTTATTTTCATATTGTATGGGTATTTTACTAAACATTCATGCCTTATTAGGAATCTAAAATTTGCTACTGGTTCTTTTCCTGTTATGTAACCAAAAGGCTTCCATTTATCTTGTATATTTTCCTATGATTTTTCTTTTAAATTCCTTGCTTTATATTATTCCTTGCGTAATATAAAAATTTGAATATTGAAATATGGACCAAAATAATTTAGATTTTGGACATGTACATAATTGATTGACTGAAATCAGTCAATTAATTATGTACATGTCATCAGAAGATTATATTTATGAGGTTCGAAAAACTATCCAGGTATCTCATTGGTTAATACTGATTACTATAAATCTACAACATGTATGTGTTATACTGAAATGTTGAATTAGATGTTTTCATAAATATATCCATAGACTTTTATTTGATGATTTAACCATATTTGATGATAAACTACCTATTTCCATAAATATGCATACATTGATTTATGTATATATATATTTATATAAATGCCCCATAAAAACTAACGAAAATCAACAGTTGTAATTTTAGGGAAAGCAATAAATCTTTATAGATTATCATTTTCTAATAAGAAAAGTATAGATTAAATTATCATTTCCAAATAGACTGAGCAAGAACGTAAAAAAGTATTTCAGATTAACTTATAATCAAAATTAAAAAATAACATATTTTGTTTGCCTTTTTTTATTTGAATTCGATTATTAAATATGATTAATAAAAATTTCAATTTTATATGAATCTAATTAGATAACGTTTATTGATAAAATATATTTTTTTATGTAAACTACACTTATATCTATGTAAACTACAGGAATTTATGCTGAATTTAAAATAATTTTATTTAATCACTAAAATCATATCGAAAAATATTTTCTTAAAAGCTTTTGTTTTATGATTTATATTTAATAAAATTTCCTAGTATTGAATTTTTTTCTGTTTTTCTAAAGGAAATGCAGCATTTGTTTCATTGAATTTTTGATTCTGCTTTCAGTATCAATATTATAGCTTTGAAAATGCTGAAAGTGCCTCAAGACATAGAAAATCGAATTGTTAGGGGATAAATTCAAATATTCTAAGGACATTAACCATTTCCCATGTCGCATTATTCAATACAGAATTTCTCTTTACTGATTAAATAAAGATTTTTTGTGTTATTTCTTTGTTTCTGTAAATCCTCTTTTCTTCTATTTATCTTTAAGATTTTCAAGCTACAAAAGCTTCATGCGTAGAACTTTATATTACTATGTTATCATTATTGTTATATTATATATATGAGTATGAATTAATATATATATAAGTGATTTGCATTTGTTTAATCATGAAATTGTATCTATATCTAAGTGTAAAATAGTTACCCAAAATTACTTTTCATTAGAATAAACAGGAAATAGCTAATGAATTTATTTTTCCTTAATAAATTGCTGTATTTTTCTTTTTATATTTGATAAATTGATCACATTTATTTATAATGTATTAATAAATATTTGATTTCATTAATATTTTTACGATACTGAATCTAACTATTTAAAATACTTTAATCTGATTTTTTATTTTTGTTCATGCCTATTAATTAATCTACTTTTATTTCAATAAATTGTTAATCTAAAATACATATTACTTAATTAAATACATGTCTTTATTATTTGTTTGTAAAAATGTAAAATGAAAATCTCTAGCAGTTTGGCAAAACCACCACAAAATTATTTTTTTTTGTGCTGAAAATCAATAAAAAATATTTTGCAGGCGATACTTTATGAATTCAAAACAAGAGTATGACAGATTAATTCATAATGTAATCGAGGTGAATAGAAAAAAATTGAAGTAATTAATTACAGGAAAAAAACTGCTTAAACATTTTATTCTTTAGAAATGGCATAAATAAATTATAAATTCTAATTGATAAAACATCTTTAAATATAAATAGGAAACATTTAGTAGAAAAATATTAAAAATAACTTTCTTGAATTTTACTTGTAAGAATTTCAGTGTAGTCTCTTGAATGCGAAAAATAACTTATAACAAATATGTGTATTGAATTTTGTTTTTCTTTCAAATCTATCATATAAACCAGCCAACGAGTAATTTTATTAAAGAAAATATGCGTTAAATAATAAAAAAACTCGGAATAAATTCCATTCCAACAATCTACCTACATATAAATCTTTTATTAGTTAACTAGTTTATTATGAAGTTAACTATATTTAACTGAGTTTTAAAACAATTTCTTTATTTAATAAATCATAAAGTTAACGTGTTTAGGATTCTATATATAATATTTTCATTAATTTCAAAAAATAATATAACTTCAGGTGTTGCCATTTATCTTAAATTAAATTCGCAAAAATGTCAATATTATCAATGAAGCCAAATTTCTCTTTTAATGAAAATGCAATTAATTTCATTTAAATATTTGCAAAACATTTTCTATACATATATTATATAATATATTTTGAAATTTAAGGGAATTCTCTTCATAGGATTATCAAATAAATGATTCATGCCATATAGTTTTTATACCAATTTATATAAAATATAAAAATTTATATAAACAAAAAGTATGTGAAATGATATCAAGTCTAATACAGGTTCTTGTAACTTTCTTCTAAGAAAAATAAAGTGATTTTATAAAATTGTGATAAACTGGCAAAGTCATTATTCTCACAAAGTATAAATATCATACTATAAAATATTATTTATTTGTCAAATACCAGTTATATTCACCGTTAAACAATTAAACTTCTTGCTTGCCAATAGCAATGAAATCCTCAAGAAAAACTATAATAACTATAGAATGGTCTCTTTAAAAGAATAAAAGCATTTAGGGTTAATATCAAAACAGAATCAGTATACAGTGAACACGAAATTAAACAATTCAAGAATCATAAAATTCTCAACAGAGAGTATTATACCAACACTATTATTATAAGAATAGAATCATTCACTGTTAATGAAATTGTAAAAATATATTAGTCTTTGCGAGAAAAATTTTGAGCAATAAATTTCATTTTTTTATTTGATTACTTTAATTTTGTCAAATTTTTAATAACAATTTTTAGAAATATTTTTTTGAAAGGAAAAGTTTGCATTTTTTCTGTCGAAACGGCTTTGTTAGTTAAATATTCAGTAATCTTTCTAAAAATATATATAATGAAAATTTTCACTAAATAAACATAATTTAGTTAATTGTAGAGACAGGAAATCAGGATATTTAGATTAAAATTGTAATACAGATTCATATTTTTAGTTGAGTAAGGTAATTCACGCATCGAATTAGTAGACTGATAAATATTAAGGTAATTTGGAGTTTTCATATTTTCTTCACAATTTATCTCTAATTTTCCCACCTATCCCTAATTTTCAGATTTTATATCTCGATATTTCCTGTAATTTTTCCTTTTCAACAAACCTGTTACCAAATATTTCTTAGAACGATGAAACTTAAACTTATCATACAGTTAATAAATATTGCGTATTCTTATTTTCTCGAGAGGAAAAAATATTTACGATGCAAAACATTTTCCACTTTTATTCAAATAATATTTTAAATTTCAAATTATTGCCCGTCATTTTGATTCAAAGTTTTCTTTTATGGCAAAAGTAATTTCATTCATAAAGTTTCATACATAGTTAAAATAGAAATAATATAACAAGATATTTCTCATATTTAAAAATTTTAATATTAAAATAAGATAGAACATCTTGAAGTAAAAACCCCAATAACGAAATTTAATTATAGAAAATTTAAATTTATTAATGTATAAAATTTAAATTTAATATATTAATAAACTAAAATTTAATAAATATATAATTTAATATATTTATAACTTAAATTTAATAAATATATTAAATTTCAATTTTAACACAAATTTAGAATTTTTAAAATAATTTTTATTTATTTATTCTGTTATACTACTATTATTTTTTTTTATTATATTGTATCTTATTAATATATTTATTTATAATGCTTTGTTTATAACTCATTCAGTCTTTTTTCTTGATAATTAAGCCTCTTATTATTTAAAAAAGTAGATAAATTAGTTAGTTCTTAGATTAGTTAAAAGTAGGTAATTAATTAAGGTAAGAATGTAAATGACATTATTGAAAAAGCAATTAAAGGCTTAATTATGAGAAAAAGACTAATCCTTAATTTTATAATTAAGAAATATCGAAAATAACAATTTTTTTTAATACTTATAAGAAAAAATTTTTTCTTTATAGTATTTAACATGATTTTATTGATAAATTTAATAATTACATTTCCTTTTTAGTTAAAATGTTTTCTCAATTATGTTGAAGATATCCGTGTTATTTATTCTGGGTTTAAAAGAATAAAAAAAAATGACATTCAATAATTATCTTAAAAACAGTTTTTTTTAAGTTAGTTTTGATAGGTGCGAATAAAATAAAAAAAAATTATAATGAGCTTATTATATGTAATTAATATCTCTTTGATGCTTCGAAAGTTCTTATCTGATCAATGTATTTTTCATCATTATGAAGGCAGTTTTTATTAAGCGGTTTTAATTATGTAATTTTCACATTTTAAACTTACAATTATGTCTTGGAACATGTTTGAGATACAAATGTTTATTTAACTTTGGAAATTTTGTGCATATATATGATTTCTTGATGAAATAATTTTTTATATGAAGAATGATTTTCATTATTGATTTTTAAAATTGAAATAAGAATTTTAGATCAATCACTTAACCATATAAATCTAATATAGAATATTTCTCTTATAGTTCAATTTTGTTGCTGGAAGGTAATTC
>JAPDSC010017202.1:98088-125944 GCA_026290005.1 Latrodectus geometricus | reverse complement strand
ATTTCTGTAACATCTGTAATTTATTTAATATATGCAGAGGATGTTCCCATATTTTATAACGATTTTATATAAAGGTGTAATTAAATAAATATAAATTTTATTTTCTTAGGTGTTTAATCTCATGGATCTTTCTTTGATTACATATTGTTTTCCAAGACAAAATCCCTTTTCTTAAAACATCAAAACTGATACTGTTCCACTTCACAATCATTCAGAGTTCATCCAAAGTTTTGGGATGCCCATTATAAATAGCTTATATATATATATATATATATATATATATATATATATATATATATATATATATATATATATAATAAATGGCTTATATATATAATATATATATATGTATATATTAAAAATTCAAATGCGCAGTAATCCATAGGTAAAACGTCAGAAGGCTTGGATGAGAAGAATATAAAGGGAATAGTCTCAATTCCAGTGTTTGTTTCATTTTTCGAACAAATGGAGCAGATGATTTATAGACATGTGTGTGTTTTGGACCTCATCCTGATTTAACTCAACTCAATGAAGATCGCTTGGAAGAAAAGGAATATTTTCTTTGACAAAACAGGTGTTAAAACATACTTCAGTTTGAATTCTGGATTAATTTTGACATTTCTCGTACCATCTTTTTTTTTATTTCAGGATTTTCGTAAGAGGAAAAAATCCGGTAATAACCAGAAAAACTTTGTTTAATGCAAACCAGCTTGTTAAGACTTTTTTTTTTTTTTTTTTTTTTTTTTTTTTTTTTTTTTAGGTAGTAGATGGATCTTTTTGTTGCAATCAGATAATTATATCCATGCTTCATCAGTTGTGCAACTCTATATTTCCATTCTCACCCGCCGAATTATTTTCCTACAATATTCTGCCTTGCGCTGAGAAACGTGTTTCGGTGTTAGGTGATGAACATCGTGTGTTTTACTTTAATTTCAAATCGGATTTTATAATTTTGTTCAGTTCTAAGAAATTTACAGGTATTTCAATAGTTATTAGGGTATCAGGATTTTCCTTTAAAACAAGAGATGGAACATTAGATTTAATTTACCTTTTTCCAAATAAAATGTAAACTTGGATGTTTCTTTACTTTCATATTAATTGTTTCAATTATTTAATATGTGCACACACACACACACAGAAATGTTATAACCGTAATTTTCACATATTCTTTTAAAAATTGTGTGTGTGCGTGACTAAGTAATTTTCTTCGGAGAGAATAAAAATATAACATAGGATACATCGCTTATTTTTTTGACACTTTTTAAAGCAAGGAATATTTTTAATTCTGCAGACGAAAATTAATTCTTAAAGCAATTTCACATTTTTATATTTAAGTTTATATTTAATTTCATTAAGAAAATTAAAATCATTACAAAAATGTGTGAATATCCACTGTATTTTTAAAAATATATTAAACATTCAATAAACTATCATAAATATGCAAATATTGTGATTTAATTCATTACAATACATCCATTAAATCTTTCTAATCAACAATTTTTTTTTTTTTTTTTAGTAAGGAAAGAAATTTATTCTCTTGCGTAAAAAGAACACCTACTGTGCTGCCGGCAGATACGAATGTGCCGAAAACGTCACAATGCACTATTGTGCAATAACTCACTTAGCTACTGAGGCAAAATGATTCTGGGGGTATGCGCTGAATTCGGCACACCTGACGTTAAAGGGTTAAGTTTATACATTTCAAAAGTAATCCTATTGTTGCAAAAATGAAGTTATTGTTTACTCTGTAACAGAGGTACAAAGAAGAAATTGTTCGAGGAAGACAAGATTAGAAGATAGAAACATTGTATATGTACAGAATAGAAAATACAAAAATTTCAGAGCTTCAAAGCAGTGTGAGCTCAATAAAGTTTCTCGTCTGCAGCCTGATTACAAGCTGTCATGGTGTATGTGTGTGGCCTCGAATCTTAAATTTCTTGGATGGTCTTCAGTGGTATTTCTTGACGAAAGTGCTCCAAATGTGTGGCATAAGTTTATTAACATTTTTCCGATTTAATCAATCATCCCACACATGCTAGAGGGAAGAGATATATAGCTAACTGGCAGGCCAAGGATGTGTTTGACAAGTTGCAAAACAAGTCATAGCAACTCTTGTCGTACGTGGTCTGGCATTACCTTGTTTGAAAACAAGGTCAGGATACTACAAAAGGAATGATAACAAAGCAAGTCTCAGAATGTCATCGACGCTTACCGCTATGCTGCAAGTGTCCTCTAATGACGGTCAAAGGGTCCGGCTATTAGGGGATGTCACCCAAAACTAACTTCTGTTTGAGTGTGTGGCGTGCAATAGCGAAAGCGGAATCGACATGCTGCTCCGGGCTTCACAAGGCACGTTGGAATCAGGATTCATCACTTAAGATTTTACATCCTTAGTCAGCCTCATTCCAAACTGATGGAGATAAGTATCGCTGTAATATGGCTTGATAGTTAAGCGTGAGTAACAGGTGATGTTACGGTCAGTACAAGCCTAGATTTTGTTTCGCCAGCCATTTATGAATGATTATGGTGGATACTCTTAGACGGGTCGCATGTTTGATTTATGATAGCGATAAATGAGGCACTGAATCAGGCGTGTGATCTGACAAACACTCATTTCGATCTGTTGTGGTCCTAGATCGATCACTACATCATGACGTTGAAATCTACCTATATTCATCCATTCTTGCGAACATCTATTAGGCCCAAGGCTTCAACACATACGAGTGGTTTTCCATTTTGCATGACCTACTCCTTTCCAACACTACAGTTGTGTGTAAAGAGCTCGAATCCTTGAGTAAGGCATTTTTTTCAGTCTCTTTGAAAGGTATGCTATAAATAGCAATGCAGCAGAAGTTCTTAATAGCTTAAGAACACCTAGTATACATCTGCTAAAGGCCAAGCTCTGATGCTCTGCTGATTGTACTATTAATTTATTGGGCAATAAATTTTAAAAATATTGTAGAACTCAATCGTTAAAATTCAAAGCACCTAGTAAAGGAAATAATATGTCTGATTTTAAAAAAAAGTTGTTTCATTCAAATGCAAATTTATATTTTAAATAGGGATAATATACTGAAATTCTAAAGGTTATATTTAAAGATGGAAATAAGAGGAAGTTGAATACAAAAAGAGCAACTGTTCATTTTCGTGGCATTAGTGTACATCCATTTCAAAATTCTTTTCCAGCTCTAATTTTCTACATTAAGTCATTGTAAAAATAAACTGAACATGCTTCAAACCTGTACAAATTTTTAGGAACAGTTTAATTTTAAAATCCTCAAAAACTTTTAAAGGAAATTAGAGATTTCAATTGTTTGGTATAGCTAATATATATTTTGAAAATAATTTTTACTTCTGAAATAAATTATTAATCAAACGAATGTTTAAGTACTTTGTTTCAAAAACCTAAGAACATAATGAATTTACACAAGTTTCTCTTCTAGGAAGAAATTTTCAATTCTTATCTTTGTAAACTTGCTTAGTGATTAAACAAATTTACTTAGATTAATTTTGTAAGCTTTGTTAATGATTAAATAAAGACAGGTAAATTACAATCCTTTCGTATAAATATTTCAATAAGCACACTCAATTTTGAGCTCTTGAAAGAGAATTCTTTAAAAAATTTATGTAAACGTTTGGAACAAAATATCAAATATCACCAGAAACCTTTAATATCTAGCCAAAGAAGCTGATTGTAACAAATCTTATTTTTATTAATTATGATTTATTGCATTACAAAATATTTTGTGACTTTCCAAACTAATAGCCAAAAAATTAAATTTTTCCGAAATAAATTCCAATAAAATTTCCTTAGTTACCAAAAAATTACTTTCCTTTTATAGCATTTTAAATATTATGCTTTGCAAATCCATAAACTTCTGTTAACATTTAACTTAAAATATATTAACTATTGAAGAATAAAATTTTAGTCAAAATCTTTATTTAACATACTTTTATGTGTTTATATATTCCCATCTTAATTATCGCTACCATGAAAAGTTATGTTTTACAAAGTGAAATTTTATTTCTTCAAATTCTTAAACTCGAAACAAATTGTTCAGAAATTACTAAATTATCCTGAAAACACTAATGTTTTAAAAATAAAGAGTATAAACAATGAAAAACAGAACTGATAATTTTAATATACAAAAAGAGAAATTATTAATTAGAAAATTGGTAACATTAAAGTAGCAATTGAATTGCAGTGTTTCTCTGATATTAAAATGAAACTTTCACTTTTCTACATCAAGCAATCTGGGTAAAGTAATGAGCAGTTGGAGGAAGAAGTTCCACGAATTACAGCAATGGCGTAGTCATCCATATTAGGATAAGTATCACTGAAAGAAATAACAAGTTCTGGTTAACAATATTTTTTCAACGCTATTTGTATTCTAGTCAAAACATACATGATTGTACAATAACACAACTGAATTTTAAATTATTAAATTCTATTCTTTTAATAATTTTATTTATGATTATAAAAGCTGAAAACTGAGAAATCTTACGATTCAAACCTTTCATACGAATTTGAAATTAAAATCATGTCCTACAAGAATTTGAAATCCTAAAGAAAAATAATGGAGAACTTCAGTTTTTTTAAAGAATTTTAAAATTTAATTATTTCACTAAGTAAATTTTGAATTAATAAGCGGAAGTTTGATTTTGTTTTGTCATATATCATTTTTTCGTACTTAGCTTTGGATCTATACATTAAAATAGATCTGAAAAAATCACAAGTTTAAGTGAAAGCCAAGTCCATCAAGCTATTAAGAAAGAATTAAACGGATGTCATTTCTATAAACCAATTGGAATATCTGTTCAACAAATGTTTGCAGCTTCAGTTTATTAATACAGTTCAGTTTATTTAAAACTAATTAAACATTTTTAAAAGTTAATTTTTTTTAAAACCATAAAATAGTTTTCTAAATTTATATATTTTTAAAACTCTTAATGCAAAATTTATTTTTAATTTTATAAATTAGGTCATGCTTGGCGTTATTTCAAGTATTCTGGTATAACCTAAATTGTGATTTCGCACCAATTCGAAGTTTTAAATGGTGATCTTTTTCAATCTCCATTTTTAAATAACGCAATCTCACTAATCAAAATTAGCGCTTGCTTTACATCTTACGTTGAATATCATGATCTCGTTCAATTTGATTTTGATTGTTTTACTCATTACAAAAATGCTAGAATGAGTTTCAGGTCTTACAAAATTATAACTTTTGAAACAAATAGAACAATTTTTTCTTTATCAATAAAACATGCTTGTTTAATCAAACTAACACTTAACATCTTTATATCAGTGTATTTTTAACACTTATACATCTAGAATAATATCATAAGCACTGATCTTTATAAAACAATTTTCTAATTCTAAACGTTATTACATGAAGTAAAACAATTTATCAAAATGAATGATGGTTGGTTGGTTTTAATGGCGCAAGGTCCAACAAGCCATCAAAATAAATGACATTTAGTAAGATTCAAGGATTACTAATCTACGAATTGAATTCCACCAACAAAAGAGGTCTTCATAGAATCACCGATAAATTGCACTTGGAAGATCAAATGGAAAAATCCATTCTAATATAGTAAACCTACGGATTAGGAGTATCTGGCGCCAGTTGGTAGGATTTAGTCTGGATTTGTTTTCAAGACTAAATGACTAAGCTCTTTCTTACCTTTTCATTTAAATTTTCATACCTAAATTGGTGGATTTATACTGAAATTAACTCTAGCTTACTTTATATTTTATTAAATCTAAACTTTTACCAGGATTTTGGAGATCCTGCTAGACCCAAGTTGAACACAAACATTAATGCAATATAAACAGAATCCAAATATACATTAGATATTTTTTGAATGCTATATAATGAAAATTTATATCTTTAAAATCTCTATTGAAATTGTTATATATAATGATTTTCGACTTGCATGATAATATAGATTAAACTATACATTTTAAAAAGTTCTAATCTAATTATCAATTTAAGCTAAATATTGGATTAAATAACAAGTAAAATTTGCATTGAATATTTTAGTGTTACATCAAAATAAAAAACCAAGGAAATAATTTGGCTAAAAGTTTTGAATTTAGTTTCGTAATTTTAAAGGTGAAAATGTGGACACACACAACAGGTTTTTAAAAGGATAGCACTGATATTTTTAAAGATAAAATTTGAGCAGGGATTAGAAATTTATTTTAACAATTTTACAAGAAATCTTTTTTAAACTCTAAAATCTAATCCTCTTTTTTAAAAATTAGATATGAGAATTGCATAAATTGCTAAACAAACTGTAGAGAAACATTTTTTAGAAATCATTAGTTCCGATGATTGGATAAGTGATCTACTTCCTCTAAAGTATTCTTTAAAGTTATTTTGTCACATGAAATCTCTTGAATATAACATTTTCTAACTGTTCAAGACAGTACTCCAAACTTCAGCACAGCAAAGTTTCAATTAAAAAATAACTTAATACTTTCAAATATTTATTTCAAGTAAATTGGAGCAAACAATTTTAAGATGAAAATGAAAGAATGTAATTTGTTTAAAGAAATAAGTTATTCAAAATTAAGTAACTTTTGAAATCTGGGAAATAAAAAGCCTAGAAATTTTAATTTGAAACTGGTTATATTTGAAAATTTTCAATAGTTAAAGTTACCTTAAAAATTATAAACTATAACTAAGTATTTATACATTCGTCTATAATTTAATGGTTGTGATGTATAATAAATAAACATTAGTATCACTTTCAAAATCTTAGCCGATTTTACTACATTCCTGCTTAATGAAGATTAGCCTTTAGAAAAATAACTAAAACTGATAATTTTCATCAATATTCTACTCAATATATTTGTTTACATTTTAAACATACTGAAAATAACTACAAGAGTTCTTGTATTTAATTTCTTATACTTAAATAAAGGTAATTATAACACTTTCAGTAAAATTCTGAATGTTTAGACATTAAATATTCAAATTTAAGACTTTAGTCATAAAAGGTTTCACAGCATTTTTAAAATAGAACAGTTTGATTTCTTAAAGCCCTTGGAAACCAATTTTAGAAAATCTGGTAGGAGATGCATAAATATCATTAAAGTAAATATATATGAATTGTAATTCAGGACACTTTAAACGTGTTAAAAAAGTTTGAATGTAATTTATTTTTTACTGTATTTGAAAAGAAATTAAATAGGTTATTAAACAAGCCATTTTAATAAAATTAGTTTCGATTATTTTGAAGGATGGTGTTTAGATTTCTAGTTTCACTTTGACAAATTTAAACAAGCTCAATTTAAAGTTCAATTTTTTAAAATTCAATTCAAGCTCAATTTTCTGAAATTATACAACCATTCACACAAAATATGATATGATATCCTTAGCAAAGTTAAAGAAAAACATTTTAACAATTCTTTAATGTTTTGTGAAGAGAAAACCATTATGGATTATCAGTATTCATATTTTACGAAATATGGAAGCATTTCAACAACTACTTCGAAACAAAACTTGTGAAAATTTGCGTGTTACCTTGATTCCGAATTCTTAATCATAAATTTTATTTTAAGAAACTTTTTAAAGCAAATTTGTGTTTGTTTTAAAATAGATCAACCGACAATCATTTTAAAGTCGAGCACAAACATTTAATTATTTTTAAATTTTTTTACTTACGCTAAAGTTCTCAAGAGAGATGACGCAGTAGGAAAGTTCATTTCAGTAAACTGGCCAACTCTACAGAGGAATCTCGATAGGCATTCATTATTCAGTGACCTTGAAAACCAAAGCATATTTCTCTGTACTACTGTCACCTGCTGTATTATTGTTCGACTCAGCATTCGAACTCGGGCCATGGCATCTGTTATCACGTTCACAGATACATTTGTTACAATGTTCTTTACAGGCGTGATTTGGATACTTCTGAGTAGAGTATCAGTCATCAAACTGTTAAAGGCTTTGCCAGAGAAATCTTCTGCAGACCTACCAGTTGCTTTTCTAGCTTCTGGTACTTGCATTGTTGGCAATCCCATCTTTGCCAATGGCGCTGGTAGTAATATAGCAGTCGCTACGTAGAAAATGTACGACAATGCCGTTGCAATTAAAAAGGGTTTAAACCGTGTTACTAAAGACGCCAGAACTGTCGTGAAAGCTAATAAAGCACCATCTACAGTCGTAAGTACATTAGTTTGCTTCAGTAGAGTATTTAGTAATGATATGTATTCCATTTGACGGGCTGAAGCATTATCTCTTTTCTTTACTTCCTCTGAATTACTCCCCCTTAAAAACAGCATTAAAACAATAAAAACTTTAAAATGTGCCATGTTAAACGTTTGGTTTAGTTTCAAAGCATAAATTTCTTAAAACTTTAAACTAGAAATAAAAGTTCATTTAAAAAACAAAACCTGCTTAGGTAATCGAATATATACATTTTACATTTAAAGTTATATCGATTATGGTAGAACTAAAAAAAGCACTAAGCGTTAGAAATTTGCATATATTTTATTGAAAATATTACAGTCATTGTTTCCCAATCTGGCATAGTTATTTTCTGTTTTTTTCACAAATATATTTTGAATTATATTTATGGGAATAAGACCAAGTAGCAAATTAACATCAATAACGTATTTTGCGATTTGAATAATGTAAAAACTTTCAATATATATTAATAAAGCCGTCTTTATTATAAAAATAATTAATCAATACAACTACTTTTTACACAGAGCAATTATTAACTTCCAATCCCACCAAGTCTTGACTAAAATATAGGAAGAAAGGCTTTGATTTTGATCGATGTTGTTGTTTCTCTGAATTTTAATGAAAAATAATAATTTTTTAAATTGAATTGTTTCATTTAATTATAGCCATCAATGAATCATGCAAGTATAATTTACGATTGTAAAGAAATGTATATCTAAAAACAATGACATCTTTTATAAGGATTAATAGTGACCATACAAAAAAGTTGGAAATCATGACCCGACCGAATAACTTATTTTATAATAATGCCACGATAAAATTTAAAGAACATGCTTGTTAATTAAAACATTTATAAAATCATGCATTAATTATTTTTAAAACTTTATGCTGATTTTAATTTTTCATCAATTTTTGTTTGTTACCACGTCATTTCTACTGATTACGTCATAATCTGTTAGAATTCGTCAACTGCAAATTCAGTGACATTCTGCAAACGGTTATTTGTGTGCGAGATTTCTTGAAGCTTATAAATTTTTATTATACGATGATCTGTGAATTTAAGTCACCTTAAGATTATTACAACTAGAGTAGTAGCCATTGAAAGAAATATTATGCAATTGAATTTATCAAAGTTTTCCATGATGTTTTATCATATAATAACTATGCTTATGCTATTTAAATGCATTTATGCGAGACCATGGAGTGCAGACAGTTTTGAAAATTCAATTAATGTTGTATCTCAGCCATCTTCTCCTTTGATGACAACTATTGACTCCATGACATCTAACCTTGCAAAGTCCTTGAAAGATTTTTCTCCAACTTTAACTCCCATACTGAGCTTCGCTGGTCTTGGATATGTTGGTTATATTGGATCTGTCATGTTTTTCCCAAATCTGTTATCGGAAGTTGGTATTCCACTTGTTGAAGACTTTAAATTTGAAGCAAGGTCAACAAGGACATCGGAATCGGGATTCATAGATTCTTTAGCCACAGGGCTTATCAAAGACATGATTGGTAGGACAGAGGCAGCTGACGTTTTGAAGAATACAACAATGAATGCTCTTACGGATGGTGTGCAGAAATTCAAGAGGACAAGTAGGTTCTTGAATATTGGATTGAGATCCACTTTAGGAGCTCTTGATAGAGTTCAAACAGCTCTGACATCAGAGTGCATTTCTAAGTACATGTGCCAAGTTGGCCAATTTACAAGCCTCCATATTCCTGCCATCGGACCAATACTGCGAAGTATTGAGTAAGTATTCATGTTGCATTTCTAAATTTGTATAAACTACGACGATTTTTCTTTGAACTACAGAGATTATCAATTTAATTTCTAAGAATTAAGTTCATAAAAACTATTGTTCAAAATGCTTAAATTTCTTAAGGAAAACGAATTCTAAATTTTTCATCATAACTTAAAAGTTCCCTCTTTTCTTGTTTGCATAAGACTTATTCGTTTTAAAACTTTTCTACTTTAAGAATTTACTTTTTCTAAGCTTTTATCTTTTTACAATAAATATTTTAATGCTAAAAGAATTAACTTTTTTAAACGTAATTAAATTACCTTTTTAATAGATTAATTTAAATTTAGTGTTTCTTTTAGACATAAATGAATTTAAAATTCAATTTAAAAACAAATTTCATGCTGAATAAAGTTTTAGAAAATTAATTTCAATGTTCTGTATATGAATAATGATTCGTAATGAAATAGAAATTTGTCTTTCCGAAAGATTTAAGACACCAGAGCTTTAAGCTCACATTTTAGTTTAATTTTGCAGATTACTATTATAATCCAGTCAAAATTTGTTATTCTTGTAATTAGTCCATTTATTAAGTTGCACCTCAACACTTTACTAAAACGATCCTTAGAACTCTCAAACTTAAATTTGTTTTTGACTTAGACTTATATAATATACCATCAGTGAACACAATGCTTTGTCAATTTGATGTAAATATTTACCTTCTATCTATAGTTTCCTGAAGTAAAATCTATAATTTAGTCTGGCAATGTTTGCATAGAATATACTGATGCGTGTAATATGTATCATTATTTCTCACAGTAGGTGAATTACTTCGGGGTGCATTTTAAATTCTAGTACACACAACAATGACTGAGTTGACAGCTTAATTACCAGACTACGGTATTTGGTTCAACAGTTATTTTCCCACTTTAAGTTTGGATGTTTTGTAGTTCCTATTAAACTATTAAATTGAACCCAATTTATCAATCTTAAGCAAAATTTGAAAATTAGTGCAAAAGTTTCAACAGTGTCTGAGAGTAAGCTTGAAACTGCCCACTCTAAAGGGCAAATTCTAACAAATTAGGTTATGGGAGAGATCTAGTTTATTTTATAAGAATCTATTTTAGAATGAGTTTTTCTACAAAAAAAGTACTTTCATATTTTCTCATTTTCTATTTTTTAATTTACTTTCTATTCAAACTTAAAAATCAAATTTTGAAGTTCTTTAACTATAATCTTTACCTGATTTAATGATTAAGAAAGAACAATCACGATTTTTTCTTAAATATTCTTTTATATAGAAAGGTTTCCTTGGCACTTCATAATGGAAGGGAGTAATTATTAATTATAACCTGTATCAAAAATTTTTATAGAAAGGGTTTGTTCTATGTTTTAAGTTATGCAATATAAATTTAATCAGTTTTTAATTAGTAAGAATTCAGACAGTTTGAACAGACTATACTAAATATTCTAAAAATTGAACATTAAAATTTATAAATTTAAAATAGACGCATGCATATTAAGCTTTCAGAGTAAAATAGATTAAATATGTATTTATCTTTTTAATTTTTTCAGCTATATTGAATTCGATGATTATTCTCAAGCTTTAGTTGATGGGACATCTATAGGCGACTGTAACGCTGTATATTTTCAGTGTCCTTTGTAAAAGTCATCATTGACTTTGAATTCATACAACGAAGTTGCTTAGCTAGAAACTGATTTCAAAAGAACACGCTGGACGGAAGTTCTTCAATGAATTCATGTCGATTTCATCAACTCATGGCGAAAAATATTAGAGTTTTAAATTTTGTGTGTGTAATCTACAAGTATCAAACATTCACATTTGATAACTTGAGAGTTGAACTCCATTGTAACTTTTTATTTCAAATGTGTATTTTAAGTAAAAATTTGACTTAATTGAATTGTGTTTTTATGAACTTGTAGTAAAAGTTTTGTGATCTTATTGTGCAATGCCAATTTTTATCAATCGAATTTTAAATTAAGAATTTCAGTTAAAATATTTTAAATTATTTTTTATAGCTAAACTTTCTTACTGAATCTTAACGGTTATAAATTTTTTAACTGTTAAGCATTTTTCACATTATGAAAATAAATTGAAGATAATTTAAAGTACATATAATTTTTCATCAAAAGTTATAAATTTTTGATGTACAATTATATGTACTCTGATATGACTGAGAATATAATTCTCAGTCACGTAAAGTTATTCAACTAGGAAATGTTTTTTTTATTTTTCAAAATAAGTACTTTTTTCTCATTTAAATTTTAAATAAGCATTTTAAGACTAAATTTCACTTTTAATTGATTTAAGAAATGTAAGATTTTGAATATCAATGCGATTTAAATTACTTTAATCATAACATTAAAATAAACAGGATTATTACGTACTGAAAATTCATATTCGGGTATTAGTGATTTCTGTATTTGGAAATGTTTTCCTATTACATTAACTAAATTGGAACTATATAATTTAGACTTTTACAACTGGAATTTTCTGTATTCTACATAAACTGCTACGAATCAAAGCCGTGTAATTTTTAAGACATTGTTTTATAGATTCTCATACAACTCGAAGTACGTAAAGTAAAAAATGAAGGGAAAAAATTTTCAGAAGTAGTATTAATCAAATTATCCTCGAAACATGTAGCATGAGACGCAATGAAAACTGTCAATGAAGATTGTAATGTTTTCTAGTGACATGTTGAATTATATTTAAACTAAACTCATTTTGATAAGTAAATTGAAAAGCTTCAGTTAATTTCTTTTAAAATAGCATTATTCTATGAAATATTTAAAAATAATTAGGGCTTTTATTTTTATGGGAAAACTAATCACACTGATTACTACATACAAATTTGTTTACATAAAATATTGTAAGAATTTGTATGTGTGGAGCAAACACATAATGTGAGAAAATGTATACATTTAAAACTTAGCTTATCTCATGATAGTAGAATTCTGAAAAGTATTTGTGTCTTAAAAAGTACTTGGTTTATGGACACTTTAGAAAACCAGCAAGTAAACTTAATCGAAATAGCATAAAAATCCAAAACAATAATTTAAGAATACTGCTTTCTTTGTGCTTCATATTATTTACCAAGTCAACATGAAAAAATGGAATTTCTTCATTCGTTTTAAGTTATACTGAGAATAGTTATCATTTTTTGCTTTATGAAAATTTAAAAAATAAGTGAATTATACATTTTGGTTTAAATTACTTCTATTTGGATGTATAATTCCTTCTAGCAAACTGCTAAATACATACAACCCTACATATGGTAGTTGAGTAATAAATCGTCCCTTAACACGATGACAATGCTGTTACAGCTTCAAAAGGGGGAGGGTAGGAAATCTTTCTAAGGAGAAAGAGAAATAGTGGCCGCGGTGGCCTAATTGGTTAGGGCATCGTTCTCATCACCAAAAGGTGGTGAGTTCGAATACCGGTTTAGTCGAAGATCCGTCGTGTGTTCACTAATGGTGACTGGAGCACGTAAAATAGGTCGGGTCACAATGTCCTTCATGTTCCCATTACAAATTAATACTTCTGGAGATGGTTGGAGCCAGACTTTGGGTCTTCACTGGTCTCTAACTTGGAAGATTCAGATGGTGCTGCCATCTATGAATCAAAAGTCGTACTTCCACCTTCGTTTGAAGGTGCTCTATTCAAAAACGGAAGATGTTCTCTGACTTCATTCTCCTAGTCTCTGACGGGAGGGCTTGGCTTTGCCAAGTGTCATAAAAAAAACAAGGGGAATAGTCAATGATTTTTGTCCATAGAGTTCGAGGAAAGTGGGTAAGCACATGGCTTTCGAGACTTTTTCCCTCCTTACCGTGACCTTCGAGAATAAGTACTGGTTTTGAAATAGAGAAATTTCGTACGTTTTCTTAAACTATCCTGAAGCTCTATGCGAATCGCGGTTAATTCTCCTTTTAGAATCTAAATTTTTGGATTAACTTGTGTAAAAAATTTCATTCGGTTATCCCATAGTTATTTTGCTTTTATGTAACATGCATTTAATTTTATTTATTAGTTTTATTTTTGATCTTGCTAACTGCGAATTAATACTATTTTAAAGTTATACTTACATTATATTGGAAAGTTCCGAATGAATAAAAAGCATTAAAAATGTAAATTTTAAGATTATTTCGACTACATTTTTTGTTAATGCCTTTATAAAATGAACTTAATAATTAAGTCTCGTGTAAAGAATCTCATGCTTTAGTTGGTTAAATTTCTAATTTTTTACAACATATTAATGTAATACTGATTACAAAATTTTATATTTCCAAGAAATTTAATGCAAACATTTGTTGTAAATATGTGACTTGAAAAGTTTTTCGTTTATATTTTATAATAAAATGCATTCATTTTATTTAACCAACATTTTTTGTAATGTTCCTGAAACTTTTTTAATATTCGTATTTAGTTTTATCTATTGATTTAGAATGCTAAAATAAATTTCTTCCTAAACAAAATGCATTGGAATGAAATAAATCTGTTACTGTATTCTGCACTGTCAGTGTTTTTAGAAACATAAATCCACAAAAAAATTTTTGTTTGTTTTGAAAATATTGAATTAAATGACAACATCTAGTTGACTAAAACTTCTTTAATTTCGTAGTTTATTATAAAATTTGTGATTTTAAAGTTTATCTATTATATTTGTAAATTTGAGATTCTAAAGTTTATCCAAACATTAAAATCACAAATTACTTTTACATAGCTGATATAAATGTTTTTCTTATTAAATTATACCGTATAAAATATTCTTATTAAATTTCGTATTAACTTAAATGAGACGATACTTTCATCAGAAATAAAAGTACTCAATCGAGACACATGGAAAAAGGTTAAAAATATTTATTATTATTTTTTAAAAAAATTTACATGAGCAAGAATTCAGATATTTCTTTTTTATTTTCAGCTGTTTTCATATTATGCAGATGATTAGAAAGCTTCTTTATTTGATTTTTCGGTCTTCGATGTTGGTGTTGAGACATACTCGATTGTTTCAAGTATACCTGAAACTCTCTTTCGTCACTGTCGATATTCTATATCCATTGAGGGGCCTCCAAGCATTTCAATTCGAGATCCTTTGTAAGAAGACATAATAATCCCTCATCACAGACTGAATCTATAGCCTCGGTATACAAACGCAATTTACAAGGTTCATCTTTCTCTGTAAAATTCGTAAACAAAATTTTATGTGACACATTTTAAATTACATATTTTATAAATCCACCAAATAATTAAAATGTCATCTAAAGTGTGAAATGTGTGTATTAGCTATGGATATTTGAGTATTGTACAATGTACCATTTTTACAAAAAAAAAAAATCAAATGTAAACTTAAATAGTTATTGTTTTAAAATATTACTCTATTTTATATCTTCCTGGAAACAAATTGATAAAAATTAGTTTTATTTTTAATATTCCATTTTTAAATTTAGTCATAAATTAAAAATTTGATTGTAACAAATGTAAAAAATATAAAAAAAATGTAAGCTTAAATATAATAAAAAATAAGAGCTATATGTGATCAGCATTTGTGGCTCTAACGGCCGTATTCACCAAACACGGGTTAACTTGAGTGAAGCCTATCTAGGATATAACTCAACTGTAGCATGACTCGCCGATTCTTATTCACGAAGCTGGGAAATTCCCGTGTAAAACAACTTTGGAGGTAACCGTACAAGACATGCAAGACGGCTTCTGATTGACTAGCAATCTTGCACATCAATGTCAACAAACATATCGCTTAAGTCCGCCATTGTTTGCTGACTCGGCGCTAACACTCCGAAATCGTAGAGTTATTCTAAGGATCCATATAGGCGAGTCAATCGCTGTTTTTGTCGTGGTGAATAACGTTTCATGACTTAACTCCCCTTTTATCCTGAAACCTCGTTTAACTCTAATTGGTGAATAGGGCCGTAAATCATTTGGTGCTATGCAATATTTTTGCAAAAACTGTCAACGGGACTACACAAAAATACTCCGCGTTTAAAATTATACGTGTAGCAAAAACATTGTGAAAATTAAAAATATAATTTGTGTACTTTTGAAAAAATTTTAACATTATGTAAACTGTTTTGTGAAAGTTATTTTGTACATAAATTTATATTTTTCTATCTATAAAATTTCAAACTCTCAATTAAGAAGCAAACAACATCAAAATATTCATCAGAAAATTTCAGTTTATAATATTTTATCTTATTTTAATTATTAAATAAAACTGTTTATATTACAAAATATGCTTATATAATGTGGTAATCCATAAATTGCTTATTCATTTTTTTAAAAATAATATAATTTTTTCGCAATCACATAATTATATATTTTGTGACTGCGAAAAAGTTATATTATTACTACTTTTCTTTAAAATTTCATTAAAACTTATTGAGTTATAAGATTATGAAGTATTTTACAACTCAAATGATAGCGGGAATCAACCCAATATATATACTACTGCTAAATAAAGAGAGTTGAGACAAGAAAATTTAATTTCACAGCAAGTACTCATACTGTTCACGAACAGTACTTGCTAACAATGTCTGCATTTAATACTATATTCTCGCATATGAATGATAACTTGAAGGAAATAATATTGAAATGTAATCAATATTGTCTACTAAGGTAAAGCTTTGTATTCTTAACTCAAGCCTAGAGAATTGATGTAATATGGAATTTAGTTTAAACTGTAGGTCTCAGTCAAATTAGCATTCAAGCATGAAAATAAGCGTAGGAAAATAAAAATAATAAACCAAGCACGTGCATGACTTCCTTTTAAGTTTACCTCTACTTTTTACTTAATCTTCTGATTTCTTGAGCAAGGCATAGTTTAAAAGTTCTGTTCAGTGTTGTGCAACACAAAAAAAAAATCATAATAACTCCATCAATTAATTTTGCTTAGATCTAATATTTGTTAGTACAATAAAATTGGGAGATGGAAATGATATGTTAGAAGCTCTTTATATTTTGAATCATAGTCTAAGATCAATGAATGAAATATTTATATAATGGAAAACATAAATTTCTATAAGAATTATTTGAAAGATAATAAGTTCAGAACAAAATTTTGATTCACTTATTTTTAACAAATATTTTTTTCTATTATTATAGGACCAGGAGAAAAATAAAAAATGTTTCTTAAAATTGTATTAAGCATTTTTGAACTATTTTCAGACTACAATTATTATAAAATTTATGCCACATCAAACACTCTTTCTCTCAAATATGGCATCAACATGATTATAAAAATTTCTTTAATTATAAATTTTTTACAACCATCATTTTTTATTAAGTAAACCAATAATGATTACATTTGTATTCACTATTCTGATTCATCTATTAAAGTAATAATCATTAAATTTGAAATGGAGTTTCTGATTTAGAAGATATTTTTTATAATATTTTCTTCATTTCTCATTATAATGGTGAATTTTGTTGTTAGTGGCTTTGTTTGAATTGACTTTCACAATTGTAGATTTTTTTTAAGCTTTTGCTTTAACTTTCAGCATATATCATTTTTAGTAAATTAATAGGGATATTTATTAAATTTATTGACTATTTTTCGTTATTATTTTCTTGAAAAAATTACTAAGGAAAAGGGACATTCTAATAAATGTACAATAGAACTTCAATGAATTTTAAAGAAAGAGCTGTCTTTAATGGATGTCTAAATAGTATGGGAGCTTAAAAATATTTACTAAACTAGAAGGAATTCTCTTATATATTGGATTTTTGAATGGCGAGTAATATTAATTTTGATATTTGTTTTAAAAATATGTAGCCACACAAATAAATGCCTAATGAACCAAAACAATTTACATTCAATATTTACAAAGACGTCCAATTCATTTAATTTTAACCACTTGAAGATTAAATTTCATATTCTATAATATATTTTTCAATAGAATAACTAGGGCCACGGTGGCCTAGTTGGTTAGGGCGTCGTTCTTGTTACCGGAAAGTAGTGATTTCGAAACCCTGCTTATACAATGATCCATTTTGTTCACTAATGGCAACTGGTGCATGTAAAATATATGTCATGTCGTAATATCCTCCATAATCCCATTCCAAATTAATACCTCTGGGGGTGTTTCGAGCCAAGCCATGGGTCTTCTCTGGCTTCAATTTCTTAATTGGAAGACCCATATGGTCTTGCCATCTAGAAGCCAAAGTGGTACTTCTACCTTCGTATGGGGGTGATTTGTTCAAAAACGGAAAATGCTCTATCTGACTTCATTGCTCAGTTACTGAAGACGGGCTTGGCTTCACCAACTGTCAGTAGTAACAACAACAGCACAATAGAATAACTTCTTAATATGCAATGTTATACTTCTTACATTGAATTTGATGCGCAAAATTAACATGTATAAGAACTACAGGAAAAGCTTACTTAGTATTTTTGCACAAACATCACAACATCGACATGCACTTCCATTATCCATGTACTTTTCATCGTCTCCGCACTTAAGTTGCTTGCATTGCATAGCGGCACAAACGCTTGGCATGCATGTCATAGCCCTGGTCACAGTGACAGCAAGAGTAGCAAAAATAAAAATTTTGAATAACATTGCTGAAGACCTGAAATTATGTATGTAAGCTTTTACAATTCTTCTCTTTAAAATTTGTTTCAATTTTTAATAATAAACATTTCATCAATTTGAAAAATTATCAATATCTGTTACAATATTAAAACCAAAATTTTACATATGATTATAGCATTTATAAATACATTATTTACAAATTATGCTTCATTAATAATTAAAAATATATTTATTTCGTCTTATCTAATCTCCAATATCTTTACATTTGTAATTAAAATATTAATCTTTTGCCTAAATATGTTAAAGCAAATGTTTAAAAATGTTTTAGAATATCTTCCTATCTTTCTAATAAAATTGATTATATTGATAAAACTAAAAAAAACATTCAAAAACGGTTATAAATCCTGAGAAAAAGTGTGTGCGTATTTTATAATATCCATCAAAGTAATAACTTGCTGTTTTCATAAAAAATCATATTTGTGGTGTAAATTAAGAAGTCTGCTTTTTATGTGCATGTAAAATTAAATTCATTCAAATAATTTAATTTTTATTCTTCTTACAAAAATGAATAAACAACTCAATATAATTACAAAATTTAAATGTGCAGAGTGAAAGGTAATTATATTGTAGCATAAGTATCTCACCCCTTACATTTCAACATAATTATGTCACTTGTATGTCAATTTTAGTTATTTCGTACTATTTCATAATATAAAGCGTTTTTTTAACTATAATGCGTATTGTTTGTTACGTAATTGAAATAGATATTTAAAGTAAAATTAATTAAAATTATGCTCTATAATAAATTAAAAGTTTCTCTTTAAAATGTAGAATCTCGATAAACAAATATTAAAAAATTCATTTTTCGTGCTATAATGTTTGAGTCCATTAAAGTTTTGCAAAAATGCATCAAACAAGTTTATCTCAATATTAAAAAAAATCAATACATATTTAAGTATTTAACGATAGTATTTCATAAAAGTGTTATATTAAAAAATGAAATGCAGTAAACATACAATAATCATTAATAATAAATCAATAAAACAAATAATTTCAAATACAATCGCAATCCAAATTAACAATAAAAATGTGACAAAATATGTTTGAAAAATATTGAAGAATATATTGTTTAGTTTTGTTTAAAAGTCTGAATATATTTTTATAAAGTAAAAGCTTAATGAATTAAAATGACATGTGCAACAAGTTACAAATATTAATATTTGAAAATATCATCGTCCTTTCAAATTTATAATCCGGAAGTTCAAATTTCTAATACGCTTCCCTTTCAGTAAGCATTTATAATTATTTTTTTTTTAAATTTTGCTTTATACTGAGGATCCAAACTTCATTTAATTTCATTTTTTGTAATAACATTATATGAATAATTAGTAGTCAAATTATTTATGCCTTATATAGAATTTTTGTTTCATGTTTTTCTTTATTTCCGGTCAAAAGGCATGTACTATTAAATATCTTAAGATATTTTTAAATTTTGAAAAGTCACTTTTGTGTTGGAATATTCATGTTTTCTCAGTAGTTTTAAATTTCTTAAAATTATGTGTATAAAACTGACTTTTAGGAAAGTTATCTATTTCTTTAATATCCCATTATATAATTGCCACAAATGTTTTGAAATTTTTTCCGGAAAAAACTAAATTTGTTTTATTTTTCAGTTTTATTTTGGAGAAGGGGAATTATTTTTTTAATCTAAGTTTGTTGATCTAACCACATTTATAGATAACAGATATTAAAAAAAAAGTTTCACACAGTTATTTTTGATAATACGGTATCAAAAATAAAGTTTTATATGCTGACGGACATTTAAAACTGTTCTTAAAAATATAAATTTGCAGTAATCAATATATCATGTACTACTATATATATTTTATTTTTTTAAAAAAAAGTCACTTATTTTATTAAATTTAATTTTAAAGTCACTGATCTGATTTAATGTTTATGAATACCGTTTTATTAGCTTATCTTAATTTTATATTCAACATTTTAATTAAAAATCTAAAAACATTGTTGATTAATACAAAATACAAAAAAAACATTATTGAGCAATTTTATTTAATTTAATTGTAGGTCTGCATTATTTAATTTTTAGTGAAATAAAAGTTGCATCTGCCTATTATACATAATATAATATTCATTATCGATAATACATTTATTTTGTATAAGTAATATTAATTAAGTTGAAATTATTTATACGTACTTTAATATGGTCTTCTCTCTTCAGAATTTCAACGTAAAAGAAAGAAATTTTGTTTATGATCCCATGTATGTGACCATGCTGTAAAACCGAAATTATATCTTTCAGGTGTGAAGACAAGTTTAATGATTGTATTAAAGTTAAAATAGGAAACACTTGAAATAGGATTGCTATATATTTTTATATTATGATTTTTATGTGAATGGGATGACATATAACTTAGGCGTGTTTATATATGATGAAAATTCTTTTTAGGGTATCAGCTAAAATAGTACTTATTATTTCATTGTTACGCTTCTTGACGTGATATAAAGCTTTGTTTGAATATTTCTAAGGATGTGATGATACCTTTTTTACAAGAAAATTATGTATTGGTATAATGTATAAGCTTTACCATATAAATTTTTATAATATTATTGTTACTGGGACTGGATCTATTAAATTTAATAACTTTGCAGTATATTTGGCAATAAAATATAAATCAAATATAATAAAATGTTCAATTTCATAATACTAGGTAACAGCTCCTGTAAATCGTAGTAATTTGGGTTAATATATGTTTTTTAAATATATTATTCATGATCCAACAAACAGATGAAGTTTGGAGTAGCATTTTTAAATAATTATAAAATGATCTACCTATGGTCCTTTTGAATCTAAATGTAATAAAATGAAGAAAAATTATAGAAACTTATTTTATATGTTGAATGTCATAATAAAATAAGAAATAAGTAATTGTCAAAATTAAATAAAATAAAAAAATTAAATATGTCTCAATGCAACAACTATATTTCGATTATTTATCTAAATACAGTATTAAATTTAAATTAAATCAAAATTATATCACTTTAGGTGTAATGAGCTATAAAATAAAAATAAAATAACTTGCGAAATGAAATCATAATCTGAAATGCAGTTATAGTTATTACCAATTGCATTATTATGTAAGAAATCAAAATAGGAAAAATCTTATAATAAGAAGCATATATTAATTAACTTTAGATTTCGTTAATCGTGAGAAATGTCTTAGAAAAACAGAGCTATATCTACATTACACCATATTTTAAGCCTGACATGTTCTAGAAATCAGAATTCTATTATGTTCCTGTTAAACCTACTTAAGCTTTAACATTTCAAATATAGATACAAATTTACAATATTTTAAATGCAATTTAAGCAATGCAATGTTAAATTTCGTTAATGCAAAATTAAATATCAAAGTAATATAAAATTAAATAAGTATATTTTGCAGTAACTTTATTTTGCATTTCTATTTTATTGCATTTATGTTTTAAAAGTGAGTAAGATTATTATTTTAATAAAAAATCATGAAATAAAAACATTTTTTGTACATTTCTTTGTAATAAATTATTATATAACATTTCATATATAAAATACAGTGTATGATTGTTTTTGTCTGAGTTATTTTCTATATTATTGAGATTATATATTTGCATTATAGATAATTAAATATCAGTGCTGCTTTATTCTTACAGTTGAAATGACGAATTAATTTCTTTATTTCTCAATCTTATTTATGTAAAATATTGTTAGTGGTGAAAATTTATAAGTCAATATAGTGACATTTGGAAAGAAAATATTATTGAAAGTAATCTATCAATTTCATATCATTGCCTTTTAATTTTAATAAAATGAATTTATTTAATAAAATAATAAAAATCAAATTCTAAATAGTTTTGAAATTGCATATAATGTTATCAAACCTTACTTAAAAAGATAAATCTAAAAAGCAGTAAAGTCTATTCTTTATTGATACACAATTACATGAAACATAGGTGATTTAGTTCTCTGGAAACTAATCACGAAAAGTATTTGACGATTCAAGAACATTGCAAAGTTTCAGAATCACAACTTAGTCCTGGAGCACATTGTCCTGGATTTGGAGCTCCCAGGAGAATGGTAGCACAAATGTCTCCTTTTTCTGAAAAACATAATTAAAAATCATAAATTTTGAATTACTAAATTTTAAACATTATTTTTAGTTTCTGGATTTAGTAAATAAGTACATAAAATAATGGGAATCAAAAATGACTTACATTTACCGTAAATATACATAAATATAATGTAAAAGATAGTGAAAAATTTAATAGAACAGCTCTGCATTCTGAAAATTAACTTACCTATAAATTCTTAAGATAAACAGGTTATTCAATCAGTTTTCATGAAGTACTTTACGAAAGGTTAATTTTGAATTGCTGTTTAATTAATTATTAATCAATATCTATTAAATTGATATTAAATACAAGGATTAAAAATAAGAATCGAATATCGTAAAGTAGCAAACACTAAGCCTATTTGCCGCAACAAGGCTGGAAACTGCTACTCATTTTATTGTTACCCGGTGGGCACCTGTGAACCGAGTCACGGAGGTACGAGTAGCATCGCCCACGCCACACCACCACAAACCCGTTTATAGGGCGAGCCACATTCATCCATCATCTGAGGAAGGCACAAGAAACACACAGAGAGAGAGAGAGAGAAAGTACATCCATGCCCGAGCCGGGATTCAAACCCAGGTCCTCCCCATCAGTAGTCAGTTACGCTTACCACTGGATAGGTTGGGTGGCACAAATGCAATATCTAATGGTTAAAAACGTGTATACTGCATTTCGTTAATAAAATTATTATTATTAAATTATTATTTATAATGAACAATTATCACAAATTTGTTTCACAATTATCACTATTTTTCAAGCAATTTTACTGGGAACAAAGCACTGAAACCAGTTTTTTTTAATAGCTCTCTATTAATTAACATACGTTTTGGCATGTGATTGAAAATTAAATAGAAATAACCCCATTGGTGTAAGTGCAATGGAAAGTTTTCTTATTTATGGGAAATTTTTTGAACAAAATTTTGTTTTTATTATTTTCATAAGATTTATTATTTTTATGATGGAAATATAAAATGAGGCCTGTTTTTGAAAAACATTTCGGAAACAAATTCATAATTTTCTCATTGATTTATTTATGTTTTTTTGTAATTCTTTAATTGTATTTGATTGCCGAAAAAGGCAGTTTCATTTTAAAAAACAAACAGCAATTTCATTAAAACCAAAATTAGAATACTTTCGTTTTATATTTTTGATTTATATTTATCTTTGTTTTATATTACATATATGCAACATAAATAAAATAAAATGTAAATATAAAAAAAATTAATGCGTGAAACCAAAGCTGTTAAAACTATTTTCCAAGTTTGGTTTCATGCATAAGAGCATTAAATACTAAAAATTTAGTCCTTAGATCAATCGTGCAATACTTGTTTGAAGACAAGGATCTGAACAAAATTCAAGGGTATTGATACTTTCAATGAAAATAAATCGCTGAATATTTTAAGATTTTATCTGAACAATAATAAAAATGTGGTGTCGATGATAAATAAGTTGAACAATAATAAAATAAGTGGAAAATCGTTAATCGAAACATTCCTATTTTTGGCAAATTCAATAAGTCAGAAACACTTTATATATCTTTATACAGGAGGAATCAGTAAGCACTTTTATGTATTTTGAATGAAAAATCATGAAAATTTATTGAAGTTTGTTTTGAATGTCTTGAAAAATAGGTAAAAATTCTAAGATTTCAGCTGATGAATAATTAAAAAAAATAATAAACTTTTTATAAAGATGTTGTCATATAAGTAAATTTTAATCATATAATTTATCAGAAAATACATTTAATATGATAGGAGTTTGAGTAAAAATAAAGAAAATTTTGGTGAAACTTAGTTTTGATATTTGAAACAATCACTGAGTATTTGAGTATTTCTGTTGATCTTAAAAATCAATATAATATAACTAAAATTAATGAGCAAGTTAAAAATAAATAATTTAACTATACTAACGTAAATAGGGCATGCATTTGTCACAACAAGCACACTGGCCAGGGTTCATAGCAACTGCATTTTCACCACATGATAGTTCTGGACACTGAACGTCATTACATCTTTCTGGTAAGCAAACTATGGCATTTGCAACAGCAATACAAAGGAATATAAGTAGCAATTCTTTATACATGGTTCTCCAGTATATGACTATAGTTGAAAAAAATAATTAAAAAGTAGAAAAAAATAATTAAAAAACTAAAATGAATTTAACGACGCATATTTGACAAATTACTATAGCAATACCCCTTATCTAAAAAATATGAATAAAATAACGAATCTTAAAAATATTAAAATAGTTTAAAAAAACATTCATAAAAACTATTTATTTAAAAACATTGGGAGCTATAAGGCAATTTTAACTTATTTTTGTTATAAGCTCCTTTTCTTTTTTTCCAAATTTGAAAAAATGATTTAAATTTATATCATATTGTGTTCCTAAACTGTAAAAATTGAATATTTTATACTTAATATATACATAGATTGTGAAACGGTTAAAAAATTGAAAATATTTGCTTAAGGATTAAGAAAATATTAATTTTATGTCTAATGCAAGGAATATTAATATATATGTGTATTGGTTATATTTTGCTCATCTAATTTTTACTGTAATGAATGTTTGTGTTTACAATGCATTTTATCTCATCTCATGGTTCCCCATTTTCATGGTTCCAAATTTTCATCAATTAAAAATTTAAAGCCAATTAGCCAATATTCTATTTTTTCCTACATATATGTCTTTTAGCATATAATTTACTACCATTGCAATTATAAAAAGTTTTAATTTAATTGAATAAATGTAGATATTTAATTTTTAAAATAATATTTTTCGGAATGAAAATATTATTTACAAACGTTAGCTTACTATTATGCTAATAATAATATAAATAGCTTAAAGTACTGATAAAAAGGTGACATTTTATTTTTAAAAATAATGTAACAGATTTTTTTCAATAATAATCCTTAACAATAATATAGACTAAAGTAATAAAAATATATACACACAATAAAATAGAAAATGTGAAACTTTAAAGCATATATATATATATATATATATATATATATATATATATATATCATTACCCGCATGCTTTATTATTCATGTGATATATTCCACCACTGCTGGTTATATTTTTCATCATGAAGTGTCGCTTTATTCACCAATTTATATATATATATATATTTATTTTTTTTTGAAAAATAAAATAAATTATAGCCTTTAAACGTCTACTGCTAAAATTTGCATCATTTTGGTAATTACTTTCTTATCTATAACATTAAAAAAAGGTAATCAAATTAAAAAAAAAATAAGAGTTTTAACATAAAAATTTTATATATTCCAGTTTACGAACTTTAACAATGATTAACGAATATTTTAGGTTTTGAGTATTTACTTATTAAGCAAACTATATTTCCTATTATTTATAATAACTTTTAATTTTTTTGTTGATTTTTAAAAAACAAATTAACCAAAACAATAGAATTATCAAACAAGATATATAAATTATAATAAACTAGCATTGGAAAGGAGTAAAACAAGCTCTTATTAGAGCACGCATAAATTAAAAAAAAGGAAAACAAACTACAGAAAAAATTGAACTTATCTGGTATACGTATTATTATGCCGAAAAGCAGAGATTTAATTTCCATATTCATGGAATAAACAATGAATATTCTAAAACTTACCTAGAAATACTAAATACTAGACTGCTAAAATATCCTGAAAAGTTTCAATATAAATACTTCCGTATGTGTCATAAATAATAAATTGTGATATTTATTAGTAATCGATTTCTGCGTCATATTTATATAACCATTTCTATATAAATATACCTTGCATGAATAAGAATAAATTTAAGAGTATATGAGACAAACTATTCATAAAATAAAAGGTAAAAAACTCATTAGAAATGTGAATTTTTTTCATATCATTCTTACATTATTTATTTTTCCAATATTGCTTATATTGTTATTTATCAACAAGACACTAAATAAAGAAATCGATTTTTCAATTAAATTTTATTTGATATTTTTAAATATAAGAAACATCTCGTAATGAAATCACAAAAAATAACTTTCAGTTTTTGCATCATTTTAATAATGGTATTAAATATTATGCATACATATTATATGTAATACAATTATTTTACTTTATACACATTTTATGCAAAGCTTTTGTAGGCATTGCTCAACTTACCAATTGTCAGAAAAATTAAAAATTGTCAAATAAATTATATTTTTGAAACACAAAGTGAGAAAAAAGAAGAACCTTCTTTTCATTTTGCTTTTCTTTGCTTAAGATGGAAGAGAATAACTATCTTAACTATAAACAGTTACATCTAACTTATCTGAAGAGGTTAATCAATAATATTTTTAAATCTAAAAGTAAAAAATGTTGAAAATATTATCATTAACCTCTTTTGAAATGTGGATCATTTCATATATTAATAATCAAAATATGATATGCTAAAACATGTAATATTTGAAAACAACAAAAATAAAAAATGTTATCATGAAAAAAGTAATTTATTAATATGAATTTTATGACACATTTTAATAATTAAATATATAAAGAAAATTACCAAATGACTATTTCCTATTTATTCTGCCTTTCTTTTTCTTGAATGAATTTAGAATTATTTACTTTAAAAAGTGTTCTTGTAGATGATAAATAACTATTTATCTCTAAGAACTTTAGAAATTAACAAGAAGCAATGAAAATGAAAACTTCTTAGACTAGAATAATATTATAACTTTTACAAGTGAAACATTTTCCAATGTTCTTTTTCCAAATTCAGATGTTCCAGAACAATCAAATTTAAAAGTTTCACAACAGTATTGTTCATCTCGTATGACAATGTCAAGGACATTTTGGCAACTGTTTCATCAACCAGCCATTGAATTCAATTCATCAGGCATCTCGTGTCCTGTCGGCATATGAAGATGGATTCAGTAAAGAAATTTTCAAAACCTGCTTCAATTACCTACAAGTTCCTGCAGGTTATCTACCATGCAATGATATAGCTATACTAGTTTTAAAAATAAAGAATAGTAGGTTTCATCTTATCTTTTTTAACTAAACATTTATGATTACGACTTAAATTTCTTATTTAGGCTATTGAAATGAAATATTTTCAATGAATAATAATTTAACTTGAACATTGATCTTTGTTTTGATTATTTATATATATATATATATATATATATATATATATATATATATATATAT
>JAPDSC010017202.1:61992-92517 GCA_026290005.1 Latrodectus geometricus | reverse complement strand
TATCTCGATTCCTATTTTTAACCCTTGTATTTAATATTCATTTAATAGATTTTGATTAATAATTAATTAAATAGCAATTCAAAATTTACCTTTCATAAAGTACTTCATTAAAACTGATTGAATAACTTGTTTATCTTAAGAATTTATAGGTTAGTTAATTTTAAGAATGCTGAGTAGTTCTATTAAATTTTTCATTATCTTTTACATTATATTTATGTATATTTACGGTGAATGTAAGTCATTTTTGATTCTCATTATTTTATGTACTTATTTACGAAATCCAGTAACTAAAAATAATGTTTAATATTCAGCAATTCAAAATTTATGATTTTTAATGATATTTTTTTAGAAAAAGGAGACATATGTGCAACCATTCTCCTGGGAGCTCCAAATCCAGGACAATGTGCTCCAGGACTAAATTGTGATTCTGAAACTTTGCAATGTTCTTGAATCATCTAATATTTTTCGTGATTAGTTTTCAGAGAACTAAATCGCCTATGTTTCATGTAATTGTGTATCAATAAAGAATAGACTTTATTGCTTTTTAGACTTTTCTTTTTAAGTAAGGTTTGATAACATTATGAGCAATTTTAAAACTATTTAGAATTGGATTTTCATTATTTTATTGAATAAATTTATTTTATTAAAATTAAAATGCAATGATATAAAATTGATAGATTACTTTCAATAATATTTTCTTACCAAATGTCAACATATTAAACTATAATTTTTCACCACTAACAATATTACACATAAATAAGCTTATGAGATAAGGAAATTAATTCGTCCTTTTAATTGTAAGAAATAAGCATCACTGATGTTTAATTATTTATATTGAAAAAATATAACCTCAATAATATAGAAAATCAAAAGCTATCATACACGGTATTTTATATATGAAATGTTATATACTAATTTATTACAAAGAAAAAATGTTTAAAACTTGTTTTATAACAAGTATGTTATGTTACATACATTTTTTTGCTAAAATAATAATCTTACTCACTTTTAAACCATAAATGCAATAAAATATAAATGCAAAGTAAAGTTACTGCAAAATATACTTATTTAATTTTACATTACTTTGATATTTAATTTTGCATTAACGGAATTTAATCTTGCATCGCTTAAAATCCATTTAAAATATTGTAAATATGTATCTATATTTGAAATGTTAAAGCTTAAGTAGGTTTAACCGTAACATAATAGAATTCTAATTTCTAAAACATGACAAGCGTAAAACATGATGTGATGTAGATGTAGCTCTGTTTTTCCAAGACATTTCTCACGATTAATAAATCTAAAGTTAATTAATAAATGCTTCTTATTAAAAATATTTTCCTCTCTTGTTTTCTTACATAATAATACCTTTAATAATAACTATAACTGCAATTCAGATTATGATTTCAATTCTCAAATTGTTTCTTTTTTTATTTTATAGCTCACTGCACCTAAAGTGATATTTTGATTTAGTTTAAATTTAAAACAATATTTAGATAAACAATTGAAATATAGTTGTACACATTATACATTTTTAGCATTGCATTAAGATATATTTAATATAAATTTTCTTATTTTATTTTGACATTCAACACATAAAATTAGTTTCTATATTTTTTTTCTTCATTTTATTGCATTTAGTCTCAAAAGAACTATAGTTAGATCATTTTATATTTATCAAAAATGTTACTTCAAACTTCATCTGTTCGTTGGATTGAGAATAATTTATTTAAAAAATGTATTAACCCAAATTATTACAATTTACTGGAACTGTTTACTAGTATTATAAAATTGAACGTTTTATTATATTTGTTTTATATTTTATTGCCAAATATATTGCAAAGTCATTAAATTTAATAGATCCAGTCCCAGTAACAATAATATTAAAAAAATTTATAAGGTAAAGCTTATATATTATAGCAATACATAATTTTCTTGTAAAAAAGGTATCATTACATCCTTAGAAATATTCAAACAAAGTTTAATATCACGTCAAGAAACAACAATCAAATGATAAGTACTATTTTAACTGATAACTTAAAAATATTTTCATCATATATAAACACACCTAAGTTATATGTCATCCCATTCACATAAAAATCATAATATAAAAATATATAGCAATCCTATTTCGAGTGTTTCCTATTTTACTTGAATATAATCATTAAACTTGTCTTCACACCTGAAAGATATAATTTCAGTTTTACAACATGGTCACACACATACGATCATAAACAAAATTTCTTTCTTTTACGTTGAAATTTTGAAGAGAGAAGACCATATTAAAGTACGTATAAATAATTTCCACTTAGTTAATATTACTTATAGAAAAGAAATATATTATAGATAATGAATATTATATTATGTATAATAGGCAGAGTGCAACTATTATATTACTAAAAATTAATGCAAAGCTACAATTAAATTAAATAAAATTGCTCAATAATGGTTTTTTTGTATTTTGAATTAACCAAAATGTTTTTAGATTTTTAATTTAAATGTTGAATTTAAAATTAAGATAAGCTAATTAAATGGTATTCATAAACATTAAATCAGATCAATGACTTTAAAATTAAATTTAATAAAATAAGTGACTTGTTTTATAAAAAATAAAATATATATAGTAGTACAGGATATATTGATCACTGCTAATTTATATTTTTAAGAACAGTTTTAAATGTCTATCAGATTATAAAACTTTATTTTTGTTACCGTATTATCAAAAATAATTGCGTGAAACATTTTTTTACATATCTGTTATCTATAAATGTGGTTAGATCAACAAAATTAGATTAAAAATATAATTCCCCTTCCGTAAAATAAAATTGAAAAATAAAACAAATTTAGTTTTTCCCGAAAAAATTTCAAAACATTCGTGGCAATTAAATATTGAAATATTAACGAAATAGATAACTTTCCTAAAAGTCAGTTTTATACATAGAATTTTAAGAAATTTAAAACTACTGAGATTACATGAATATTCCAACACAAAAGCGACTTTTCAAAATTTAGAAATATCTTAAGGCATTTAATAGTACATGCCTTTTGACAGGAAATAGAGAAAAACATAAAAGAAAAATTTTATACAAAGCAAAAATAATTTCACTAGTAAGCAAAAATAATTTGACTACTAATTATTCATATTTTGTTATTACAAAAGATGAAATTAAATGAAGTTTGGGTCTTCAGTATGCAGCAAAATTTAAAAAATAATAATAATAAATGTTTACTTAAAGGGAAGCGTATTAGAAATTTTATCTTCCGGATTATAAATTTAAAAAGACGATGATATTTTCAAATATTAATATTTGTAACTTGTCATTATAATTCATTAAGCTTTTAGTTTATAAATATATATATTTAGATTTTGAAATAAAATTAAACAATATATTCTTCTATATTTTTCAAACATATCTTGTCATATTTTTATTGTTAATTGGGATTGAGATTGAAATCTTTATGATTCAAATTTTTATGAATTAATTGAAATTATTATTTTTATTGATTTATTATCAATGATTATTTTGCATGTTTACTGCATTTCATTTTTTATATAACTCTTTTATGAAATACTATCGTTACATACTTATGTATTGATTTTTTTTATTTTTGAGATAAACTTTCCTGATGTATTTTTGCACAAATTTAATACACTCAAACATTATTGCACGAAAATTTTTTTCAATATTTGTTTATCGAGATTCCATATTTTAAAGAGAAACTTTTAATTTATTATAAAGTATAATTTTAATTAATTTTACTTTAAATATTTATTTCAATTACGTAACAAACAATAAGCTTTATAATTAAAAAAACGCTTTATAGTATGAAATAATACGGAATAACTAAAATTGGCATGGACGTGACATAATCATGTTGAAAAATAAGGTGAGATACTTATGCTGCTGTATAATTACCCTTTACTCTGCACATTTAGATTTTGTAACTATATTGAGTTGTTTATTCATCTATGTAAGAAGCATAAAAATTATATTATTTGAACAAATTTTAAGTTTACATCCACATAAAAAGCAGACTTCTTAACTTACACCATATATGCGATTTTTATGAAAAAAACAAGTTATTACTTTGATGGATATTATAAAGTACGCACACACCTTTTTTCAAGATTTATAACTATTTTTCAATGTTTTATAAGTTTTACCAATATAATTAATTTTATTAGAAATATAGGAAGATATTCTAAAACATTTTTAAACATTTACTTTCACATATTTAGGCAAAAGATTAATATTTTTATTACAAATTTAAAGATATTGGAGATTTGATAAGATGAAATAAAACATAAAGTATTTTTCATTATTAATGAAGCATAGTTTGTAAATAATGTATTTATAATTGCTATAATCATATGTAAAATTTTGGTTTCAATATTGTAACAGATAGTGATAACTTTTCAAATTGATGAAATGTTTATTATTAAAAATTGCAACATATTTTAACGAGAAGAATTGTAAAAGCTTACATACATTATTTCAGGTCTTCAGCAATGTTATTCAAAATTTTTATTTTTGCTACTCTTGCTGTCACTGTGACCAGGGCTACGACATGCATGCCAAGCGTTTGTGCCGCTATGCAGTGCAAGCAACCTAAGTGCGGAGACGATGAAAAGTACATGGATAATGGAAGTGCATGTCGATGTTGTGATGTTTGTGCAAAAATACTAAGTAAGCTTTTCCTGTAGTTCTTGTACATATTAATTTTGAGTATCAAATTCAATGCAACATGCATAACATTGCATATTATGAAGTTGTTCTATTGTGCTGTTGTTGTTACTTACGACAGTTGGCGAAGCCAAGTCCGTGTTCAGGGACTGGGCAATGAAGTTATAAAGGGAATTTTCCGTTTTTAAACAAAGCACCCCCATACGAGGGTAGAAGTACCACTTTGGTTTATAGATGGCAAGAACATCTGGGTCTTCCAATTTAAAAATTGAAGCCAGAGAAGACCCATGGCCTGTCTCGAAACACCCCCAGAGGTTTTAATTTGGAATGGGATCATGGAGGACATGATATATATTTTACATGCACTAGTGAACACAATGGATCATCGGATAAGCCGGATTTCGAACTCACTACCTTTTGGTAACAAGAACGACGCCATAACCGACCACGCCACCGTGGTCGTAGTTATTCTGTTGAAAAGCATATTATAGAATATGAAATTTAATCTTCAAGTGGTTGAAATTAAATGAATTGGACATCTTTGTAACTATTGAATGTAAATTGTTTTTTTTTATTTGGCATTTATTTGTGTGGCTACAAATTTTTAAAACAATTTTTTAAAAAAATATTACTCGCTTTTAAAAAATCCAATATATAAGAGAATTCCTTCTAGTTTAGTGAATATTTTGAAGCTCCCATACTATTTAGACATCCATTAAAGACAGCTCTTTCAGGAAAATTCATAGAAGTTTTATCGTACATTTATTAAAGTGACTATTTTCCTTTGTAATTTTTTCAAGAAAACAATAACGAAAAATAATCATTAAATTTAATAAATATCCCTATTAGCTTACTAAAAATAAATATATGCGGAAAGTGAAGGTAAAAGATTAAAAAAAATCTGCAATTGTGAAAGTAATTTCAAACTAAGCCACTAACTACAAAATTCACCATTATAATGAGAAATGAAGAAAATATGATAAAAAAATATCTTCTACATCAGAAACTCCATTCCAAATTTCATAATTATTAGTTTAATTGATGAATCAGAATGGTGATTACAAATGTAATCATTATTGATTTACTTGATAAGCAATGTGTAATGGTAGTAAAAAAAATCATAATTAAAGAAATTTTTACAATCATGTTACTGCCATATTTGAGAGAAATAATGTTTGATGAGGCATAAATTTGATAATAATTGTAGTCTGTAAATAGTTCAAAAATGCTTAATACAATTTTAAGAAACATTATTTATTTTTCTCCTGGTCCTATAATAATAGAAAAAAAATATTTGTTAAAAATAAGTGAATCAAAATTTTGTTCTGTACTTGTTATCATTCAAATGGTTCTTATGGAAATTTATGTTTTCCATTATATAAATATATCATTCATTGATCTTAGACAATGATTTAAAATATAAAGAGCTTGGTGATTTATAACATATCATTTCCATCTCCCAATTTTATTGTGCTAACAAATATTAGATCTAAGCAAAATTAATTGAAGGAGTTATTATGATTATTTTTTTTGTGTTTCACAACACTGAACAGAACTTTTAAACTATGCCTTGCACAAGAAATCAGAAGATTAAGAAAAAAGTAGAGGTAAACTTAATAGGAAGTCATGCACGTGCTTGGTTTATTATTTTTATTTTCTTACGCTTATTTTCATGCTTGAATGCTAATTTGACTGAGACCTACAGTTTAAACTAAATTCCATATTACATCAATTCTCTAGGCTTGAGTTAAGAATACAAAGCTTTACCTTAGTAGACAATATTAAATATATTTCAATATTAATTATTTCCTTCAAGTTATCATTCATATGCGAGAGTATAGTATTAAATGCAGACATTTTTAGCAAGTACTCTTCGTCAACAGTATGAGTACTTGCTGCGAAATTAATTTTTCTTGTCTCAATTCTCTTTATTTAGCAGTAGTATATATATTGGGTTGATTCCTGCTATCATTTGAGTGGTAAAATACTTCATAATCTTATAGCTCAATAAATTTTAATGAAATTTTAAAGAAAAGTAGTAATAATATAACTTTTTCGCAGTCACAAAATATATAATTATGTGATTGCGAAAAAATTATATTATTTTTAAAAAAATGAATAAGCAATTTATGGATTACCACATTATATAAGCATACTTTGTAATATAAACAGTTTTATTTAATAATTAAAATAAGATTCTAATATTATAAGCTGAAATTTTCTGATGAATATTTTGATGATGTTTGCTTCTTAATTGAGAGTTTAAAATTTTATAGATAGCAAAATATAAATTTATGTACAAAATAACTTTCACAAAACAGTTTACATAATGTTAAAAATTTTTCAAAAGTACACAAATTATATTTTTAATTTTCACAATGTTTTTGCTACACGTGTAATTTTAAACGCGGAGAATTTTTGTGTTGTCCCGTTGACAGTTTTTGCAAAAATATTGCATAGCACCAAATGATTTACGGCCCTATTCACCAATTAGAGTTAAACGAGGTTTCAGGATAAAAGGGGAGTTAAGTCATGAAACGTTATTCACCACGACAAAAACAGCGATTGACTCGCCTATATGGATCCTTAGAATAACTCTACGATTTCGGAGTGTTAGCGCCGAGTAAGCAAACAATGGCGGACTTAAGCGATATGTTTGTTGACATTGATGTGCAAGATTGCTAGTCAATCAGAAGCCGTCTTAGATGTCTTGTACGGTTAACTCCAAAGTTGTTTTACACGGGAATTTCCCAGCTTCGTGAATAAGAATCGGCGAGTCATGCTACAGTTGAGTTATATCCTAGATAGGCTTCACTCAAGTTAACCCGTGTTTGGTGAATACGGCCGTTAGAGCCACAAATGCTGATCACATACAGCTCTTATTTTTTTATTATATTTAAGCTTACATTTTTTTATATTTTTTACATTTGTTACAATCAAATTTTTAATTTATGACTAAATTTAAAATTGGAATATTAAAAATAAAACTAATTTAATCAATTTGTTTCCAGGAAGATATAAAATAGAGTAATATTTTAAAACAATAACTATTAAAGTTTACATTTGATTTTTTTTTTTTTTTTGTAAAAATGGTACACTGTACAATACTCAAATATCCATAGCTAATACACACATTTCACACTTTAGATGACATTTTAATTATTTGGTGGATTTATAAAATATGTAATTTAAAATGTTGTAACATAAAATTTTGTTTACGAATTTTACAGAGAAGGATGAACCTTGTAAATTGCGTTTGTATACCGAGGCTATAGATTCAGTCTGTGATGAGGGATTATTATGCCTTCTAACAAAGGATCTCGAATTGAAATGCTTGGAGCCCCCTCAATGGATATAAAATATCGACAGTGCTAGATGACGAAACAGAGTTTCAGGTATACTTGAAACAATCAAGTATGTTTCAACACCAACATCGAAGACCGAAAAATCAAATAAAGAACTTTCTAATCATCTGCATAATATGAAAACAGTTGAAAATAAAAATGAAGTATCTGAATTCTTGCTCATGTAAATTTTTTTAAAAAATAATAATAAATATTTTTAACCTTTTTCCATCGATTAAGAGTACTTTTATTTCTGATGAAAGTATCGTCTCATTTAAGTTAATACGAAATTTAATACGAATATTTTATACGGTATCATTTAATACGAAAAACATTTATATCGGCTATATAAAAGTAATTTGCGATTTTAATGTTTGGATAAATTTTAGAATCTCAAATTTACAAATATAATAGATAAATTTTAAAATCACAAATTTTATAATAAACTACGAAATTAAAGAAGCTTTAGTCAACTAGATATTGTCATTTAATTAAATATTTTTAAAACAAACGAAAATTTTTATGTAGATTTATGTTTCTAAAAACACTGACACTGCAGAATACAGTAACAGATTTATTTCATTCCAATGAGTTCTGTTTTTTTTTTAGAAAGTAATTTATTTTAGTATTCTAAATCAATAGATAAAACTAAATACGAATATTATAAAAGTCTCAGGAACATTACAAAAAATATTGGTTAAATAAAATGAATGCATTTCATTATAAAATATAAATGAAAAACTTTTATTTTCAAATGACATATTTACGATAAATTTATTTAAAATTAAATATCTTGGAAACATGATTTTTTTTTTTTTTTTGAAATCAGCATAACATTCATGTTATAAAAAAATTAGAAGTTTAGTCAACTAAAGCAAAACAAAAGGTTTTACATGAGACTTAATTATTAAGTTCTTTTTAAATGCATTAACAAAAAATGTAAACAAATAAATCCTAAAATTAAAATTTTTAATGTTTTTTATTCCTTTAGCACTTTCCAATATAATTTAAGTATAACTTTAAAATTGTATTAATTCGCAGTTAGCATGATCAAAAATAAAATCAATAAATGAAATTAAACGCGTTACATAAAAGCAAAATAACTATTGCATAACTTAATGAAATTTTTTACACTAGTTCTTCCAAATTTAGATTTTAAATGAATAATTTATTAACCGACTCAGTTCCTCAGAATTTTTTAAGGATGTGAAAAATTTCTCTTCAAAACCAGATATACTTTTTCGCTCCTCACCGTGACCTTCGAGAATAAGTCTCGAATGTCATGTCCTTGCCCACTTCCCTCGAACTGGACAAAAATCATTGACTATTTCCCTTGTTTCTGATGACACTTGGCAACGCCTAGCCCACCCGCCAGAGTCTAGGCGAATGAATTCAGAGAGCGAGAGTCTTCCTTTTTTTTAATAGAGCATCCTAAAATGAAGGTGGAAGTACGACGTTTGGCTCATACATGGCAGCACCTTCTGAATCTTCCAATTTAGAGATTGAAATCAGTGAAGACCCATATCCCGACTACAACTATCCCCAGAGGTATTAATTTGTAATGGGAACTTTGAGGACATTGCGACCCGATATAATTTACGTGTCCAAGAAACCACTGGTGAACAAGACGGATCTTCGGCTAAGCCGGGATTCGAACTCACCACCTTTTGGTAACGAGATCAATGTCCTAACCAGACCACCACGATCACTATTTCCCTTTTGTCACAGGAAAGATTTCCTACCCTTCTCAAGCTGTAACAGCATTGTTATTGTGAGGAGGTATCACTTACCATTTACAGCCATACATATGGTAGTTATGTATTTAGCAGTTTGCTAGAATGAGCTATACACCCATATAGAAGTTCAAAGAAACTAAAATTTATACTTCACTTATTTTTGTTTAATTTTTAGAAAGCAAAAAATAATTTTTAGTACAATTTAAAATAAACCAAGAAATTTCTCAGTTTTTCATGATGATTTAGTAAATAATATGAAGTACAAAAAAGCAGTATCGTTAAATTATTTTGGATTTTTGATGTCATGTCGATTAAATTTACTTACTATTTTGCTAAATTGTCCATAAACCAAGATATATTACACACGTCATTTGTTTTGTCTATTTAATATTTTCTGTGAAGTGGAAATTTCTTTTTCCAATGACAAATATTTTTCAGAATTCTACTATTATGAAATAAACTAAGTTTTAAATGTATATATTCTCACATTATGTTTGCTTAACAAATAAAATTTTACAATAATTTATCTAAACATATTTGTATGTAATAATCAATGCTGTTACTTTTTACCATAAAAATAAAAACCCTAATTATTTTTAAATATTTCATAGAATAATGTTATTTTTAAGGAAATTAACTGAAGCTTTTTATTAAAATAATTTGAGTTTAAATATAATTCAACATGAGACTAGAAAACATGAATTACAATCTTTGTAGACCTTTTCCATTGTGTCTCATTACATGTTTTGAGAATCATTTGATTAATACTAAATCTGAAAAATTATTTTCTCTTCATTATTCACTTTACATGCTTCGAGGTTCGAGTTTTATGAGAATCAGGAAAACAAAGTCTTAAAAATCACATGACTAATTCATAGCAGTTTATGTAAAATACAGAAAATTCCAGCTGTAAAAGTCTTAATTATATAGTTCTAATTCAGCTAATGTAACAGGAAACCATTTTCAAACACAAATCTCCAATACCAGAAAGACAATTTTCAGAACGTAATAATCCTGTTAATCTGAATGTTACAATTAAAGAAATTTAAATCGCATTCAAATCTTTTCTTAAATCAATAAAAAGTGAAATTTAGTCTTAAACTGCATATTTAAAATTTAAATTTGAGAAAGAAATACTAAAAGAAAAAACATTTCCTAATTGAATAACTATACTTACGTGACTAAGAATTATATTCAGTCACGTGAGAGTACATATTATAAATTTTTGATGCACAATTATATGTAATTTAAATTATCTTGAGCAATTTATTTTCCTGAGATAAATGTTTAACAATTAAAAAATTTATAGCCATTAAGATTCAGTAAAAAGTTTAGCTATAAAAATAATTAAAAATATTTTAACTGAAATTCTTAATTTAAAATTGGATTGATAAAAATTGGAATTACACAATAAGGTGACAAAACTTTTACTACAAGTTCATAAAAACACAATTCATTTAAGTCAAATTTTTACTAAAAATACACATTTGAAATAAAAAGTTACAATGGAGTTCAACTCTCAAGTTATCAAATGTGAATGTTTGATACTTGTAGATTACACACACAAAATTTAAAACTAATATTTTTCGCCATGAGTTGATGAAATTGACATGAATTCATTGAAGAACTTCCGTCCAGCGTGTTCTTTTGAAATCAGTTTCTAGCTAAGCAACTTCGTTGTATGAATTCAAAGTCAATGATGACTTTTACAAAGGACACTGAAAATATACAGCGTTACAGTCGCCTATAGATGTTCCATCAACTAAAGCTTGAGAATAATCATCGAATTCAATATAGCTGAAAAATTAAAAAGATTCATGCAAAGACAATACATAATATGCATTAAATATTTTACTCTGAAAGTTTAATATTCATGCATCTATTTTAAATTTATAAATAATTTTAATAATGTTTAATTATTAGAATATTTAATATAGTCTGTTCAAGAAATCTGAATTCTTAACAATCAAAAAATTTGTGATTAAATTTGTATCACATAACGTAAAACATATAACAAACCCTTTTTATAATAATTTTTTTATACAAGTTATAATTAATAATTACTCACTTCCATTATGAAGTGCGAAGGAAATATTTCTATATAAAGAATATTGAAGAAAAATAGTGATTGTTCAATCTTAAACATTAACCGTTTGAGGGCGGCGTAGCGCTATAGCGCTTCGCTTGTTTTGTACCGAAGATGCTAAGACACTGTTGTTGGTTTGTATAACTTTCGCATCTATTGTGAGCAACTGAATTCATATCAACCGCAGTTTTCATTCATTTTATATTTATTCAATAATTAGTGTTAATTATATATATGACCATTTCTATTATTCTCCAAAGAAAATTACTTCAGCACTTTAAGCGATAATAGATAACTTTATATAAGAAAACTCAACTCAAATATCTACTCACTCAAACGGTTAGGTCAAAGATTATTGAAAATTAAGTAAATAAATGGTTCGATATTAAAGATATATTTCTATATAAAGTTTAATTATGCATACTATTCTGATAAGTTATGATTAATGTTTTCATTAGCAAATGATAATTTTATCAATTATAAATTATTAAATACAATCACAACAATCGATAGTTTATCAAAATTATAAATCAAATGGTATATTAATAGTGAAAATTGTCTCATACTCATTAGATATTTGTAAACTTTCTAGAAGTTTAAAATTTTCGGCTGCTTTGTCTTCATACTAACTTATACATAAATTAATGGGCAATTTTTTTGGGAAAGTTAAGTCTAATATATTAATAGTACAGACCTTGTGCTCAACATAACTAAAGGAAATTACAAAGTTTTTAATCATTACAATAAGATTTATCTGCAAAAAGATTTTAATACTTAGAAAACTGCCAATTTTAAAAAATTAGATTTCAATAAAGTTAATATAATTGACTTTGGGAAAACTCTAAATTAAAATTTAACATCTTTTGAAATTTAATCACGGACAGTAAAAATATGCAAGTGATAAATTGAACATTTTTTTAATTTAAGGTTAAATTTCAAAATTCTAACTTAAAGATTGAATGGAAAGCAAATCAAAAATGGAAAATTAGAAAATGTCAAATCACTTTTTTGTAGAAAACTCATTCTAAAATAGGTTCTTATAAAATAACTATCTCTCCCTTAACTTAATTTGTAAGAATATGTCCTTTAGAGTGGGCAGTTTCAAGCTTGCTCACAAACATTGTTTAAACTTTTGCCCTAATTTTCAAATTTTGCTTAAGAGGGAAAAATTTGGTTCATTTCTATAGTTTAATAAGAACTTCAAAACATTCAAACTTAAAGTCGGAAACTAACTGTTGAATCAAATACCATTGTCTGGTAATTAAGCTGCTAACTCAGCCATTGTTGAGTGTGCTAGAATTTCAGAGGCACCCTAAAATAATTCAGCTCAAAAGTGGAATTTGAACTTACGAAGTTCACCTACTGTGAGAAATAATGATACATATTACAAGTATCAATATATTATATGCAAATACCGCCAGACTAAATTATTGATTTTACGTAAGGAAATTTTAGAGAGAATGTAAATATTCACATTAAATTGATAAAGCATTTTGTGTTCACTGATGGTATATTAAGTCTGAGTCAAAAATAACTAAGTTTGAGAACCCTGAGGATATCGTTTTAGTAAAAAGTGTTGAGGTGCAATTTAATAAATGGACTAATTACCAGAATTACAGATTTAGACTGGATTATAAAAGTAGTAATCTGCAAAATGAAACTAAGCTCTGGCTTCTAAATTTATATGAAAGCCACACAAAAAATTTCTATTTCATTACGAATCTTTATTCATATATAGGACATTGAAATTATTCGTTTAAAATTTATTCATCATGATATCAATGAATTTAAAATTCAGTTTAAAAACAAATATTGAAAAGAAGCACTAAATTGAATTAAATCCATTAGAATGGAAATGTAATTACGCTTCAAAAACGTTAATTCTTCTAGCAGTAAAATATTATAAAAAGATAAAACTTAGAAAATGTATATTCTATTAGTAGAACAGTTTTCAATTGAATAAGGCGCAAACAAGAAAGAAAGGAGGGAACTTTTATGTTATGAAAAATTTAGAATTCATTAAAAAAAAAAAAAAAAAAACCTAAGTCCAAGCATTTTGAACAACAGTTTGTAAGGATTTAATTTTTAGAAATTAAATTAATATCTGTAATTCAAAGAAAAATCAACGTAATTTATACAAATTTAGAAGTGCAACATGAATACTTACTCAATACTTCGCAGTATTGGTCCGATGGCAGGTATATGGAGGCTTGTAAATTGGCCAACTTGGCACATGTACTTAGAAATGCACTCTGATGTCAGAGCTGTTTGAACTCTATCAAGAGCACCTAAAGTGGATCTCAATCCAATATTCAAGAACCTACTTGTCCTCTTGAATTTCTGCACACCATCCGTTAGAGCATTCATTGTTGTATTCTTCAATACGTCAGCTGCCTCTGTCCTACCAATCATGTCTTTGATAAGCCCTGTGGCTAAAGAATCTATGAATCCCGATTCCGATGTCCTTGTTGACCTTGCTTCAAATTTAAAATCTTCAACAAGTGGAATACCAGCTTCCGATAACAAATTTGGGAAAAACATGACAGATCCAATATAACCAACATACCCAAGACCAGCGAAGCTCAGTATTGGAGTTAAAGTTGGAGAAAAATCTTTCAAGGACTTTGCAAGGTTAGATGTCATGGAGTCAATAGTAGTCATCAAAGGAGAAGATGGCTGAGATACAACATTAATTGAATTTTCAAAACTGTCTGCACTCCATGGTCTCGCATAAATGCATTTAACTAGCATCAGCATAGTTATTATATGATAAAACATCATGGAAAACTTTGATAAATTCAATTGCATAATATTCCTTTCAATGGCTATTACTCCTGTTCTAATAATCTTAAGGTGACTTAAATTCACAGATCATCGTATAATAAAAATTTATAAGCTTCAAGAAGTCTCGCACACAAATAACCGTTTGCAGAATGTCACTGAATTTGCAGTTGACGAATTCTAACAGATTATGACGTAATCAGTAGAAATGACGTGGTAACAAACAAAAATTGATGAAAAATTAAAATCAGCATAAAGTTTTAAAAATAATTAATGCATGATTTTATAAATGTTTTAATTAACAAGCATGTTCTTTAAATTTTATCGTGACATTATTATAAAATAAGATATTCGTTTGGGTCATGATTTCCAATCTTTATGTAGGATCATTATTAATTCTAATAAATGATGTCACTGTTTTTAGATATACATTTTTTTACAATCGTAAATTATACTTTCAGGATTCATTGGTGTCTACAATTAAATGTAAGAATTCAATTTAAAAAAATTATTATTTTTTAACAAAATTCATAAACAACATCAATCAATATAAAAGCCTTTCTTCCTACATTTTAGACCAGACTCGGTGGGATTGGAAGTTAATAATTGCTCTGTGTGAAAAGTAGTTGTATTGATTAATTATTTTTATAATAAATACGTCTTTATTAATATATATAGAAAGTTTTTACATTATTCAAATCGCAGAATACGTTATTGATGATAATTTGCTACTTGGTCCTATTTCCATAAATATAATTCAAAATATATTTGACAAAAAAAAAAAACAGAAAATAACTATGCCAGATCGGTAAACAACGACTGTGATATTTTCAATAAAATATATGCAAATTTTCAACGCTTAGTGCTTTTTTAGTTCTACGATAATCGTTATAACTTTAAATTTGAAATGTATATATTCGATTACCTTAGCCGGTCTTGTTTTTTAAATGAGCTTTTACTTCTAGTTTAAAGTTTTAAGAAATTTTCGCTTTGGTACTAAGCCAAGCGTTTAACATGGCACATTTTAAAGTTTTTATAGTTTTAATGCTGTTTTTAAGGGTAAGTAATTCAGAGGAAGTAAAGAAAAGAGATAATGCTTCAGCCCGTCAAATGGAATACATATCATTACTAAATACTCTACTGAAGCAAACTAATGTACTTACAACTGTAGATGGTGCTTTATTAGCTTTCACAACAGTTTTGGCGTCTTTAGTAACACGGTTCAAGCCCTTTTTAATAGCAACGGCATTGTCGTACATTTTCTACGTAGCGACTGCTATATTACTACCTGCACCACTGGCAAAGATGGGATTGCCAACAATGCAAGTACCAGAAGCTAGAAAAGCAACTGGTAGGTCTGCAGAAGATTTCTCAGGCAAAGCCTTTAACAGTTTGATGACTGATACTCTACTCAGAAGCATCCAAATTACTCCTGTAAAGAACATTGTAACAAATGTGTCTGTGAACGTGATAACAGATGCCATGGCCCGAGTTCGAATGCTGAGTCGAACAATAATACAGCAAGTGACAGTAGTACAGAGAAATATGCTTTGGTTTTCAAGGTCACTGAATAATGAATGCCTATCTAGGTTCCTCTGTAGAGTTGGCCAATTTACTGAAATGAACTTTCCTACTGCGTCATCTCTCTTGAGAACTTTAGCGTAAGTGAAAAAATTTATTTTTAAAAATCATTAAATATTTGTGCTTGACCTTAAAATGATTGTCTGTTGACCTATTAAAACACAATTTGCTTAAAAAAACTTAAAATAAAATTTGATGCTTCATTAAGAAAAATTCGGAATCAATGTAACACGCAAATTTTCACAAGTTTTGTTTCGAAGTAGTTGTTGAAATGCTTCCATATTTCATAAAATATGAATACTGATAATCCATAATAGTTTTCTCTTTACAAAACATTAAAGAATTGTTAAAATATTTTTCTTTAACTTTGCCAAGGATATCATATCACATTTTATGTGTGAATGGTTGTATAATTTCAGAAAATTGAGCTTGAATTGAATTTTAAAAAAATGAATTTTAAATTGAGCTTGTTTAAATTTGTCAAAGTGAAACTAGAAATCTAAACACCATCCTTCAAAATAATCGAAACTAATTTTATTAAAATGGCTTGTTTAATAACCTATTTAATTTCTTTTCAAATACAGTAAAAAATAAATTACATTCAAACTTTTTTAACATGTTTAAAGTTTCATGAATTACAATTCATATATATTTACTTTAATGATATTTATGCATCTCCTACCAGATTTTCTAAAATTCGTTTCCAAGGACTTTAAGAAATCAAACTGTTCTATTTTAAAAGTGCTGTGAAACTTTTTATGACTAAAGTCTTAAATTTGAATATTTAATGTCTAAATATTCAGAATTTTACTGAAAGTGTTATAATTACCTTTATTTAAGTATAAGAAATTAAATACAAGAACTCTTATAGTTATTTTCAGTATGTTTAAAATGTAAACAAATATATTGAGTAGAATATTGATGAAAATTATCAGTTTTAGTTATTTATCTAAAAGCTAATCTTCATTAAGCAGGAATGTAGTAAAATCGGCTAAGATTTTGAAAGTGATACTAATGTTTATTTATTATACATCACAACCATTAATTTATAGAGGAATGTATAAATACTTAGTTATAGTTTATAATTTTTAAGGTAACTTTAACTATTGAAAATTTTCAAATGTAACCAGTTTCAAATTAAAATTTGCTAGGCTTTTTATTTCCCAGATTTCAAAAGTTACTTAAGTTTGAATAACTTATTTCTTTAAACAAATTACATTCTTTCAAATTAATCTTAAAATTGTTTGCTCCAATTTACTTGAAATAAATATTTGAAAGTATTAAGTTATTTTTTAATTGAAACTTTCTTGTGCTGAAGTTTGGAGTACTGTCTTGAATAGTTAGAAAGTGTTATATTCAAGAGATTTCATGCGACAAAATAACTTTAAAGAATACTTTAGAGGAAGTAGATCACTTATCCAATCATCGGAACGAATGATTTCTAAAAAATGTTTCTCTACAGTTTGTTTAGCAATTTATGCAATTCTCATATCTAATTTTTAAAAAAGAGGATTAGATTTTAGTTTAAAAAAGATTTCTTGTAAGATTGTTAAAATTATTTTCTAATCCCTGCTCAAATTTTATCTTTAAAAATATCAGTGCTATCCTTTAAAAAACCTGCTTTGTGTGTTCAAATTTTTACCTTTAAAATTACGAAACTCAATAAATTCAAAAATTTTAGCCAAATTATTTCCTTGGTTTTTTATTTTGATGTAACACTAGAATATTCAATACCAATTTTACTTGTTATTTAATCCAATATTTAGCTTAAAATTATAATTAGATTATAACTTTTTTTAAAATGTACAGAGTTTAATATATATTATCATGTTATATATGTTTTTTTGACTTACAATATCAATCGATATTTTAAAGATATAAATTTTCATTATATAGCATTCAAAAAATATCTAATATATATTTGGATTCTGTTTATATTGCATTAATGTTTGTGTTCAACTTAGGTCTAGCAGGATCTCCAAAATCCTGGTAAAAGTTTAGATTTAATAAAATATAAAGTAAGCTAGAGTTAATTTCAGTATAAATCCACCAATTTAGGTATGAAAATTTAAATGAAAAGGTAAAGAGCTTAGTCATTTAGTTTTGAAAACAAATCCAGACTAAATCCTACCAACTGGCGCCAGATACTCCTAATCCGTAGGTTTACTATATTAGAATGGATTTTTCCATTTGATCTTCCAAGTGCAATTTATCAGTGATTCTATGAAGACCTCTTTTGTTGGTGGAATTCAATTCGTAGATTAGTAATCCTTGAATCTTACTAAGTGTCATTTATTTTGATGGCTTGTTGGACCTTGCGCCATTAAAACCAACCAACCATCATTCATTTTGATAAATTGTTTTACTTCATGTAACAACGTTTAGAATTAGAAAATTGTTTTATAAAGATCAGTGCTTATGATATTATTCGAGATGTATAAGTGTTAAAAATACACTGATATAAAGATGTTAAGTGTTAGTTTGATTAAACAAGCATGTTTTATTGATAAAGAAAAAATTGTTCTATTTGTTTCAAAAGTTATAATTTTGTAAGACCTGAAACTCATTCTAGCATTTTTGTAATGAGTAAAACAATCAAAATCAAATTGAACGAGATCATGATATTCAACGTAAGATGTAAAGCAAGCGCTAATTTTGATTAGTGAGATTGCGTTATTTAAAAATGGAGATTGAAAAAGATCACCATTTAAAACTTCGAATTGGTGCGAAATCACAATTTAGGTTATACCAGAATACTTGAAATAACGCCAAGCATGACCTAATTTATAAAATTAAAAATAAATTTTGCATTAAGACTTTTAAAAATATATAAATTTAGAAAACTATTTTATGGTTTTAAAAAAAATTGTAAATTTTAAAAATGTTTAATTAGTTTAAAATAAACTGAACTGTATTAGAAAACTGAAGCTGCAAACATTTGTTGAACAGATATTCCATGGGTTTATAGAAGTGACATCCGTTTAATTCTTTCCTAATAGAGTGATGGGACTTGCCTTTCACTTGAACTTGTGATTTTTTCCAGATCAATTTTAATGTATAGATCCAAAGCTAAGTATGAAAAAGTGACATATGACAAAACAAAATCCAACTTCTGCTTATAAATTCAAAATTTACTTAGTGAAATCATTAAATTTTAATTCTATAAAAAACAGAAGTTCTCCATTATAATATGTTTTCTTTAGGATTTCAAATTCTTGTAAGACATGATTTTAATTTCAAATTCGTAAAAAGGTTTGATTCATAAGATTTCTCAGTTTTCAGCTTTTATAATCATAAATAAAATTATTAAAAGAATAGAATTTAATAATTTAAAATTCAGATGTGTATTGTACAATCATGTATGTTTTGACTAGAATACAAATAGCATTGAAAAAATATTGTTAACTAAAACTTGTTATTTCTTTCAGTGATACTTATCCTAATATGGATGACTACGCCATTGCTGTAATTCGTGGAACTTCTTCCTCCAACTGCTCATTACTTTACCCAGATTGCTTGATGTAGAAAAGTGAAAGTTTCATTTTAATATCCCATAGAAACACTGCAATTCAATTGCTACTTTAATGTTACCAATTTTCTAATTAATTTCTTTTTGTATATTAAAATTATCAGTTCTGTTTTTCATTGCTTATACTTTACTTTTAAAACATTGGTTTTTCAGGATCATTTATTAATTTTTGAATAATTTGTTTCGATGTTAAGGAATTGAAGAAATAGAATTTCACTTTGTAAAACATAATTTGTGATGGTAGATATAATTAAAAGGGGACTATATAAAAACCTAAAAGCTTATTAAATAATTTAAGATTTTGACTAAAATTTTATATTTCCAAAGTTAATATATTTTAAGTTAAATCTTAAGAGATTTATGTATTTGCAAAGTATATTAGTCCTATAAAATATAATTTTTTGGTAATTCAGGTAATTTTATTGGAATTTATTTCAGAAAAATTTAATTTTCTGGCTATTAGTTTGCAAAGTCACAATATATTTGTAATGGAATAAACTATAATTAATATAAACAAAACTTGTTAGAATCAGAATATTTGGCCAGATTGGCTCAGCTTGTCCTTTTTAGACATTGCGCCACAAAACCCTACCAACCAACAATTGGCCAGGTAGGCATTAAATGTTTCTAGTGATATTTGATTTTTTGTTCCAAACTTATTCACAAATTTTTAAAGAATTCTTTCAAAACCTTAAAATGGTGTACTTATTAAAATATTTATACGAAAGGATTGTAGTTTACCTGTCTTTGTTTAATCATTAAAAAAAGCTTGCAAAATTAAGTAAATTAAAAAAGCTTGCAAAATTAAGCAAGTTTACTAAGATATAAAAATTAAAGTAAGTTCCCTGAAGCAACTTGTAATATTTTCATAATGTGCCTAGGTTATTAAAACTAAGTATTTAAAACATTCGTTTGATTGTTAATTTCAGAAGTAAAAATTATTTTCAAAATATATATAAGCTATACCAATCAATTGAAATACAAATCAAATCTAATTTCCTTTTCAAAATTTTTGAAAATTTTAAAAGGAATCTATAAACTGTTCCTAAAAATTTGTACAGGTTTTTGAAACATGTTAATTTTTTACAATAACTTAATGTAAAAAATTGAAGCTGGAAACTTATTTTGAAATGAATGCACACACTAATTCCACAAAAATGAACAGTTGCTCTTTGTGTATTCGACTTCCTCTTATTTCTCTTTAAATATAACCTTTAGAATTTCAGTATATATATTATCCCTATTTAAAATACAAATCTGCATTTGAAGGAAATAACTTCTTTGAAAATCAGACTTTTTTCTTTACTAGGTGCTTTGAATTTTAAAGATTGAGTCTAAAATATTTTAAAATAAAGCTTTAATGTAAACTCTGCAACTCTATTTCAAAATACCTTTAACTTACACAGAATAAGACTTTCCATAAAAATGATCTTTATCAAACGATATGTAATGTGGATCCAAAAATCATTGCACCCAGTAGGAATTGGTTCAAAACTAGGCAGACAATAACAGATCCACTTTATAATTAGTTGCCTTTTTACTGGATTCAGAAAATGATTCTGGGTTTATTTACCCTGCATTATATAAAGTTTAAATTTTTGCAGTCGAATGGCACTTGGTAATAGATTTTCTATGCGTTTCCATTGATACAGTGGTCACCAAATAATTTCTTTAATAAGTAACCTTAAAACGCACTGATAAATAATTTGCATAATCATTGATATAGAAAAGACCTAATTTTATTACAGAAACTTGGAATATCTGAAATCAATTCCATTAACACAGACAAAGCGCAAGAAAATCACTAATTGTGATTTTTGATTTACAGAAAAATGATGAAATCAAATTTTTGAATACGACAAAGGTATTCCTTTCTAATGGTTTACTTTTTCATTCATCACATGCCAAGACACAAAAGTGCTGAATAATTTAGTATTTCTCTTTCACTAATATAATTTCTTAATTAAAAATGAGACGATTCAGACATATTTGACTCCATGTACAAGAAATAGTGAATTCCTTTTTCTTGTAATTTATTAAATTAAAAAATAACTTATAAATTCGTGAAAATTATTTTAAAATGTTCAGATACTTTTTACAAAAACTCTATTTGTACCTGTATTGAAGATTTTATTTTGAAAGAGTCAACTTTTCATAAATTATAATGAAATCTCAATGGTCTGTTTCTATGGAATTGAAATGTAAAGCCGGATATATTTTTATAAGGTTTTGTAGAATAAATTTTCAGCTGTTCTTATACACATTTAAACAATTTTTCTCTTTAAATTTCTATAACGAAGGAGTTGACGGACCAAGAAGAATCTGATAGCTTTGAAATTTTATATTCATAAATATGAATGAATATAGGTAATAAGGATGAATATAGGTTTTTGATCAAATATGCAAATTAAAATTTTTGCCCAATAAATAGTGCAATCTCCAGAGCATCAGAGCTCGATCTCTAGTAGATGTATATAAGAAGCTGTTCTCTCTTAAGCTATTAAGAACTTCTGCTGCATTACTATTTATAGGATACATTTCAAAGAAACTGAAAAAAATGCCTCACTCAAGGATTCGAGCTCTTAAAACAAAACTGTAGTGTTTGGAAGGAATAGGTCTTGCAAAATGGAAAACCACTCGTCGTATGTGTCGAAGCCTTGGGCCTATTAGATGTTCACAAAAATGGATGAATATAGGTAGATTTCAAAGTCATGATGAGGTAGGGATCGATCTAGGACCGCAACAGATCGAGAGGACAGTGTTTGTCAGATCACACGCCTGATTCACAGTGCCTCATTTATCGCTATCGTAAACCAAACATGTGATCCGCCTATGAGTATCCACCATAATCATTCACAAATAGCTGTCGGAATGAAATCTAGGCCTGTACTGACCATTACACCACCTGTCACTCTTAACTATCAAGTCATATTACAGCGATGCTTATCTCCATCAGTTTGGAAAGAGGCTGACTAAGGACGTAAAATCTTAAATGATAAATCCTGCTTCCAACGTGTCTTGAGGGGCCAGGAGCAGCATGTCGATCCCGCTTTCACTATTGCCACCACACAGACATTCAAACAGAAGTTAGTTTTGGGTGACATCCCCTAATAGCCGGACCCTTTGACCGTTATTAGAGGGACACTTACAGTATAGCAGTACTTCAATGACATTCTGAGACTTGTTTTGTTATCCTTCCTTTTGTAGTACCCTGACCTTGTTTTTCAACAAGGTAATGCCAGATCACATGCGAAACGAGTTGCTAGGACTTGTTTTACAACTTGTCAAACACATCCTTGGCCTGCCAGTTAGCCATAAATCTCTTCCCTCGAGCATGTGTGGGAAGGTTGATTACATCTGAAAATGTTAATAATCTTGTGCCACACATTTGGAGCACATTCGGCAAGAAATACCACAGGAGATCATCCAAGAGCTTTAACATTCGAGGTCACACACACACCATATGCTTGTAATCAGGTTGCAGATGAGAAACTTTATTCAGCTCACACTGCTTTGTAGCTCTGAAATAAATCATTCAATTATTCTGAAATTTTTGTATTTCCTATTCTGTACACATACAATCTTTCTATCTTCTAATCTTGTCTTTCTCGAACAATTTCTTCGTCGTACCTCTGTTACAGGGTAAACAATAACTTCCTTTTTGCAATAATAGGATTACTTTTGAAATGTATAAACTTAACCCTTTAATGTCAGGTGTGCCGAATTCGGCACATACCTCCAGAATCATTTTGCCTCAGTAGCTAAGTGAGTTATTCAACAATAGTCCATTGTGACGTTTTCAGCACATTCGTATCTGCCGGCAGCAGACAGAGTAGGTGTTGTTTTTACGTAAGAGAATAAAATTCTTTTTCTTACGTAAAAAAAAAAAAAAAAAAAAAAAAAAAAAAAATTGTTGATTATAAAGAGTTAATGGTTGTATTGTAATGAATTTAATCACAATTTTTGCATATTTATGATAGTTTATTAAATGTTCAATATTTTTAAAAATACAGAGGATATTCACACATTTTTGTAATGATTTTAATTTTCTTAATGAAATCAAATAGAAACTTAAATATAAAAGTGGGAAATTGCTTTAAGGATTAATTTTCGTCTGCAGCATTAAAAATATTCCTTGCTTTAAAAAATGTGTCTTAAAAATAAGCGATGTATCCTATGTTATATTTTTATTCTCTCCGAAGAAAATTACTCTTAGTCACGCACACACACAATTTTTAAAAATATATGTGAAAATTACGGTTATAACATTTCTGTGTGTGTGTGCACATGTTAAATGAATGAAACAATTAATATGAAAGTAAAGAAACGTCAAAGTTTACATTTTATTTGGAAAGAAGTAAATTAAATCTAATGTCCCATCTCTTGTTTTAAAGGAAAATCCTGATACCCTAATAACTATTGAAATACCTTTAAATATCTTAGAACTGAACAAAATTATAAAATCCGATTTGAAATTAAAGTAAAAAACACGATGTTCATCACCTAACACCGAAACACGTTTCTCAGCGCAAGGCAGAATATTGTAGAAAAATAATTCGGTGGGTGAAAATGGAAATATATAGAGTTGCAGAACTGATGAAGCATGGATATAATTATCTGATTGCAACAAAAAAATCCATCTACTACCTAAAAAAAGAAGTAAATGTCTTAACAAGCTGGTTTGCATTAAACAAAGTTTTTCTGGTTATTACCGGATTTTTTCCTCTTACGAAAATCTTAAACTAATTCAGATTTCAAACAGAGGTATGTTTTAACACCTGTTTTGTCAAAGAAAATATTCCGTTTCTTCCAAGCAATCTTCATTGAGTTAAATCAAGATGAGGTCCAAGAAATGTCTATAAATCATCTGCTCCATTTGTTTGAAAAATGAAACATAAACACTGGAATTGACACTATTCCTTTTAAATTCTTCTCATCCAAGCCCTCTGACGTTTCACCTATGGATTACTGCGCATTTGAATTTTTAATATATATATATATATATATATATACATCGTGTTTTTTACTTATATATATATATATATATATATATATATATATATATATATAATGGATATCCCAAAACTTTGGATGAACTATGAATGATTGTGAAGTGGAACAATATCAGTCTTACTGTTTTAAGAAAAGGGTTTTTGTCTTGGAAAACAATATGTAATCAGAGAAAGATCCATGAGATTAAACACCTAAGAAAATAAAACTTATATTTATTTAATTACACCTTTATATAAAATCGTTATAAAATATGGGAACATCCTCTGCATATATTAAATAAATTACAGATGTTACAGAAATTCCGAATTTTGTATATCAATTTTATGTTCCCCTGAAATGAAATTATAATATTTAGTTTATTTTCAGAAATAATATAGAAAATGTTTCTAACGTGTGACAAAAGTGATCCCATTAAACTAATTTACAGCCGTTCAGTAGCTTTGCTTCTTGAATGGGAAATCATTGTAATGATTTTTAAATGATCCTCATTTAAATCCGGAAACTTTGGAGTGGTTTGTGATCCATTTTCTTTTAAGTTGCACCTATTGTCAAATTAACCCTTTGAGCAGAATGTGACTGCTGAGAAAGAAATAAAACAACAAGAAATTTTTAATGATTAGTATCCTGAGGAACTAATTTATGTATGAACATATTTAATATATACCTCAATAGCAATTTAGAAATTTTCAATTTCAAAAAGAGGCAAAATATTGTGTATTATTATATTGTGTATAAATATTGTGTAAAGAGGCATAATATCTTTGACCTTTGGTTCAATAATTCATAATTTGGAATCCTAACTTGACTTTGTATATAAAATTTTGAACTCCTTTTTAAACTATAGGACCCGGTTTGGTTAACACTTACGTGCAAAACGCTATAGGTTGATTACTTAAATCACAATAGTGTAGGATTATTTGAACATACTAACATTTTTTCAAATTTTGGCTAATATATATATAAATAAATTATAATAAATTATGTATGTTAAAAGTATAAATGATCAAGTACCATTTTCTTATTTCCAGTAAGTTTCAACAAGACTATAAAATTTATCAGCAATTTTAGTATTACATTATTTATATCAACGTTATTTATGATATTTTATAAGACAATTCTAAGCACACACTCACAATATCAATAATATTCCACACATTTTGCGCTTTCCATTATTTTATTGTTTGTATAATTTTGTATCGCATCCTTAATAAAATTCTGAAAAAAAGCAATATTGTTTATAAAAATTTAACAATATGCCATAAAATTTTTATAGTAATTTGTGTTACATTCTTACTGACATGATGATTTTTTAATTATAAAACAAGAAATATTTTCTAAGCCGTTACATTAACTATTTTCAACAGCTATACTTAAATATCTTTACTTATGTTTCCATAATTTGTTTCACCATCATTTTAAAATTTTCTACTATTTTTAAATTCGAGCTGTGTTTTCAAAAGATTTTGCAGTTATAGCTACCATGTTTAATATATCGAATTATTTTCAATTTTTATATTAAAATATATAGCTTTATATTAAAATTACACCCTCCCATTTTGGGGCAGTTAGCAACAAAATATATCAGTAAGAAAAATCCAAGTTCATCTGATATTTTAGTATAAATTTAAATTTATCAATTGAATTTAGACAGGTTTTTAATTAATTTGAAATGCCTGTTACATGAATTTTCATAGATTGAAAATAAAGTTTCCATTTTTTATCAGTATATCATTAATTATTTTTAAAAATATTATGCTTATTTATATTATTTAATAGTTTTATGACTATATTCTTTATGATAATATACTATTGAAAGGTGTATGCATTTACTTTTTCATTTTCCTCTATGAACTACTTTTACCTACAAAAAAAAAATGCTTTATGTTTCACCTGCAGTTTCTGTTGACAGTTCTAAGATCTTGTTAGATATGCGAGCCTGATTATTTCACAACATTCTTTTGTAATCATTATTTTATTTAAGCAGGCGTTCCTACCCATTTTCCTTGAATTTGTCAGAACAATAGTTTCCCATAATTCTTTATATACTCATTGTAAAGAAACTAATGTGAGTATAAAATTTTTATGTAGAATTTATATAGAATTATAAATTTTAATCTTAGCTGTTAGTCTATTTCATATTTTATGATATTTTTAATATCTATTTGGTATACTTAGAGAAAGTTGCTTTAATCGAAAAAATGCATTCATATTTTTGGGTCTTTATTTTAATTATCATCCTTTATTTATTCTTCTCTAGCTTTTAGATCTTTAGGATGAATGTTTTAGAATTTTACATTTGATGAATACTGGCAGAAATGAGCATAAACCTATATTACATTTTAATGTAACAGGCAAATACGTCGATCTATCAGCATTGACGTAAAGGAAGATTCAAGATACCCGTAGATAGAGATACTTTATTCCATGTAACGAAAATTGGACACTTTCTGTCAATCACAATATCAATTTCTGAAGTATTTTTTGTTAATAAAAGAGAACTGCTTAAGCAATGGGTTTATAACTTCTGAAACTCTTAATTAATTTAGAAAATATCAATGAACATTATAAACTGTTTTACTTCGTGTGATATGGATAATAGGTTTTCATATCCAAACCCAATCACTGTCAAAACCTTAATGGCAATTAAATGAAACATTACGAAAAGCTTTCTCATTTCATTTAAATTTTAACGATCGATGCGTTTGTATTTAAAGGTTTACCAATTCTTCAAATCCGCCGTTGAAAGGAAGAAACAATCTATCTTATTGCCATAGTAGTCATATAATTTAAAAAAAAATGCAGCCCAAAAAATCTTCAACTTAAAAATTCATGTGTTAAGTACCCAAAAAGTGTTCAAACTGTTCAGATTATTCGGTTGATTCGTGTTCAGATGATTCAGTTAGTTCAGATGATTCGGAATCGAAGATAAACTATATCTCAGTTTAATTAACTAATTAGCTAGATAATGAATTGTGTACCAACTATGGTATTTGGAGAACAAACCAATTAAAATCAAATTAGTTTAATTTAATAAATAACATTATATTTGAAAGGCAATGCTTTAAATTTTGATATTAATGTAGTTTAAGTAATATAAAACACAAGTATTATATACTCAGTTGATGTTATTTATAATTCCCCTTCCAGAGTTTAAATTCAATGAGAATACACGCAATTAATTAATTAACATTTTAATTTAACGTATTACCTTATATATAATTTTAATATTAATATTGATGATTATATTTTACATATTTGAAATGCTAATTAATGTATCCTTTTGTGTATAATTTTAGAATTGGTCATTTTTTTTATTTTGGATGTCATCTACTAAGTTATTCTAAAAATACCAATATTTAATTTCATTTTAAACTTCTTGTTATACGGTAATTGTAAGTTAAAATATGGTACTTATGGCAAATAACTAAACACATATTTTTGTTGTCAAATTGAATATATATGCCGATTTATTAGATCTTTTTTTTAATATTATGACTTATTAAGAGTATATTTTAGTACAATTTTTCTTAAATTATAGAGTTTAAAGGCTACTTTAGAAAGAAAAGATTTGATTAGAAGTGAGAGCTAGCTCGAGATGAGAGAAATTACTTACACTTATATTATTATCATTAGCAATATTTTAAAATTTCATTAACACAGGTTGTTATAAAATGCTACTTAAAATCCACGGCTTCCAAGCTCTGACAACGCAGCACAAGTTATGGATGTAAATAGTAATCGCGAAAAATAAGACTTAGTTTGAATTGCGAGGGATCAAATTTTTCAAGTATTCAATCCTGGGTTATCATTGTGTGAGGGACATTAAGATTTTTTCTATCTAACGTATCCAAATTATTCTCAAATACTAACACCAATCATTAAATTTTTTCAAGAAATTATGTTTATTCCTGAATATAATACGATTGGGAAAATGTTTGCTTGGAGACCAAAAAGACAAGAAAAACCTTAGCAGCTGTTCCTGTACAATTAGCTGTTCTGTGAATAATTTCATATCTACCATTTTTTAAATTGTACATCAGTGTTTCTCAACCTTTTAGTATTCATGGCCCAATTTTCAATCACAATTTTCATCGCGCCCCCCCTCCCCACCACATACAATAAAATATATTCAATAATAATGTATTTTGAGTATTTTGGCGCTAAACTTACACTACAACCTCAATTTTAAACTTTACAAACTACCAAGAATACCGTAATTTATTGACATTTTGCAACACCGATCCTCAGCATTGAAAAAACAAGAATCCTATGCTTTTTTATTGCTCTTGCGTCCCGCCATGTTGGGCATTCTCACGGTTTCGCGAGAAGTTTCGATTTGTCTGGAATTTGTCTGGTCAGCAAAAAATTAAGCTAAGAGCGTGCGCAGATGTGAACAAATGTTTTCTCATAGGGAGAAGGAGAAAGTTCTATGACGCCAATTTCAATTCCAGACAATCTCATTCGAGACGATCCTTCTATCGCTATTGAATCTATTCTGAATGTGTATATTATATATATTTTCGTGTAATTACAATTCACCGTATTAAATATTCTCGGCAGCAGACTTATGCAGAATCATGGATACATTTTTAAGCGGGCGTAAGCGAGCATTAGACGGTAGACAAGCATCAACAAGTACACAGATGAGCGTGGTTCCAAAAATAAAATCAAGAAAATATTTTCAAGAATACTTAAATTTTGGGTTCACAAGTACTAAAGTAAATGAAGAAGAAAGGCCCCTGTGCATCATTTGCTCAAAAATATTGGCGGCAGACAGCACGAAACCTAATAAACTTAAACGACATTTGGAAACGCTTCATAGTGAGTACGTAAACAAACCCAGAGAATTCTTCGAATTAAAATTAAAATCATATGAAAAGCAAAAATCCTTGTTTAAAAATACTTTGTCTGTGAATGAAAAAGCTTTAATTGCCTCTTACAAAGTTTCATATAAAATAGCCAGGTGTAAAAAGCCTCACACCATTGGTGAAGAGATTATTTTGCCAGCCGCGATTGATATTGTAGAAATTATGTTTGGAGATAATTTTGCAAAACAAATGCAGTCTATACCTCTTTCAAATGATACTGTTGCTGATATAGCTGAAGATGTAGAGTGTCAGTTTTGTCGAAGTTGAGTTACAAATTGTTTTCAATTTAACTCGATGAGGCAACAGATAGTAATAAAGATGCTCATTTAATTGCCAATGTTAGATTTTGTGATGGTTTGTCAATAGTAGAAGAATTACTTTTCTGCAAACCAATAGAACTCAAAGCAACAGCACTCGCTATATTTGCTATCTTAAAGGATTTTATGAACGAGGCAAACATAGAATGGAAAAATTGCGTCGGAATATGCACGGATGGTGCTCGTTCTATGTCAGGAAGATTCCAAAGTATTCAAGAACTTGTGAAACAAAAATCGCCACCGTGCGTCTGGACACATTGCATGATCCACAGAGGAATTTTGGCTTCCAAAGAAATGAGTTCTGGTTTGAATATTGTTCTGGTTTGAATTTACTACGGTTACAACCGTAGTTGGTTGTAACCGTAGTAAATTATATAAAAATGAGACCCCTGAAATCAAGAATCTTTTCCGCACTTTGTAAAGACATGGGTGCAGTACATTCAGCGTTACTATTTTTCAAGATGGTTATCACGAGGGAAATTTTTGCAACGTGTTTATGAATTAAGAGAAGAAATCGCCGTTTTCCTAGAAGAGGAAAACAGACCGGAAGCTGAGAATTTTCGCGATAGTTTATTTGTGTTGAAA
>JAPDSC010017202.1:50150-61592 GCA_026290005.1 Latrodectus geometricus | reverse complement strand
AAGCTATCTGCAAATTTTCTACGAATACATGTAACCATTCTGTGTATAAATACACAGATAAAAATATTAAAATGTATCTCTCTTGATCATTTTAATGCTGAAAAAAGAGCTTACTGCAGTATACTACCACCATAACGGGCACTTTTGAGTTAAATCACTCTTTAAATTTTGGACTAAAATTTTTTTCCAGTAAACTTCTTTAAATACTCTTTCAATAAAACCTTGGTGAATGACTAAAATAAAACACAATCTGACCTAACTTGAAAGATACTATTTTTCTAAATTATTCTATCTTCTAGATGTGTCAATTTTCAATGACTTTCTATGATTGTTTCCGCACATACCATTATATACTATTAACAAACGGTTATAAATTTCTTATTATCAGTTTCGAGGATGACAGATTTTTTCATCCTAATACAATAACTATAGAATCTCCATTTTTGAATTTTATTTAATTTGAAAAATTTGATCAGAATTGCAGCATTATTCGCGTCAATATGCTTAATACATCCTAATATATTGAATTTAGTGCACATATAGTTTCAAAACATACGTAATATAACTTACAATTCAATATACGTTGCATCACTGTTTAATTGTTGAGTATTTTCAAAGTTCCTTATCATTTAATGCAAATCATTTTTAGTTAACTATATTTAGAAATTTTTAAAATCTTGTAAATAGTTATAATATTTCATCTTTAGAGAATACTTTTGATTTTATATAATTCTTCTATAATATTTTCTTGATAACATTTTCTGAGCATTGTCTTTGCTTAAGAAATTAAAAAGGTTTTGCATTTTTTAAATAAAATTTTTTGTCTTTTATTAATATTTTGAATGAAAATTTGACAAATTTAATTTCCTTTTTTTTATTTATATATTTATTTCCAGATATTCTCAACAACGTGAAATTTTATACTTTAAACATCATTAATACTTTAATATAAACTTATTTATCAGTATCAATTAAGCTTATAATTTAATATTCATTAGTTCCTTTTGTCGAAAACATTTTGTTTGTTAACTATCTCTAAATTAATTACTCACTAATATTATTTATTAATTAATATAATAAATATTAATTTATATAGTTATTATTCAATTATTTGTTTAGTAATTAACGTAATAAATATTATTTTTACTTCAGAGGCTGGACAAACATGTGGGCCTAATCCTCAAGGAATACCTCCAAAAAGAGAATGTGGCGCTGGACTACAGTGCATATCTAACAAATGTGTTAAAGTTAAAAAATGTAATAAAAATTAATAAAAATCAATAAAGGAACATTTACTTTCAAAATTATTTATCGACTCTGAATGTAATAATCCTCATCAAAATGTGATAATAAATAATCTTCAACATGCCTAATTTATTATACAGTATGTAATTTCATTTATATAATATAATTCAATTTAAAAAAACTGCAGTTGTGCAAAGATTGCACAATTCATTAAATTTTCATGATTATTCAGATTTTGCTGCTGTTTTAAGAAACTTGCTTTTAAATTTTTATTACAGCTAATTTTTATAAAGAAAATATAAATTAAAATTTTTGAAATTAACATTAATGTTTTCATTGTCTAAATAATAGCATTATTTCAAAAGAAATTTCTGGTAATAGAAGCAAGCAAAATCGTATTAGTTAATATTTTTGTCACAGAGAATCGGTTTTTCAATTATTTTAAAAACGAAGTGATATCAACTTACAAGTTATCAAATTACAAGTTAATCATTAAAATTATCGAATACAAATTGCTGATCTATTCAAATTGTTTATTATCTTCTTAGGAAATGAGTTATCACTGAGAATACATTTCAAGAACTTTATATGCTTCATTTATACATTTCTAAATTTGTTACGTTGTCGTATTGTACATTCATTGGTTAGAAGCTAGTTTTTCAAGTTGTTTATCCGTTAAAATCTAAATGTCTGCAGATTTCAGAAATTAATATACATCAATTGTTTCTAAAGACTTTCTCATCAAATACTGTTAACAATTCATTTCCACTAATGATTAATATAGTAATATTTCATTAGAGACGATTAAAATAAGTGAGAAATTTAACGTCAGAGTTTATTTAAATTATTAATAAAAACTATTATGAACAAATTAAATAGTTGTATCGTCTGAAATACCTTTCCTATAAATTTGCTCAGGGTAGTAATTATATGCATTCAAAGCAAAAATCTTCGTTATTTTTTAAATTCATAATCTGAATTTATATGATGGGATTTACGTACTGGTATTTCGTAAACACATTTTTAATAATATCAAAAAGAATGTCATGGACTGGTATTTTTAAAAGTTTTTTTTTCAGTTTACCACTGAAACAAAACGTATAACGAAAAAGGCAAGAAAATAATTGAATAAAATTACTCTAACATTTTTTTTTTTTGCTAATTTCCAACCCAGTCCAACCCAGACCAGATCTATAAATCCACTGACTTTAAAAAAGATGAAAACAAGAAAACGGAAAACTAAATTTCTTCCGAAAGGTGACCCAATGGTTGGTTGGTAGGTTTGTTTTGTGGAGCAAGGTCCAAGAAGGACAAGCTGCGCCCAAAGAAGACCCAAACACGCCAAGATGTATTTAGCAGAAGCCTGGTACTTATAGCATTTTGGACAAGAAGAGTAGGAGTTTCCACCCTAGGAAAATGAAAAACATTTCAGGTGACTAGAGATAAGCTGCAAGAAGGTGATGTAGGTTTTTTTGTCACAAAAGAGTGTTAGAGATGGGATTAGTTTATTACCGTTGTATCAGAAATGAATAAGGGGTACCATCCATTCCTTTTTAATTAGGGATTTTTCTGGTGAAAGGGTTCAAGGTAGGTAAGCTATGATGAAGAGATTGAATTATTACAATTCTACTTAGAATGATTTTCATCCATTTTGTTACCGAAAAATTGAACGTGAGGTCGAAAGTACCGGAAGTAAATATCATGTTGAAGAGATAAGCTTCAACTCGAGTAAGATAGAGTTATTTGTGTTTTGACCACAATGCATATCCAACTGTAGAGATGTCTAGCAGGAGCTATCAGTAAGAATTTAAAGGTTATAATTATTTTCGCTTAGAATGGACGCAAACCCAACTCTAATCGCAAGTAGTTCACTTCTGAAAAAAGAGCCGAAAAAAAAATCTGGGTTATTTTAACATTAAGATGATTTACTTTTGTGTAGATACCGCTATATCTACAACATTATTAGTTTTGCTGCTAACAGTGAAAATCTTAATTTCACAATTTACTACCGAAATCATTAAATAGGGATTTTATTAATGATTATCGTAGCTAATAGTCTAAGATGATCTGATAAGAATTCCTTTCTGTTGAAAAAGAGCAGAATAGTTGTAGTTAGAGTGAAATTCCTAAAAATTCTTCTGTTGGATTCAAATAAGAATGATAAAAATGGCTCAACATTTCTAGAAAGAATATGCTAAAACGTAACGCAATCGGAATTTTTTTTTAATCCGTTTGCGTATTGCTGTATAGTAATTTTATATATTTTAACGTATTGCTGTGTCGGCTACAGCTGAAAAGATTGTTAAATTTGACAAGGGCAACTTGTGTTGTCTTACGTAGATGGGTTATATGTCATCTTTAAAAAGATCAATTTCAGAAGGGTTACTGCTCCTCAGACCAATTTTAAGAGCAGTATACAAAGAACCTTTTTTAACCTTTTGAAATTGGATTTTGAGTACTAGCAGTAAAGAGGGAAACAGTATTCAAGTATAGGCCGGATTAGTGTCAGATATGAAGTTCTAAGAGTTGTCACTTCAGCACCTTAATCTCTACATGAAATATAATGCATAATCTATACAATGTACAACCTTCAAATATCAGAAATATATTTAAAAGAATTTAAGATAATATTGCCACAGTATGAAGTATTTCAAATGCTTATTACTGTAAAATTTAGTATATAAAACATATTCAAGATACTTTGAATGTTTCTCATACGTAATTCTTGGTGTTAAAATGTCAAGTTTAGCTGGTAAGTGTATAAGCATTTATTGGTAGTAAAAAAGTGGTTTTTGATTTATGATTAAAACACAATTCACACAGATCTCCTGAAAGCAACCGTCTCTAGAAATATATTGAGTTTTAACTATAAATATTTTCAGGGGTCCAAAGATTGAGATCATTTGTGAATTTGCCCACATATAAGTTTCAGGAGAGATAGCCTTTTCTTAGTCAGCTAAGAATATATAGAATGAAATTGGATTAAGAGCTATTCCTTGACATTTGACTTAGATGAAAAGCATTTGAGAATGTGTTATTAAACTTAACCCTAATAGTTCTCGGTTGACGATAATACACATGATCCAAGCAAACATATTTCCACGGATGTTAACAGCATGTAGTTTTATGATTAATCTTTTCTTATAGATCCTATGTAAGGCCTCAGAGAAACCTGAGTATGATGAGAAGATTTAAAATTGTGGTACGATTCTAATTAATTGGGTAAAATGTAGAACTTGTTCTTCGGTATTATGCCCTCTACAAAAAAACATATTAATTGAAAGTTTAATGCTTCATTTCTCTACCCAAAACTTAATAGTTTTGTATTAAAATATGTTCAAAATCATAAGATAAAGAAATTGTGTTACTTGGTTAGATGTAACAAACATTTATGTAAATATAATTTTAAAATTTTATATTGATGTAAATAACTATATTTGCATGTAAATTTTCGTTGAAAATTTTCAGATTTATTATTTTTTAAAGAAACTATAGAAAACAGTACATGTTTCCGTTTTGAGAAATATTTCATTATATTATTTAAAAAAACAAAAATCTTTTCATATTATTGCGAATAAATTTAAATGAATCAGCAAGAATGTCAGAAGATTAATAATATCATTTATCTAACAAAAAGTAATTATTTGATCCTTATTCCACCTCTACAAGAAGTTTCAGAAATTATTTGGAAACTATTTAATAATTCTATCTAAGAATAATAAACCAAATGACGACTCAATATTGACTGCTAAATGATTTAATGTCTGTAATTTTAATCTTAAATTTTATTCAAATAATTTGACTCAATCCATTTTATTCAACTCATGACATTGTAAAATCCAGATAACGATAATTTTTATAAAATCTATTTAATGACAAATTAAATATTATAGAATGTTCAACCGTAAAAATTTTAGTGATTGTAATAAAAAGATTTATTTAATTCATCATATTTTAGGAAAAATTATATTTCTAAGCTCTGTGAATGCGAAACTGTTTTTGAATGTTATTTTCATCTTGTTGCAATTTTTTCAAAGAATTGCTGAAAGAAATTAAAACGATGTTCAATAAGGAATTTTTTGATCATGTCATCAAAAACGAATGACTTACGTTAATTTTTTATAGCTACCTCATTTTATTACTTTGAAAGTTTCCAAATATCTCAATCTCGACTACATACAGTCAGCAACTACATTTTATAAACTACATCACAAATACTACTTATGCATATTTTCGGCTTGTCTTGGTTCGTCTTTCAATGGTTACTTCTTGAACACCTTGTCTAATTAGAAAAGTCATATGGTTTAAATTGGATTCCAAACCATTACTAGTATTCATGGCTGAGGTGGGTCTCGAAACCACGAACAGCTGAACAGAAGGCCAGAGTGCTAACCTTTCGGCTGGTAGATCAGCACACATATTCAGCATGCTTTTACAGAAGCCTGATCCTAACTTTTTGAATCATTATTCCTTTTTTTAAGAAAATATTCTCTTAAGTAACTCTGCCATAGTCAATGAGTTTTGTAAAATATTTAAAAAGGTAAATGGTACATTTTGGACTAAAATTCTAAAGATTATTAAGAAAAATGTTTTGTTAAAACTTTAAGGACAAAAAAATATTTTAATTTCATTAACAAAAGGATAAATATGAAAATTAAAATTCTGAAAAATGATTAAAAAATATATGTCATTAAAATTTTGTTTCCAAAAATTTAAATACATACATCAATAAGTATTGAAATATTAATAAGCAATACATTTATTAAATACGTATATAATAAGTATTGAAATATTAATAAGTAATGCTTTTATTAGATACGTATATAATAAGTATTGAAAAACTCAAATGAAATTGATAAAACATGGAGGATTTTGAAATTACAAAAATAATATTATTTTGTGAAAATCATACTTTTAAGTTAAAATTCAGCATTTGAGAATAGAAATGCTGTAAAAATCAGAAATTAAAAAATGAGATAAGTGATTATGTACATACGAAACTCTAAAATTAAAAAGAATAATAAAAAAATCCTTGTAAAAAATATTATCAAACAGTACTTATTATGCAGTATTTGAAGAAATAAAATAAACAAAGCAATTTTATTTTTAAAATGCATCTGATTCTTATTAATTTCTTTTGTAAAAAAAAATTGGGTACTTCAAACTTTCCACTTATAAACTGATCACAAATATGTGCTAAATACATTAGTACGTTTGCAGAAATAACCAAGGGAACAATATTATTAATGGCTAAAGTAAGTGGATATTATATATAATTGCTACTGAAAAATGTAATGGCTCTTAGTATTAAATAGAGCAATACTTTGCTTGCATAAATGATAAAGAAAGTGATTTCATGATCAAAATTTCATTTTTGGAGGAATAATAATGGAATATATGCAAAAATTAGGATTTTTGTTTCATGAGTTTCATGGATTGTGTGTACTTACTAACTTATGAAACTTTTCCGTGCTTTTGTTTCCGTGCGTGAAATAATAATATTGTGAGGTGAAAAACTGAAAAGAAATATATTTTTATAAATTGCATAATAATTTAATTTCTTAATTAATTCTGAATAATTACAGTACAGTTTCCGCTATCAAATTACCCATTTACCACTAATCTAGTATAAATATTTTTACCCGCCGTTTGTTATTAATGTACTCAGCGATGTACAAAATATTCTTCCTTATTAATAGGCTAATAATAATAGTACTTTTTTATATTTCCTAATCATTTCTTTCTTACAATTGTTTTTTTATAATATGTTATGTATCTCATTCCTCTATCATAGCAGAATATTTTCACTTTTTTATTGTTGCAATAATCTATCTTCTACCACACTAATCAACGTAACTTTCGTCATTTTTCCTCTAAAAACAAAACTCCGGGCTGCCCTTTTAAAATTTACTTTCTAGAGTGATACTCTATGAAAAACATTTTGAGAGCGCATTAAAGTCAGAGATTAAAATAATTAAAATAACACTGATATAATTTACAGCCAAACTAAAAGATGGCCCAGATTTTGTCTTGTATATCTAGATATTTCACATCTAGAAACTACTATAAGCAGTTGTGTGTGCCTTCTATATATTTTTCGAAAAGTATTCAGCAATTAAAACTTTACTGCTCTATTTATATTACTGAAATTATTTACATATTTACAAAGCTTATTGTGTATATTTTTGTCTTCAAATGAATGATTTTACAAACAAATTATTCAGTCAAGGAAATCTCTGTAAACTATTGAATTCAAACGCAACTCGGTTATCATAGTTACAATGATTTTCAATTTTTTGGAACATGCCTATATCTTTTCTCTTGAATCATTTGCTATGTATAATTTTCTTATTTAGTGAGGAATATGTTGAAAAAGAGATTCGTAATCTTAAAATAAGACATGCAGTTTTATTAATGATAACAGTAAAAACGAATCATTTTTAAAAAATGATGAGCCTTTCTAATCTTCAATAAAAAATTTGCTAAGTTTGGTTTACATGTTTTGAAATTAGACTCTTATTAAGCTAACTATATAAAATAATTATTAACCATTAATATTTTTACAAGAAAAATATTTATTGTTCATGTAAGGGAATTAATAAATTATTGTCTATGAAAACAGGCAGTTTTTTAATTTATGCACTTCAACCAACTGGCAAAATGTAGAAAGTAAATAAAAAAATTCAATAGTGTTGGTTTAATAAAAGAGACATAAATCATATTTAATCCCAAAATCAAAAGAAATATTAATGAAGTGAGCATGCTGAAGCAATAGAATATTTTCTCTCCATTCATAACTAATTTAAATTTATAGACACTGAATTTGTTTTTAATAAAAAATATAATGCAAAAAATGTGGAAATAAAAAGTAAAAAAAAATTGAATAATTTTAATATATGAAAGGAATATAACTATTAAAATATTTCTTTTGATTTTCTAGTTGCTTGTTGCAGTGATTTTTTTTCTAAATTTTTTACATACATTTTTTTCCTACTCTGAAAGCACCAGAATTCACCCAGAAACAAATCCTCTATACTTACGTGCGTATTATATATTACTAAATAATCATTAGTGAAATATCTAGTGATGAATCCAAACACAGTTTCCATAGATTAGCCACTTAAAATGTAGTCTTTTCAAGATTTAATGACACATAATTCTTAATGAGCAAATAAACCAACACAGATTTTAAATGATTTACAAATATCAGTCTCCATCATAATTTAGAATACATGTATGCAGAATCCCATTAATTGCTTGGAAGAATCATATATATATAATGTTACATATGAGATGAATTACGATTTCAGAGAATATTTCTATAAAGGTAATATTTCATATGTCATTCAAATTATTGACTTTAGTTGGAATTATTTTATGTTAAATATAGATATAATTATTTTTGTTTTCATATCCATAACATGAAATCTAAAAAAAATGTAAAAAAAAATTATCTTGCAACTTATCAACTTTGCATTTTTTTGAAATTAAATATAAAATTATTAAAAAACTAAAATATCATAATAAAATGAAAATAATTATTATTAAAAGAAATATCTAGAATAATTTTCTGAATTACTGAAATATTTTTCCGACAGTAAACTTTCACGATGTTGTTACGGTATTAATGAAGTGTAAGTTTAAGAAATGCTCTGACATATGTCTAATCACAATTATATTAAATTATTTTAATATATAAATATTTGCACATGGTATTATAAACATTTTTATTTAAATTTAATATGAATAATATTTTGTTTTAAACTAAATAATTTAGTAAAGAAAAAGCAGTTTAAAGTTTTTCAAAATTTTATATTTAATATTCTTTTTCCATTCTTGGTATATTCATATTGTGCATTAAATATGTTGCTGTGTGATATTTATATATATTATTGAAATCTAGTTCATATCATTTGAAGATAATACTATTAATACTGCAAGATATTGATTTAAACTTATTATTGATGTAGTGCATTTAAAAAATGCAATGAAATATAATTACATACTTATTTTGTTTTATATATATATATAACTATTAATTGATACACACTTACGTACTTCCATAGAAATGTATCTAATCATAAGAAATAATTATAATGTTTCTTATATTTAAAATGTGCGTATTGAATGTATGAATAAAGTAGATATTTTATTTTTATGGTTCTGCCAACTATTTTTTCATAATATGAAACTTTTATTATTTATTCCATAATTTAATAAACAACCAATATTTGTATTTTGAATATCATAGTTTAAAAATACTAATCATTATAATAAAAAATATTGTACAATTTCCTTAATTATGATGCCAGTATAATTAATTAAAAAATGTTGGTACAATTGATATTATATAATTAAGCATATTTAAACACGTGAAAATTATCATGTAAAACTATTATTAATCATAAATATAAATGATATATGTAAATATAAATTGATTATTCTTTTAAAAATGAATTCTTTACCATGGACAAAAATGTAATAAAAGCGTGCCATCATTATTAAAAATATTTTGTTTTTAGGAAAACAATTTAGGATCTAAGATGTATAAGGAATTACTTGTACTATTTATGTTTGTTGCCGTATCAACAGCAATTGTTTGCAGACCTAACTCGTGTGATACAGTCAAATGTGCACAAAGAGAATGTACAAAAAACGAAGTGCTAAAGAGAGGAGGATTTTGTAATTGCTGTCTAGTTTGCATTAGGATTTTAAGTATGATACTATCATTTTTCTTGAATTTTAAAGAGTAAAATTAAAAATTTTCAACTTTTTCAAACGGGTGTCAAATAATCCAAATTACTTAATTGTCATTCAATTAAGTAATAATAATAATAAGATGATAATAATAATCATCTTTTTGATGATTATTATTTATTTGTCCTTTAAAAATAAATATAAATACTGATTTCAAGTATGAAAATGCATTAATTAGGCAAAGTTAATACTTATGACATCATTTAAGATCAAATAACATTGTACGAATCATTTATGACATAAAAAAATATTACAAAAGTTTGATATTATGCATAACTTTTCTCTTTTGTAACATAAATTATATTGTAATTTATTATTGTTTAATTAATAAATAATTGTCTTTAAAAGTACTATTTTCAAAAGTATTGTGCCCAAAAATTACAAAGTATTTAATATACGCTGAAGTTTATAAATATTTGTTCTGAGTGTCTTTTATAATGTAATATTCGGTATACTCAGATATACATGTAAATCTTTTTCAATCTGTTTTCTGCGTGCTCATCAAAGAGGTGGTGTGAAAATGAATATCAGAAGATTTATATCCTTTGTGATGAGTGGAAAAACCAGTAATCAATAAAATGTGTCATAAAAATACAATAATAATTATTTTATGACTGTATAAATGACTTCATATATTAAGCTACCTGCTACATGTTATGACAATGAAATGAAGTGATCCCCATGGTCCATTAGTAAGACCTTGCTTTAAAGATTAGAAACCTAAAGTTTAATCATTGCTGACGTTGAATATTGGGAAATTGATCATTTGTTTCTTTTCCACTTCTTAACTATATGTTTTAATATTTTTTCAAAATATTCTAGATCTTCTCACTTGCAATTCTTCAATAAAGCCCAATTTATACGAAAGATCTTACTGAAAACTCGTTAAAAATATTTATCGTTAAATTCTCGATTTCCATTATTAAAATGTCAACTATACAATTTTATAAGGTGCCCTATTTAAGATCACTATTTATTAAGCGTATTATTTCTTCTTAGCTGTTTTTCATATTATTTCATATTAACGAAGTTAAAAAATTTTACGTTTTAAATTTGTTTTAATGGTATTTTATGAAAAATCTATTTTTATAAGATTATTTTGCTAAAATTAGGTAACCAAAAACGCATTTTTTTGATTTCAAAAATAATTAAAAGTGTAAAATCGGAAAAAATACTCACTAAATATATAAAAGAGAACATTTGTTGTGTTTCAAGATGCTCTTTCACCAAACAAACAAAATTAAAAAAAAATTTCGAAATATTATTATAATTGTTTTTGTATTATTGATTATTTTATATATTACGATCTAAAAACAGAAACCTGTTGTTGCAAATTAAACACTTCAATTAAATCAGAACTATTTATATTTTAGTTGAATTGTGTGCTTTAATTTACTCGCATTGTTAGTCTACTATATCAAATCATTATATCTATCTATC
>JAPDSC010017202.1:33159-47460 GCA_026290005.1 Latrodectus geometricus | reverse complement strand
TGTGTGTGTGTGTGTGTGTGTGTGTGTGTGTGTGTGTGTGTGTGTGTACAATGTTTGCATTTGTTCCCAATTCAATGAATACCATAGTACTTATTTACTTATAGAGCATGTTCTGTTTATTGGATCGAATTTACTCACGAATGTACTCAAATGTATTTACCAGTTATCGATTATGATGTATAAGAATTCTTACATTAATTTAGCCTGGCCTTATAAATAGAAAATAAAATAATATTTAAACTTAAAAGCATTGCATCGTATTTTTATAAGTTCATAAATTCCTTTATTGAGCTAATTTTGTCACTTGAAGAAATTGAATAAGTTTGTCTGGGAAGAATATTTAGTTGCATAAAAATATTTTTCAAAACCTTTCAATTAAATAGAAAAATATTTTAACATATTAAGTACATTAATTTTATATTATAAATTCTTAATCACGTTCTGTATATCAAAATTACATTATTAGTTAAAAAAAATTATTCTATATTTTAGGCAATTTGAAATCTTCGATTGTTTTCATCCTAAAAATTCCTATTAGGAAACCCTTCCGAAACTTACGAACGGTTTGATTTTTTTTTAATTCTTCACAAAAGTATAGACAGAATAAAGAGCAAGACATATTTCTTGCTCCTAAGTATAAACTCAAATTAATTAACATACTATTTGGATATTAATCTGAATATAAAATCAGTATGGCTTCATAAACAACATAAAGTATTTATGTAAAAAGTAGAACTTATTTCAGTCAAATTTTCATATAGAAATTGATACGATAAATTTAGACAAAAAATGCTGTTATACGTATTACAGCAATGCCCCATTTGTTTAATTATTGATATTAAGAATCTCTCTATTCAGGAAAATAACAATGCAATTTCAAAACATTTTTATGAAAATGTACACAAATCTTAGAAGGCTTTTCGGTAGTTACAATGCTTATATGGAAATTTGTACAAATATGTTTTCCACAATAACTAAACAAATAAATCTTTAATGTGACATTTTATAAGATTTAAAATTAAGCTAATTTTTAAAACTATAAAAGTAAAATTGTTAAAATGCTGAATTAAACGCGGATCCAAAAACATAAAAGTAAAAAACATTTAGGTATATCAATTTTCTGAGTTCATGTAGATATCAGAATTCCTTGTCTCTTATAGTAAATGAATTATTCAAAAATATATCTATATTAATTTTTCTAATATATTTTTAGAGCAAAATATTTTTCTTGATCTATCTACTTTTATAGAGTGATAAAAACTTTTACTTTTTTTCACCTGATGATTCAGTTAAAAATGTTATTGTAACCAACTAAAATAAAAATAATTCGAAATACTGTACTTAACAAAGAGGATAGTAAAATAAGTCATTAAAAAATTTAATTTCATAAATCTTCACTAGAATATAATCTAATTGTGCATATGTTTCTTAAAAATCAACTATTGTAGTAGACATTATTTTTCCAGCTATAGTTTATGAAGTAAAAAAATATTCATATTTTACACATAAAATCACCCTTACAACATATAATCTTAATCACTGAAAAAGTTCTCTATTGTCTTTTCCACCTTTTATTGACTTTTTGACACTTCACACATCATGTGGCTTTATGAATTAAAAAATTTTATGCATTTAAGTATATGCACAGATGAAACTTTATAAATACTTGTTACTTTATAAATGCATTTTCTTATTACTTATTGTAGCTTGCAAGTTAGTTAAAATAAACAATTTATCAGTTCACACATACTTATTTTTGTATTATATTTCAACTATTGAAACTAAAAAATAATCTTTTAGTCTAATTACTAGCGATAAATATTTTAAAAGATGAAAAAGATAGATCAATCATTTACTAATTAACTATACTATATTAATATGATGTTATAGTTAATTTTTGAAAAATAAGTACTAAGTTACAAATTTTAGAGCAATTTTGACTTGTTTTCTTGCTTCAATTAACGTCAAGGACGCTAACCATTGCCATATAAGTAATGATATTTCCATTATAAATGCTTGCAAAATATCTCAATATATTTATAATCAGTTCCTCAATAGTCCAATGCTGTAAAATCGTTAATCTATTTAATAGTAGTGATTTACTGTTTCAGCAATTTGAATTTATTTCATATTATTTACTTTCAATATATTTCCTTTTCTCTTCTCAATAGCATCAGTCTCACTGAGAAATCATCAAAAGTATCAATCATGTTTAAAGAAATGATAGTGATGGTAATGATTTTTACAGTTGTGACAGCAGAGAAATGTAATCCTAACAGATGCAGTATGGTTAGATGCCGACAAGAAGTGTGTTCATCTGGACAGGTGGCCAAAACTGGTGGATATTGTAACTGCTGTCAAGTGTGCGTTGCAGCTCATAGTAAGGGACCTCTCTCTGAAATTTAATCAGTAAATTTAACATGTCTTTACGTAAAGAGAAAAAAACTCAAAATCATAGAGTGTCAAAATGATCTGTCATATCAAATAAACTATGAGCAGATTTATACGGAAAAAAATACTGGGTGGTTAGAATAAGACTTCCCTATAAAACGATTTTCTACAGTGCAAGCGATGAACGGAATGCAACAAAATTTTATATTTGGGATACTCACGAGACGCGCTAACAGAATTTCAAAAAAAAAAAAAAAATCAGTTCTAAAATGTTCTCCAGGGGGCGCTTTGGGAAAAATGAAATTTAATAAACAACCAAAAAGGAATACTGAAACAATATTAATATTTATTGACTGGTTTCTGATTATCTTTCTATCATACCATATTTAGTAATGATAAGGAAGATACAAAACCAGTTCAGTTTTCAGAAACAAGAACAAATTAAGACAAAAATAAGCAAGAACCAGTTATTAATCATGTCCTGGATGTTTTAAGAAAACAATATTAGCATTTATTGACTGGTTTCTGATTTTTTTATTATCGTACCACCTTAAGTAAAGATAAGGAAGAATCAAAACCATTTCAGTTTGCAGAAACAAGAACAAATTAAGATAATATTACGCAAGAAGCCGTTATTAATCGTGTCCTGGATGTTATAGGAAAAGTGGCCCATGTAAACACCCTCATTCCCTTGCAAAATTTCAGGTCTTTGAATAATATTTTGAACAGCAGATTGTAACTGATCCATTGTGAGGCTTCGCACTTGAAACGTTATATAGTTCTATAATTCACTCAACATGTCGCAACACCTGTACAATACATTTAACATTTTAAATAGTCTTATAACCAGAAATAGCATGGAATCAGATCCAGTTATCTTGATGATTATGGATTAGGAAAACAGTGACTTAGGACATACTTCTACGTGAAGTGTTGAAGAAATAGTGTCTTAAGGATATCTGGAAGCGCACCATCCTATATGAAAATGATCCATGAAGTGACCCACCTTTGTGTAATTGCTGAATAATAAACGTCTGCAGCAAACCATGGTATCGAGCCCCGTTACAAACATATAACAGACCAACATTTACGAATTTCCGCAAATAAGAATGACCCAAGATCGAATGTTGTGGTGAATCCACACCAATTACCTTTGGAGACTTTAGGGAAGTTTCATTGTGGATCCACGGATTTTCCTTGACAAATGTGACTATTCTTTGTGCTGACTGTCCCATTGAGGTTGAAACGAAACTTCCTCTCCCCACAGAACATTTTCAGGGAATCACATACCAACAATCATTCTGCTGAGAAAACCGACAGTGAATTAGAGACGTGTGGTTTGTCTTTATCAAGCAGCTATTGGATACTGCGGATCTTGTGTTGGAAGTAATGTGTTATATTTCTGAGCACTTTTTGGGCAGTGCTGTAAGAATAGCCTTTCTGTTGAGAAATTGCATGTGAACTGCTGCCCCCTAACACTGATCTCTGTAATTATAAATCAATAGTTATCTTGATGACATCTAACATGTTTATGGCCTCTTCCAGGTAGAATTCATGATTTCTCCTAATCTTCAAATTCCTTAATCATGATCCAAATACCTTTAGCAGACATTAGTCAATGTCTTAGGTTCTTTCTAAGATAAAACTCAGGAACTTTACAAAAATACTCCTCGTAACTTTTTTCATAAAACTGTTTCTCTAAAAATGTACGTTCAACAAAGGAGACAATCATTAGTACATCCAGATACATTGACTTAAACATGACAACGTTTTCAAACGTTCTATAGCCAAACTTGTTTTGCATTAAGCTTCTTCTTCCCAAGCATGCAAATTTCGACATTTTTTTCCAAATTAGTTATTAATTCCAACTGACAGTTTTGCCTAGTTTTGCATTTTGTTACTCATAGTTCTTGTTCTGTACTGTTAATATTGTTCCTGTATTCCGTTTTGGTCTTTTTAACTTTCATGTTTTAAAAAATGAAACCCTCTGATTGACATTTTGAAATTAAGTTTTCTTACTTTTTATTTATTTATTCGAAATTTCTTGATATCATTTGAAGCATTATGAGCCCATATGCAAACTTTCGCATTCCGTTCACTCTTTAACGAAGTAGGCTGCAGTTTATAGGAAACCAACAGGTAATTTTTTTTAAAAAAATATTTTAAACACTAAATAATACACATACACCTTTTAGCTTTAGTTTTTTTTCTATTTAAATTATAAAATGTTACATTAAGTACTTAAAATTTCTTTCAAAGTTTGAATGGTTAAATATCATAAATTAATAATACAAATTCTGAAATAATTTATGTTGCATTTTTTCTATTTCATATAATTTTCGTATTCTAAAAATACTATCATAATTTCAATAACTTTAATCAATCATAATTATTGAAGCTTTTAAATAATTTCTTTAAAAATTGAAAACTAATCATAAAATAATGACTCTGGCTCTTACCATTTGAAATGACAGTTTATTTATAAAATAATTTTATGCACTTTTTTAAGTAGTACGATTCTTAACAATGATATATAGAAACTTATTTCAATTTTCAATTAAATTCAAGTTTCAGCAAAAAGTATTCAGAAATGTTTATACTTTGAATCAGTATAAACAGTATACTTTGTACAGTTATGTAGACAACTGGATAGATGATATTTTTTCTAAGAAATATCATCCATGTTGTTTATGTAGTCAAAAATTTTTATTATGTTAAAATAATGTATAGAACATTATGCTTCAAAATACAATTTTACTTGTATACAAGAGACAGTAAAATTATTTATATCATACAGTCTAAAAAGTAATAAAATATTTATTCAAGTAAAGAAGATTTAAACATATGTAAAATTTAAATGAAATGAAGCACATTTAAAAAACTTCAAATAAGAATATAACTACATTTTAAGACAATTAAAATACAAAACTATTATAAATCAATCTCCTAATATAAAATTTTACTTAAAAACTATATTTTTGATTACTTTTAAATAAGCCATCTCTAATGCTTAAAAAACAGTTTTTACTTTAAATTTATATTATTTAAAAATAGAAAATCTCTAAGATATTGATTGATGTATTACATATATAATAAATCATTTTCATATTTCTGTTTACAAATAGAATTATCTGTAAAAAAACATTGAATTCCTTAAAATAATTTTGATTATAAATTAATTGCATTTGCTTCATTTTTATGAAAAAAAAATTCAAATTCAAAATATATTTCTTCTGAAAGTCTGAACGTTGAAACCCTTACGTAAAATGACTTACTTATTTATTTAAAACAAACAATACAATCAAAACTTTTCATGTATACTGTATGGATATTTTAAGATGAAATTAAAGAATTATGTTATTATGATTAAAAAATTATGGCATATTTACATATGTATCAGGAGATTTTCTTTTATAACACAATTTTATGTAAACCGTTTTAAATTAAATGAATCTTAAGTCGAAGTAATATAATTAAAACGGAAGAATAAAAAATTTATTTATTTAGTAGACTTCGAAGGTAATATTATATTATATTTAATTAATTACATTTTTATTTCAAAAGAACTGTAAGTAATTTAATTTTACAAACTTTGCCTTTACAAATAAAAATAGTAATTTCTTCCCCAAAAATTCAAGTAAAAATACCTTAAAGAAAGATATTTTTCATTTGTTATTAAATGCCATATTCTGAAACGGTTTTTATAAAATATTTGACACATTGAAACATTTCTTGGTGTTTTAAAAAATGTTACAAGTAGAAGAACCTTTGTAAGAGTTATTGTCGTCATCATCAGAGGCGTCACTTCTCTTTCGTCTTCTATTTCTTCTTCTTCTTCTGCTCTCGTCATCATCAGCTTCTTCATCGTCCTCATCCTCGTCTTCGTCTTCATCTTCATCATCCTCTTCCTCATCTTCTTCTTCTAATTCTTCAGAATTTCGAATAGATTCAGGTGTCTTTGCTAAGACATGACCTGCATATAAGCAAATATGCATATCTACTTAAATGTATTTTAATAATTTCAACAAAGTTAAAAGAATAATTTTTGTAATATCATTAATTTAAAACATGAGTTAAATATTACATTATACTGCAAATAATTTTTTTACTTAGTATTAAATTGAGATTATTTGAATTTTTATATTCATATGAAAAAAATTACGTTTGGAATTGTAATTTTCGAAACAAAAAACATGTAAAACATTATTCCAATACAAATAATATATTTTTAAGACGTACACTTAACAATTTTAGTACACAAGAAAGCCAATAGATGGCAGCACAAACTAAATTTAAGAACAATGAGTATAAAGTCATCAATGTGAATGTAGAGCATGCATGAAAAAGTGTCAATATTGAAAAACATAACAAATAAAGCACTTCTAAAAATTTGTGTGCGTGTGTTTTTAGATTTGTAAGACATTCATTTGAGAATTATTATCTATTTTTCCATTCATAATAATTTTAACATTTAATTTTTGTAATAAAATAAAGAAAATAGTATCAGTCACAAGCAAATTAGTTAATTCATTTTTTAGCATCAATTTGGCTTAGCAGTGAATAGATCTTTTAATTATAATTTAGTAGTTTTATGATTACGACTTAATCACTTAAGTTTTTATTTTTGGTACCGCCATCTATCGGAAAAAGAATTAACAAAACTAAAATTAATAATTAATAGAATTAATAAACCTTTTAAAGCTAAAATATTATCAAAAATATTAATTTTGTAAAACTTATTACTGTAAATAATTTTAATTAGAATGTCTACTATTTATAAATATGTATTCAATCAAATCATTAGTAAATTTTAAAGCATTTAATATTGATAATGTATTTAATTTAATGTTTTTAATAAAGCTACATTTCATTGTTTGTGAATCTTCTTTTATAATACCTATATTTATAATTCTTAATTTGATTGCCTATTTTATAATTATTAAAAATAAGAATTATTTCCTGCTTTAACAATTCTTCACTGTGAGGTTTGAAAATAAACGACTTCTTTTATTTCATGCAAAAATACATGATGAGTATTTTGTAATTTACTTTGGTTTCTGATGAGTTTTAATTGCTTAATTAATATTTGAATGATTTTGGGAAGTAATTTAACATTATAAATAATTATTTTTATTCAACACAAGTAGCTCTTTTGTATTCATTTATAAATTCTGGTTCTTAGCTGAATGAAATGTATAATTACTGTTTAAATCATTTTCTCTTTGATCTAATATCAAATGTTTTCAAAAGTTTATTCATAAAAAATAATGTAAGCAACATAAAAGCTATTAAATTCAAAATTTCAAATTTTACCGTATTATTCAATTTCTTATGAAATGATGCAAGTAACACTAACCTTTTATTACAACGATAATATATTTTTACAAATAAAAAACCTTTATTTTTAAAATTTTATCAATTTCTTATGTTTTATTCAGAGTTATTGATAAACGAAATTGATTAGCAATTCATGGTAATCAAAATATTTCTAAACCAACAGACTATAATAAACACATTTTACTTTAATTTTTAATTACTAAAATAATTGATTAATTAATTGATTAAATTTTAAAATTATTTTTAATTAATAAATTTTCTAAAAATATGCATATTCTATAGTATAATAAATTTAATGTCTGTATAAAAAATACATAATAAAATAATGCATAACAAATTTTCTCATAAAAAATCTAAATTTTATAATTAAGATTTTTTGTGAGAAAAATCTAAATTTTGTTAATAATTTTTTTTAAATATACTAAGTGGGGAAATTATCTGCTTTGTATTTTATGCATAAGAAATATCATAACTTACAAAATATGCAATAACTAAGAACCTGTAGAGTTACATGATATTCTTTTTGGATTATAGTTCCAATTTTTAATGACTGCTACTCTGAATTTGTGCAAGAAAAAACATTTTTATCTTTAAACAATAATATTTCTAATTATAGGAAATTCTAGAAGTTGGAAGCAATGAACAAGTATTATATATTGCGAAATAGTTTTACCAAAACTTTTATTTAAAAAATAATGGTGCGTTTTAAAAGCAATAAATCAGAAAAAAAAATTTAAATACATCCTTGCAACGAGCTCAAAATAGAAATAAAACTCGTCATTTAAACAAGCATGGAACATAGTTCGTCCATGACTATTTCCTCTTGTATAACAACATAGTTAACTTTCATAATATAAGGCATGGAAATCATGCTTATAAAATTCTTTCGTCATTTAAACAAACATGGATTCATAGTTCGTCCATGACTATTTCCTCTTGTATAACCACATAGTTAGTTAACTTTCATAATATATGGCAAGGAAATCATGCTTATAAAATTCTTTCGTCATTTAAACAAACATGGACTCATAGTTCGTCCATGACTATTTCCTCTTGTATAACCACATAGTTAGTTAACTTTCATAATATAAGGCAAGGAAATCATGCTTATAAAATTAATTTTATGTTATTTTGTGAATAATATGGTATTTTATCCAATTAACATATTGCATAATTTGTTTATTTTTCCATAAATATTTTTGCTATTTGAATATTTGTAGTGACATTTTTATAGATGCATGGTAAGGAAATATTACAGTGTCGTATATAACACAAAAATACTAAATTTTATGAAATTATTGCCAAATTTCTTACTTTAAAAAACAAAGTTTTCTCTTCTCTAAAAAGATTTTTTTTTTTAATAAAGGAGCTGTGACACTAATAAATAAAACATTGTTTGTTGTAAGATTTAAAATAGAGTGAAACTAGTTTTTATTTATTTTATTAAGCTGTTAACACATCGAAAAATTTACCTGCTCATACAAAAATTAACTTTTTAAATATAAATTAATAATTTGTTACTTGATTTTAAAAAGTATTTTATTCACACTATTTTGTAATATTTTTCTTTTATTTATTTTTAATTTTACAATTTTAATTTAAAGATATGATTTATTTCGACAGATGAAACAGCGGAGGAATGACAGTAAGTCAAAAACAAGAAGATACGAGACCAACTTTAAAAAATTAACTTTTGAGAACTTAATTGCTGTGTTTCAATGAATATGTAACCAAATTAAATAAATATATTTTAAAAAATATATAAAATGTATTAAGTTTATTGTATAAAAAATAAAGCTCTTTTTTAATATTTCAAAGAATGATTTTCTGTAAAATTAGATTATAAATTTTTTTATATTTCATTTCAATAATTTGATAAATTAATCTAATTGTATTTATTAATAAATAGTTTATTAATTAATTAAATTAGATTATTTAATAAATTTTTAATAATCTAATTATTAAAAATTTAATAAATAAAATTAGTTAATTGATTAAAATTTAATTATAATTAATCTAATTTAATGCTCTTAAAAATAAGAAAAAAAGTTAGTGAATAAGTTTTTCGATAAGAAATTTCTGTCTTTTAAATGAAACAAAAATCTTCCTGAATTTAAATCAAAGAATATATTTAGTTATAGTACGATCAAGTGTAACTCTTGTAAAAACTTTATTTCCAAACATTTATTGCAACAACAAAACTATCACATAACAAGAAGTGAGCAGATATTTTCGGGGAAACTTCCTTGTTTCGCATATCGTCACATACCCTAGGATTTACATGGAAGGTAGTTGTAATTATAGCCATTACAAGCTTATCTCAGACTTTTGGATAAATGGCAAATAGTGTCTACTAAAGTTCTTTATTTCCATTACTATCCCCTAGTATAAATAAATTTTATCAGGCAGTTAGTTTTTACTTAAAATTTCAGATAATCTGGATTTGTTTAGCATTTTTAAAAATGGGATACAATTCTGTTCACTGTTTGTATTGACAATCCTAACAAAAAGAATGTGTAAAATTCTAAAATAATTGCTTATTGCCATTTTTTTTGGAGAAGGTTTAATTTTGATATGTTTGGCAAACTGACAGTAGTGGCCAAGCCACAAACTCCAGAAATTCTAAGGGTGGTTAACCAGGCTTGCCATTTGGTGATGTATTTAGATCTGTAGGTTCTCCATCCGCATTGGGTCGTTGGAAATGCTATAAATAAATTCTGATTGGCATAGACATGAATATGGAGTTTAAGGGGAGTGGTTTACTTTGCATAAAAATTTAAGATTAAGAGAATAATTAAAATTAAAAATTAATTAATAAAAATAACAAACATAAGCAAGAGTGACAGAAAGGTAAATAAAAATTATCTTATCGTAAACAAACTCCTGATCTCCCTTTTACAAGTTAAGGAAGTAAACAAAAAGAAGCAAAAATCATACTCAGCTACCACAAACTAACTTAAAATAGCAGGTGTCATATGAAGAGCATTGATAGGCTGATGAAGTCAGAAAGGAGGAAATTAAGCGATAATACGAATTGAACGAGAACATTGCAAAAGGCAAGAGGGTCATAAATCTTTTTAATGCATGCTTGTGCTTTTAAGCTCAAAATGTATCAAAATGTTCCACATAATTCAAGAAAGTATTCATCACATTAACTTCCGATTTGTATCTTTTACCAGTTACAGATAATTTTAAAAAGTTGTATAATTTTGTGTTATAGTTTCTATTGTTACAAAAGGAAATGTTTTTATTTGATATGATTATAAAGATGATGCAAAGAAAAATAGAAGAAAACTGTTAGTTTAAATTTCTATCGAATCATTGACTTTTGCCCAAAACGCTGATGTATTTTATTTGTTAAGAAAAACTGATTGGTAACAACAAATAAAATTTTTCGAGATACTTTTCAACTAAATCATTTATTTTATACATCATTTGACAGTAAATATTTTACTAGTAAATCAAAGGTGAGAGTAGTTGTTTTCCTTCAAAAGATCAAAAATATGTCACGTTCTGTATTCAATTCTTAAATAGCATCTTACAGCAAAACTAATATTTCATTCTTGGTTGTTAGCGATTGAAAAGCGAAGCACAATAAGTATATTAAAAGTTGTTTTATAAATGCTTCCAAAACACAATTACCAAATTTTAGGATCATGCTAGTAACAATTGGAAAATTAAGTTACCATTATCTTCTGAAAACTGTTAAAGATAGAAAAATTCAAAATGTTTTCGAATATAATAAGTCAGGTAATCGAAGATTTTAAAATGTTTTCTGTATTGTTAATAAATGTTGACGAATATTTTGACGTGAATGATACAGAACAAATTTGACTTTTTGTTCACTTTTTTTCATTAACCTAGGAGCAGGTGCATTGGGTGTTAGAGGATAGTCGATACACTACTTAGAACCACCCCTTTTTTCGAAAGTCGTACAGACCCTCAGTAGCGTTATTCAAGGTCAAATGCTTTCTACTGTGAATATCAGGAATTTTTAATTCCGTTTTCTGGTTATTTTTGATGTTTGTGTTTTCCATGTGCGCCCGCGATCGCGCGTGTAATTTGTTTTTGTTAGCTACTTAAAGTTTTCTGAGGAAAATGAAGCAACTTATGTCGTAGAAGTAGGAAATGAAATGGCTTGTAATAATGCTTACTGATGTTTTAACTGATGAAGAAATAAATGATAAAAACTTTTTAGCCATCATAACTCTTCTTCGGAAGAAGAACTTGATTCTCAAGATACCTCAGATTCTCATAAAAACTAAGTATACTAAAAACTTCTGGTAAAAATTGAATAATAAAAACTTCAGGTAAAAATGAAGAAGTTTTATCTCAAAATTTCTATATTGGCAAGGATGGCACAAAGTGGAATAAAATTAAAAATCACCAGAATATCAGAACTACATCTCCCAATTTTATTCTAAAACTACCAGGAAACATAGGGATGCAAAAATTGTATGTTTGATCATTGATTCATCAAAACTAATGATTGACGATTGTTTGCTAATGAATATTGTGTTTTACTCAAATAAATACATACAGACTAAAAGGGCAGAAAATCTATAACATGTTGTGCTAATTGCGATAGAAATATCTCTAGTGAACACACTTTGTATATTTGTGTAAAATATAAATAAATTTGTAAGTATTTTTTGATAATTATTTATTCTTATATTCATATGGTACTTGTTTCTTAAGATGAAATACATTTAAAGCATTAAAAAATAAATTCGGTTTAATATTTATTAAAAATTGTAGTTATATTATAATACTGATTATAAAATGTTTACAAGACTTCAATATCAAATAATTTTTATCAAAATCTTAGGATATAAATAGGGAAAAAAATTAACGTTTCTCTGACTCTTTCAAGTTACACATTAACAAACACATAACTCATTATTTATTTTTTTTTAAAGTGTATTTCTGAAAGGAATTAATTTCCAGTATGACCATCAAGCATTAATAACAAATATAATAACAAGTAGATGATATAAATTTTTAAACAGATTATAAATTTTAAAAGTTTTGATCCCATACTATAATGCTAGATCTGGTAGTAAAATTTCCTTAAAGTAATGTTTTCGTATTTTTTGGAATGAACTGTAAAATCCCAAAACACAGTAATGATTTACAACGTGCTTAAATAAAATATACTAATTTTTACATTCATATTCTTAAACCTAAATCTAACTATAACAATTGAACTTGATAAACAAATACACTAATTAAAAATGCTCCTTAAGAGCTTAAATTATAACTGTTAGGAAATGATAAATTATTTTGATTATATTTTTTAACGAAAAGCTTAAGTTACGTGCAGTATATGTCATGACAAAATTATGACATACAGATTTAGTAATTATTTATTGAAATTATGGAACAAAATTGCTGCATATCTTGATACATTCATCAAATTTATAATAAAACTCGTTACATATTATGCACATATATAAAATAATTTCATTTATTAATTTTTAAATAACATCAGTATAATTTTTTCAGGCTGAATTTTGAGGAAGTTATAAGAAAAAAATTGAAGACAAAAAATATCCTACATCAAAATAGATTTTCTTATAATAATGAGCTATAGAATTTTTAAAAAAAGTAAATCATTAATTTAATAAATATAAATGTTTGATATGTAAAATATTGTAATTTATATATTTAAAAAAATAATGATTCTTGAAACAATCATAAGGATCTCAGAGTAGAAATGTAATAAATCAAATACAAAAAGTGAAATTTGGTATTGATTTTTTTAAATAATTTAATTAGGAATTAGGCAAGTAAAAATGCTTTGAATAATAAAATTCTATAATTCATATATTTAAAATATTATTTTTAAAATCTTTGTTTGTACTATAGTTTATATTACTTAAAATAGATGGCGCCACAACACTAATGAACGTAGATGCATCAATGTTAAGTATGCCTAATAAGAAATTTGTCTGCAGTAAGCCAAAACTAGAAAATTTCATGTTTTTCTATGCACCATTCAGCTTAAAAGTTTGAAATAGTTTTAATATGAATATTATCTTGTTTTTATTTTTTTAAATTAAAAATTAATTAATGATTTATAATTTATTCTAGGAAAAGTCATTGTGGAAATAGAAAAAATAAAATAAATATAAGGAATAATAATAAAGCAATTATAAATAAAAAAATGATTAAAACTTTTTAATATTTTTATTGTACTTATCCATTAAATTTATTAAAATATGTAATGCGTTAAAATGCGTGTTTAGTTAAATATAGAAAGAATATCTATTAGAAAAGGAAGTAGATGCTACTTTTAAGCAATGTGAGTTTTGAAAATAAGACTTAGATAATAAAATATCACTTATATCTTTTTAGTTTTATTATATTCTTAAGATTAAGTGACTGATAAAAATTTCTTCAGTACAATAAAATACCGAAAAAAAATCAATAAAATTAAGAGTTGGAACAGTTGAAACTACCTGCTAAAGGAATATAAAACGGCCGAAAAATTTCTTATAAAATTTTATTTGATGATATTTTTTTGAATTTATTTTTTCATTTACTTAAGAGAAGTTTTCTGTATAGTAAAAT
>JAPDSC010017202.1:0-28159 GCA_026290005.1 Latrodectus geometricus | reverse complement strand
AATTTATTTTTTCATTTACTTAAGAGAAGTTTTCTGTATAGTAAAATGCAATTATATTGCTTTTCAGCAAATGCTTTAAGAGCAAGAACGACATGGATTTTTTATAAATGTTCTAGAACATCAGCGAAGTTATAAAACAAACAGTTATTTGACACACACGCACGCACACGCATACACGATTAAGTTATCTGTACCTAATAAGCAATATATATATATATTTATATACATATTGTTACGTGTACGGAGTGTATCCTACTTATACAAAAAATAAACACATATCTAATAAATATTGTTACATGTATGGATAGTAAACTACTTACACTAAAATAAACATGCTCAGATTCTTAAGATCAACAAAAATGCATGATTCAAGCAAAATAAAGAAGCTCTTGTAATATTTATAATTTATTGTTTTATTTCTTGTTAATCATTGAATTTTAAAAATTGAATATAAGTCATTGGATTTCAAAAGATGAAGACATTTAAAGTTATATCTGATAAAATTTTTGAAACAAATTTTTTAAGCTAAATAATAATTAAGGAATAAAATAATTGTTAAATATAATTTGTGTGGTTCTAATTCAATAATGTATCAAAAGTGGAAAAAGATCACATAAAATTGATATTTTTATACAACATACAAAAATAACAGGAAATAAAGTTACGAAAGAAAAATATATGCATTATATTGCAATTTCAAATTTAAGTTAGAAACTGTAGTAATATATTTAGGAAATATTATTATTGAAAAATTAGATAGCAATATAATCCTTTTATATAAAATAATAATGATATAGGAAAAAAAAACCAATAAAAATTGATGCAATATTTGCTTATTTGGTATTTTTTATTGTAGTTATTGATAATACTCTCTTAATCTTATATACTTATCGAATTCATTTTTTTTTCATTAGTATACGATGAAATTACATGAAAAGATCATTCTCGAATAATTTCTCGAAATTCTCTGATATTGGTAAAACTATAGACTTGTTGTGCCGCCCAACCTATCTAATGGTTAGTGTAACTGAGTACGGGAGAGGAGAACCTGTGTTCGAATCCCAGCTCGGGCATGTATGTACTTTCTCTTTCTCTCTCTGTGTTTCTTGTCCTTTCCTCAGATGATGGACGAATATGGCCTGCCCTATAAACGGGTTTGTGGTGGTGTAGCGTGGGTGTTGCTACTTGTACCTCAGTGACTTGGTTTACAGGTGCCCACCGGATAACGATAAAATGAGTACAGTTTCCGTCTTTGTTGCGGAAAATGAACTAATGTACTTACTAGTTCAAGGGTGCCCGCCATTAGAAGCAAAAAAATAGACTTGTTGTTTCCAATGTCCTTCACTATGAAACGTGTGTGAGCTACACATTATGTTTCTTTCAGCTAAATGTATTGATCTTAAATTTTAACAAAAAAATATGTTAAATATTACTACTTTTATCTTTAATTGTATAAAAATAGAGAATTAATAATATTGTGATAAATTATTAAATTAAGAAGATATTATCTTAGAATTACCTTTAGGTAAATATCTGTGAAACACTCTAGCAGCAGCTTCGTTGGAATTTGCAAGAAGTAACTCTTTGACCATTTGCAATGGAAGTTCGTTGACTTTTTCTTTTTCAGCAATATCCACTAGATGACCAATGTTCTCCTATAACAATATATGATCTTAAGCAAAACTCAGTAGCTACTTAATTTTGAGTTATCGTATTATGAATTACTCAATAACTCTTTAAAGTGGAAGTGAGTTTATATATATTTGTATAAATTACGTGTTTATTTGCGTTAAAACATTCTTAAATTTACAGGTAATGACCAAAATGATTACGGAATTACATATATAATAAGAATATAAAAAGTGATGCAATACTTCGTTTGTAACGAATCATTTACTAACCAATTTCAGCTGTTGTCGCTGTTGATTTTTTTTCATTAGTAACAACTCTACAATCATGCTTTGCTTATTAGGATCAACATTCTGAAAAAATGTTAATTTTGTTAAATCAGCAACATCAAAAATTGAAAGATCATCATTGTTAAATAAATATAAATATATAACACAAATTGCAATAAAAAGGATGTTAGAAAGTAGTTAACAATCTTAATATTAAAATTTGCTCAAAATCTCAAACATTATTAGTATACTAAATGTTTTTTTTAATACAGTTAAATTAAAATTTAATACAAAATTAAACATAAGTTTTGTAAAAATTTATGTTTAATTTATGTAAAAATTAATGTAAAAATTTATGCAAAACAGTGTATAATATCATTCTATAACCTAAGAAAGATTTATGAATAGTTTCTATCATGATTTCGTTTTGTGTTGAGTGATGGTTATCATTAAAATATATAATTTTTTATGTTATTATTTATTCCAGTAATTTTAAGAAATTGATTCATTATGACATATAAGTCACACTGAAGTCAAACTGACTAAATGTGATTTAGATGTCAATCAGTTATAAAATTTAATAATAATAATAATAATTAAAAAAAAAACTTAGCAAATCTTCAAGTTATATTAATTAATGGAATACGTATGTTTTTTTGTAGTTATATTGTGAAATTTTATTGGAATGCAATTATTTATTACACATTATATTAATTATTTATTACAATTATCGATGCTTTCAATTGAAATCTAACAATGTTTTAATTATAGTGTTCTGTAATTTTAAACTACTGACCAACGAGAGAAGGAGCGACACATAAATAGTTTTTAGAAAATACTAATTGTTCATTTTTCTGAGACTCAAGATTTTGTCGTTGCTTCGAATAAATTCTAATAAATTTCTCAAAATAGTGCTTTGTCTATTTAAATAACTAAAAAAAGAAAACTTCACTCTTGAAATGTTAGGTTTTTCTATTTATTTCAGTCAGATAAAAAAAAACCAGAAACTACGAATTTTTTATATTATTTTCCTCGTTGAATGGTCTTCAGTTAAACCTCAGTTTTGCCCACTATCTTATTATAATAAAAGCTGCTCTCTAGCCAATATTATTACAGTGCATTTATAAAAAAGGTCATTATGTTTAAAATACTTTTCATATTGAAAAATGAATCATAATTAAATATTCTGTCTCGGTAAGTGGAAGTAGAAAACATTTCCTTATAATTTATGATTAGTCAGTATCAGTGAATAATAATCCGATATTCCATTTTGTTTTCTATTTTTGTTTCCGATATGTTCTTTGGTATTTTTCGAGTATCGTGAAAGTTACCATTGTTTTGCTGAGCTATTGACATTCAAATTCTACAACTTTCCAATCAGGAATTAAGACGCCTGGATCTCTGATCATAAATTTCAGTCATTGATTAAGTACTTGGATTGCTGTAATAATCATTTAATTGTAGCTTTTGATCAAATGATAATATTTATATTCGTACTACAACTTCCGAAAGTGCAAGTATTGGAATAAAGATTGGATAAAAAAATTGAAGCCATATTTGTTTCTTTGATGTATCGCATACGAAGTCTATTATGTTGACTATATCAAATTTTTATTTACTTTACCCCAAGAATAAAAACTACATTTTTTTATAAATTTGTATTATGTTATTATACCATATATATATATATATATATATATATATATATATATATATATATATATAATAATTTATATATTAAAGACATATATATTTTTACAGAAATGTTATATTTATATAGATAGATACATATTTTTATATTTTTTTGAGATAGATATTTTATACTTTTAGTAAAAATTTAAACAAAATGAGCTGTTAATTGATATGTTCAAAATTTTTTCCTTATGCATGAATGAAATATAATCGATCCATAAGCATATTATTTTTCAGAGATAAATAATACTTTTTTATAATATGTTCAAGCAAATAATAGGTTGAAAACAACCTTCCAAAAAATAAGAAGTTTAAATTAAATAAGTGGATACCCTTCCATTGATTCGGAAACCATTCATTAATCTGGAAGTCTGGTTAAGGAGATCTTCTTGCATCATTTGTTTTGTACTTCGGCCTTTAGACTTGGCAAGGGCAGACTTTCTTGGTTTTTGTTTGCCCCACACTTGAATGACAATGTAGCCGTCCTTCAAATAACTCAATATCTAATTAAAAAAAGTGGTAGATAGAATTTTTATATAAGCAACATTATTCAGCACAATGTAAAAAAAATGAGATTATTCAGTGCAATGCAAAAAAAGAAAGGAAGACCAATGTTCATAGAATTAATTTAATATTAGCCCATGAAATGAAAGATATATATATAGAAATAATTTTAAGTGTGTATATCATGAGAAAGTTTTTAAGATAAGCCATTTTAAATAAGAATTTAACCAAACAAAATGATTAATGTAAGTGATAAACTGCAAAATATTTCCTGATAGTAAGCCCACATTCTTATCACAATCTTCAATACTATGAGATACTATTACTATCTCATAGATACTATTACTATTACTGATAAATTATAGTAATAGTATCTATGAGATAGTAAGTATGAGATAGTATCTAAGATACTATTACTGATAAATTATATATTTTTAAAATTTTCTTTAATCATGTAATATTTAAATTTTTTTACAAATTCCTCGTGTATATAATCTCTCCAAAACAAAAATATTGCTTGTTTTGATGAAATTATTCTTTTGGTATCATTATAGTAATCAGATAAATTATTATGACTACTAAAGAAAGGAAGGGAAGACCTAACTGTATAAAATATATACCTAGTAAGTCAATGTTTTTGCTGTAAGTTCGTAACGACATTTAAAAAAAAATTGTTATGTATAATGATTTTTAATTGAGTGAATAAATGTATAGCATTTTAGAAAGCTGAAGAATCACCTGTCAGCAAAAAGGATACTGCATTATCAGTGGTGTTGTGCAAATTTTTTTTTACCGGAACGCGTATATATAATTATATAGACAGGGCCGATCCTATGTTGGCGGCCGCTCTATGGGGTCTTATGTCCAAAATTTAACGACGGGGAGGGGGGGGGAGATTTGTCCCAATTTTCACCTGTCGCCATAATCGGCCCTATATGTAGCATAAAAAGGAAAGGAAACGAAAATCATTACGAAACCCATTTTGTATATATATATATATATATATATATATATATATATGTTTATTACAATAATAGGAACGTTTAATAAAAATTAGTTAACAAATTATAAAATACGCATAGTAGATACTGAAACAATATTGCATAAATATTTTTAACAAAACATGAAAACACTAAGGGTTTTTATAAAATCTCCAAATAGGATTATGTTCAGGATCTTGTGGTTGAATTTTCCTTGTTTTGTTGTCATCCGCTGAACGATGAGACCTTAACCAAGTTTTACATAATCATCTGGTTTAAATAATTGTTGTGGTGGGCCATTCATTTTTATAAATAAAAGATTTGCTAGATTTTCAATTAATATTCTATTTCTTTGTTCATTTAAAATAATATTCATATTACAGAATCCGTGCTCACACTCTGCCGAACTGCAAGGTACAATATTTATGTATCGAATTAAGATTTCTACATATTCAGGAATTACTTTGCTTCCAGTATCAATATAATCTCTAAACGCATTGATACATTGCATCGGTGATGTTAAATTAAATCTGGTGCATAATGAATGGATTTCATCTTCTCCATAGGCAATTTCAGCTATTCTTTTTAATTTTTTTTTCAATACGCCAGCCAATTCTCGTTATCAGAAATCATCTTTAGTTCCGGAACGCGTTCCTGTCCAAAAAGGAAGTACCGGAACGACGTTCCGGAGCGTTCCGGCTCGACAACACCGCTGTGCATTATAGTATAGGCTATTGACTTAAATGACAGTAATGAAAATTATTTTCTTTAAAGCCAATTCAGTGAACGAAATAATCCAGCCTTATACTTTGATAGTCTTATGTTTTCAGTGAGTCTTCATTTTATTTCTTTATAATTGGCTCGGAAATAAAAAATATTTTGAGCACACGAGAAGAAATGTTTTAATACTAATAATCTATTACAGTCATTTACTCCCAGTTATACGTTTTAAGAATTTTCATGCTTTTTAGGAGGCAGTCAATTAGAATGCGTGTCACACTTTCAGTTGTAACATTTGATTTACTAGTTAAAATCTCATTAGTTACACAATTAACTTTCATTCGGGTGACGTACCCTGTTCAATTTCTTTTAAAAAAAGTTATTTTTTGTGCTGAAAAAATCACCAAATCTATAAATATATTCTAGCCACCTAATATGGGAAGCATTTACTATTTTTACGATGTAGGGATCATTATATCTATATATATATATTTTTTATAGATTTCATGGTTGTTTAAAGTTCTCCATAAGTTATTTTCTTTTATGCTTCAAAATATTTCTTAACATTTTTCTTTCAAAAATCAGTAGTAGATTCTCTTCAGCCTTGTTAAGTTCACAACATTCAAATCCATAAAATGCACAGGTCTTATCATTGCCTTGTATGGATTTATTTTGTTTTTATACTAATTACTTTAGATTCGAGTTGATTTCTAAGCCCATGAAAACATCTGTTGGTCATCGATGACTTGTTTATTGTTTCAGCTGTAATATTGTTATTGTTTGAGATTACTGTGCACAGGTATTTAATTTGCTTAATAATCTCAAACATATCATTGGCTATTTTTAGAGAACATAGATCCCTTGATCTATTTGTTTCTATCACAAATTTGGTATTATCTTCCTTGATCATCAGGCCCATTCTTCTATCTGCCTTTTCAAGCAAGACAAATGCCTCGACCTTAGATAGCTTTGCACTTCCAATGAAGTCAATATCATCAACAAAAGCTAGTAATTGAACTGTCTTTTGTAATATTGTCCCACTTGTGTTTAGTTTGGAATCTGGTATGGCCTTTCCCAGAGCCTGCTTAAACAACAATCATGAACGTGAGTCTCCCAGTCGCAGGCACTTTTCAGTATCGAAAGATTCTCAGAAAAAGGGCAAAATTTTAGTTTGGCATCTTACATTTTCAAGTGTCATCCATGCCAGATTTATCAGTTTCATTGGGATGTTAAATTCAATCATAGCTTCGAGTAGTCTTTTCCTATTGATGCTACCGAACATTCCATTAATTTAATTAGTTTTTTTAATCAAGTTAGAGATCTTCTTTCATTGACACAGTAAACAATCACTCTTTCATGTATTTAGAAAATAATCACCAACAACATTATGTTATCTTTATCATCGTCATCAGTAGTTTGTCAGTCCTGGGTGGATCCCGGATTTCTTACGAAGGCCGTGTCATTCCTTCTTTCTGCGCACCACAGCTTTCCAGTCTTTACTGACCCTAATTGTGTTAAAGATCCTTTGGATGCAGTTAGCCCATCTCAGTCGGGGTCTACCACTTTTTTCTTATTCTAGTTGTTCTAGCCAACAGGATATTCTTTTAGTTGTTCTATCATCTTTCATTTTTATTGTATGTCCGGTACATTTCATACATTGCATATGTTATCTTTATATCATTACCAAATACAAAGATTTGTAGTCTTGCTAAATCTATTTATCTTTAATTTAAATATTCAACATTTTTTTCTCTTCTAGTTATATCGTAATCTTATTTTGTAGATTACGATGTAAGATTATGATTTGAGGAACGCTAAGTGATCCTTAGAGTTCCTCACGTTTATGTCTCATGTCTGCGTTTAAAATACGCAGAGAATGATGCGCAGTTTTCGATGAAGTTTTATCCTAAAATCTGAATAAAAATTTTTCGACACGTTTAGAAATCTAAACATTAAATATTGAATTTATGTTATTTTTTAAAAAATATAATTGTTTACTGTTTTAAAGGAATTATTTAATACTTCTTCATTGCTTAATTTTTACCTGGTGTGTAACTGGAGTGAAAGAGAACATTTTGGTGTGATGAAAATCAGGATTTGATGTATCAGAAACTGTTTCTGTTATAGTGTCTACCTCATCCAAATAAACTCGATATTTGCAGTTGACATCCTGCAATATTAAATTATTTGCTTATATGTTTATAACTCGAAAAATAAGTTATGTAAATAAAATACAATAGCATAAAATTAAAAAAAAAGTATAAGAAAAAAAATACATATATATTTTTTCATATATTATTATACATTTTTCATCAAAAAATTTCCAGAAAAGAAACTAAATTTAACAAGTCAGTCATGATGACAAATTAAATCCAGTTTCTTTGTCATGATAAAAAATTTAATTTGTCAAAATAACACGTACATGTTTTTTATTTTTTATAAATATTTTTGACTTTTTACAGCTATTTCAGTTTTTTTCGCAAATACGGAGAAAAGAAGGAAAATTTAATTTTTAAAAATATCATTTCAATTTTTTGATGAAAAAAAAATTATGGAAATACTTAACTTTATTCCACAAATATAAGAAATATTTATAATTCCACATAATATTAATATCACAAATACAATGATAGCTTCAGTTTAACTTAATATGTATTTCGACATATACAAAGTAAGCAAACATGTTTATGCGTGCACAGTATAGAAAAATTACTTTATACCTATTTCGATACTGCAAAATACAGGTTATAAATTTTAATTAATGCTTATATTTTTATTGTTCCACAAGTAGTTTGTTATAATGTTCAAATATAGTTTTTCTTTGTGTATAAAAACCTGCACATTTTAAAATAAATCTATATAAATAGCAATAATTCGAATTCCTTCATTATTTCATTTAAGGTTGATATTTCCAATGCACCAGAGGAATGGAAAACTAGTTTTCACTTAATTTCCTTCGTTGCAGATAGTAGTGACATCTGTTAATACAATTTAAAACTAGACAATCATAAATTTCTGCACTATACCTTACTAAAATATTTTACGAAATTCAAACTAAGTATAGATTAGTGTGATGTACGCAAATAGAGTTATAATTTTAAAAAAATACACGAAATTCTTTAACATTTTTTTTTAAAATTAATCATTGTTCTCACGAATTATTTATGTTTAATCACTTTATAGAAAAAAAAAAAAATAAGGATCACTTTTATTTGTTCCCATAAAAAAAAGTGATGCTTAACAAATAAGAGACATAAGCAAATAAGAGTTTAATGAGAATGCAAGCATAATCTTTGCAAAGTTTGATATTTATTACTTTAAAATGGAGGAAATATATTCTTTTATGTATTTAATATATCATAAAAATTAAAAGTAAAAATAACGGCAGCGCCATCTTTGTTCCAATTTTGACACTAAATTGTTAGTAATTTATTTAGAACATTTTGAAAAGTTTATCTAATTGATAAAAAAGTTTTCGAAAGAAAATGTCAAAGAAACTGAAAGAGCTCCTTGAGAAAAATATAAAATAGATCTCAAGTTGAAAACTGAAAATCTGAACATTTACGAAAACTAATTAATAAAATAATGGCTGTAAAAGTAAGTAAATTAGCGAAGAAAAATGCACGAAAATGATTACTAATAAATGCAAAAAAATAATAATAATAATAATAAATAATTAAATCAAATTAAAAAAATAAATAAATAAATAAAATATCAGACATTTTTATTTAGGAAATTAAAAAAATTCCCTGGAATTTTTCACTAATACTGTTTTTCATGTTTCTTATTTTATTGTTTAAAATGAAATAAATTGATAAATTTATAACTAGATATTATTATAATATTATTTTATACAAGTAAAAAGGAAATGTATATTTATGTTACTTAGTATTCCTGTCACTAAATGGCAAGTGGCTCGAAACTTAGAAAAAATAATAAATAAATAAAAGTACTACTGAACTTAAGTTTTCTTTATATTTCGTTTCAATATAACGTAAAAATACAATATGTTTCAATATAATGTTAAAATATAACGTTTCAAAAATAAATAGCACACTATTTAAAATTTACTCCAACAAAAGAAAACAATTAAAACAAAGAAATTATTTTTTCCTTTTAATTAATGGGCTTTACATCTAAGTTGGATTAAAAAAAAAAACATATTTTTTTTAAAAAGTTTTTTTGTGTAATAAGGTATAGTTTTTTTAACTGGATATCTCTAATATTTTTCTATATTTTCGCATATTTATTATTATATTAAAAGTTTATTATTCTTATATGTTTATTATTATTATTAGGAAATACTATTAAGGCAAACTTAAGGCAAACATAAATATTTATATAATATTAAAAATTATATTTTTCTGAAATATTTTACGAAATTTAAATAAAGTACCGATTCGTGTTATACATAAATTTAGAGACAAAAAAAAAAAAAAAAAAAAAAAAAAAAAAGGAAAAGGAGAAGAATTACGAAATTCTTCAGTATAGTGAACCTCTGATTCATTAAACTTTTTAATTCTCAATTAGGACTCAGAGTCAAAATTTAGAATTCTGTCATTCCTAGTTATTCCTTATAATAAAAATTAAAATAAAATGAAATAATATTTGAAACAATTTAAGCACACATATATGATTTAAAATGTACAGATAACGGAAGAAAACTGACCGTAAACCTGCTTGGTATTCCTCTACATCCATTAATTTTAACTAAGAAGAAAAGATTACGGCCAAGCAATTCTGAAGGATTTTCGACAAATTGATCGTCTTGTTCAGTGTACTCCCTCCCTTCATCGGAACAGGGTGCAAGTTCTACCTAAACTTACAATTTAGAAAGCTCACTCAAACTTATAGTAGAATAAGTTTAATTTGTTATCCATAAAAATGTATATAACACTATTTTTAAGGCAAATACTTACATTAATAATCCCAACATCGCTTCCTTTATAATTAATAATTTCAAGTTGTTCTTTAAGCTCTACCTAAAGACGAAATAATCATATGATAGTCATTATATTAATTGTTATATATCTAAAATACCATTTCATATATTGATTTATAAGATACTAATGGCCGTATTCACCAAACACGGGTTAACTTGAGTGTAGCCTATCTCGGATGTAACGCAACTCTAGCATCACTCGCCAATTCTTATTCACGATGCGGGGAAATTCCCGTGTAAAACAACTGTGGTGTTAACCAAACAAGACATGTAAGACGGCTTCTGATTGGCTAGCAATCTTGCACATCAATGTCCACAAAAATATCGCTAAAGTCCGCCATTGTTTGCTGACTCGGCACTAACTCTCTGAAATCGTAGAGTTATTCTAAGGATCCATATAGGCGAGTTAATCGCTGTTTTTGTCGTGGTGAATAACAATTCATGACTTAACTCGCACTTTAACCTGAAACCTCGTTTAACTCTGTTTGGTGAATACAGCCGTAAATGTATGAACATTTTCAGTAAAATGTTTAAGACGGCTTTCATACACCTAGTATCTCATACAAAAAAAAATTGTTTCATGATAGTTATATTAAATGTTATGTATAAATAAAATATCATTTCTTACCTCAATGTGTAAGATACAGGTGTTTAAAAGCCATCTTAAACATTTTCCGGAAAAAATTAAGTAATTAACAAAAATAGACAAAATGTAAAAAAAATCTCAACTTTTTTTGTATATCTACCAGTCAAATGTATCAAATGTTTTCTATTATTTTTTAATCCTAAATTTTATTTGTGCTACAATCATCTAAGTAATATTTGTAAAGTTTACTTCATTAACAAATATTAACCTAAATTGTAAATTTTACTTTACTAGGTAATTTAAAATTCTGCGTTATATATTCAGGATTAAGTGGAAATAAGCATTAAAATTTGTCCCTTTTTTGAAACGGGATACAATTAGAAGAAGCGATTCTCAGTGTTATGGTTAATTCTCGTAATTGGGAAACTGTTAGACAAGATTCTGGATTATTTAATTTTTATTTAACGTTTTCCAAGATTAACAAACCTAAGCTTTCCAAATAACCAGCATTTTATGAGATTTGTTCTTTCATCACCAACTTGTTCTTTATATACCGAGGAGATAGAATACTTCGTTTGGAGATAGTTTGATCATGAAGCTCATATGAATCTAAAATTTATTTTTCACATCGACACTCATAAAAAGGTTAGTTAAAAATCCCAAAAATATAGCCTATATTAGAATTCTTATTTATTTAGATTTTTATTTGTAATTATATCATTAAAATACCATAAAGGAAAGTGGTTGCAAATAAAGTTGAACAGTTCCAATTCTAACTTCTGTATCAGGATCTTCAAGAAAGGGATCTCTTTCCTGTATAAGAAAAATAAATAATATTATTAATTTGACAAAAAATGGAACTTCTATTTTATTAAATCAGTTTTAGTTTATAAATGTGCAATACAGGTTTTCTATAGGGAAAATATTTATGTGTTAGAAGAGACTTACAGACATGTGTGATTAGCAATAATCATATTTAAATTTAACCGTAAAAAGTATGTAAAAGACTGATCAGTTATAAAAGTTTCTTCTTATGTAAATATATCAAGATAAACTTGTTAAAATTTACATTTTTTAACTTTTCCAATTTGTTTGTTTACTTACGCTGCAAGATTTATTTACGAAAGTTGGAACTACTTTAAAATATACCCAACCAAATCGGAAATTAGGCGACTTCTTTCTCGCCAAGATATATTCTGGCTTAATACAAATAATTAATAACAAAAAAACTTTAAAAAAAAACTCAAAAAATGGTACAAAATACAAGAAAATATTAAATTTGACAACAGCAAAAACCGAAAAGCTGAAAAAATCTAAATTGGCAACACCAAAATAAGAAACAGTAACCCTAAAAAGTCCGTAGGGAGTGCCAGATTTGGCGCTTAATTTTTTTGGGGGGGAGGGGGGTATATCAAAGTTGTTCCCGAAAGTTTTTGAAATAACACGTGGAAAATACTTAAATGAATAATAAAAATTCACTTAAAAATAAACAAGCATTTTTATTTAATTACGGCACAAAATTATAAGTTAAAAAGAGTTGTAGATTAATTAAATATTTTAAATATACTTTTATAATCATAAAAATATTTCAAATGTATAACATGGATTAAACTCGTATGGATAATATTTGAGTACATTTGTAATAAGAAAAACGACGCACTCACTAATTTTTAATGGTGATGATATTAAAATATCTCTTATGATAATTATCTTTTAAAAAATATTTCTTATGATTAAGATAATAAATGCTGAGATCTTAGTTTTATTATTAATTCATGTACGTAATTATTGGGAATATCTGAAATAATAAAAGGAATACTAAGGTTTTTTTTATTCGTGTTTTGGAAGTAAAACGCGCTAATGCATTTATATTTAAATCGATGCATTTAACATAAATGTTGAATTACATGCTTGGAAAACTATCTTTGTTTATTGAAATTCCAATTATTATTGAAATTATGATTTGAATTAAAAATAAAATAAAATAGCATTTTTCATTTTTAAGGACTTGAAAAAAAATTTATAAAATTATTTCGATGAAGATGAATTAAATACATCATATAAGGAGTTAATTAGTTTGCATACAAAGAAAAATAACCTGCGAAGCAATATTAAAATTAATGTATTTCATAATTCTTTATTTTATTAATTAATGTTTCTTCGTTAAACACAATAATGAGGGATTTATTTTACGTATAGGGAAAGCAGAGAGAATGATTATGTATTTCATAAAACATATTATGCTTAAGTTTTCTGCATATATTTCAAAGCAATATTTGGGAATTTATGTAATAAAAGTTTGGAATACGAGAGGTAAATGTAATGACGAAACAAAGTAAAATTTATTATTGACTTTTGACATACTAGAATATTATTTGAGATTATAAGTTCACACATTTGTGAACAAATCTCTTTTATCATAGATAGGAAATCTTCTGAAAATTCCCCAATAAGATGCTTATGTTTATGCCAGTTAGCATCCCAGTAAGATGTGAAAGTAAGCATTAATTTTAGAACTCATATTGCAGAAAATCCTTCACCTTAAAACTCAGAATTAAAATACTCAATTTACAGTAGACGCTGTTTAATCCAAAATTTTCAAAACCATGGTGGGTCCGATTATCGGAAGTTAATAGATTAGATAAGAATATGAGACATGCCACCTTTTAGCTAATATTTAAATGATTAAAATATATTCTTAGTCAGCGATTAATTTAAACTTGTAAAGATAGTATAAAATAAACTATAATTTTAAATTGCGTAACATGAAGACGTTGCATAAATTAATTTTCTTTACTATATTTCTTAACATGAAATTTTTCATTTTATTTCTAATTGTTACAACTGTATATATATATATATATATATATATATATATATATATATATATATATATATATATATATATATATATATATATATATATATATATATATATATATATTTAATTTTTTGTTTTTATTGCAGAGTCACGTAGTTAAACTTTTTATCTTTATCAATAATGAATTGAAAATATATTTCAAAATATAGATGCTTTAGCTGTTATATTATGTAAACAAGTTATGCAATTCTGAATAGAAAATAAATCTCTGCACTGTAGTATAAACAAATAATGAAAATTAAATTTAGCTACTCACCTTGATCAGTTTATGTTGGGGTATGAGAGAATATTACTATATATTTTGAATAAGTGTCATCGCAATCACAGTTGTTAAGGAAATAAATATTAGTTTGGGGAAAAAGAAATCCATTATTTTTACGTGAACTTTATGTAACTTCTTTCAGATTCGCTTTGTAAAAAGGTTTAAAACAGTTTTCATGTAGATTTTTAGGTCTTGTGTGAAGCTACGACTGCTGACATGCTATCAAGTTTGATAATTTTTGATATTTTATAGACATTCTCGACGATGTTGTATCCATGCGAGGTGCATCTTTAGCATCCAAATACCCAAACGGAATCGTCGAAACAAAATTGTGCGTAACTGTTTGTTACAGTCATATATAGGACGATAAACACCTTTCACAATCTTAGCCACCTGGTTAGCATTTTCGTCATTATAAAAGAAAAACTAAAATGTATCGAATTTTCTGTTTGTTGTCTTCTATTTTCAAAACCTTGTACTCATAACTGAATTCATCAAACAAAATACCGCAAGAGAATATTTTAGTGTCAAATGTCACCTTTCCAATGAGCATAAATTTGAAATTGTTTGATAGATACCTCACGAGATAGCAATCACTATAGACGTCTACCGAAAAAATAATGGCTAACTTTTTCCCCAAACTAATATAATTCAAAATATCTTTATTAGGAATTTAGACAAGTTAATTTTATCTATTATTGCACATATTGTAATGAACAATTTAGATTTTAAAATTGTGTACATACTGGTGGAAGATCCCAATCGTCATCCGCTTCATAATTTTGATACATTTCTTTCATAACATAAAGACGATTGAGAAACTTTTGTCTCGGCCATTCGTATTCTTGATCAGTATCCAAATTCTTCATTTTGACAAATACCTGAAAACAAATTTATAATTCAGAAAAAGAAAAATTTCATCAACAACATGACTAAATTTTATTACAAAAATGATTGAAGCTGGTCTTGGTTAAAACAATTCACATTTGATAAACGGTTTTATTTATTTTTATAATAGAAATTAATTTTATATAAAATTGTGTTTACTAATAATTATAATTTGTGTTGGTAATTAAGTATCTCATAAAGATAATAATGCCTGTGACATAATTAAATACCTTATGTTTTCCTTCTATTATCTGTTAATCTTGTCAAAAAGAATCTAAAACATTATTATGGATAATTTAAATATTCTACTGGAAAAAAATCAACAAATACAAAGAAAATATGCCCAAAATAAATTTATGTTTAAGAAGAAAGAATGTTTTCAGTTCATGCATATTTTATTCTTTTTCATAAAAATTCAAATTATTTCATTTTACGGGTAATTATTTTTTTGATTAATGTTTTTCTTTCTGAAGCCCAGCTGTTCAAGCAAATTTCCTTCTTGACTTTGTAAGAGTCTTTGGCATAGTATCAAGCAGAATTGATGGGAACTTATTTAGTAGCAAAACAAACTAATGTTTCATTGTTACTCAAAAAGAATTTAGTTTTTCGTAGTTTAGGAGCAGAGACCTCTCAAGGTATCATTTCACATAGAGGATATTGCAACCGCACCCTATTTTACGTCCAATAGTGTATTGGCAGCACTACACTTTTAAAACATAAGTCTGAGGTTCGATCTTCGGGCTCAGCAAGGTAGATTCAGCCTTTTATTACTTCAGTAGTTAGACGAAACTGAGTACCAAACATGCTTGGGAAGTAAACACTGGGGGTTTCAGTTTAGGCCTACCACCTAATCAGGACATATGTTTCGCAACCCAGGATACTCGGTCAAGAAAACAGATATCAGCTTTGTATTCTTTGGCTCCATGTTGTTGTGCAAAAATGAAATGCCTGCATAAAATGAAAGCATGACGCAATATTTACTGCAATGAAAGTACATGCTTGTTGAAGTGCTAAAAACATTTATGACCATAAATTGCGAAAAGGAAATTTTATGTCGCTAAACATATAGGCTATGCAATTTAGCAATTCCCAAAGCCACTCAAACATTGAAACCTTTAAGTTTGAGTAGTGTAGAAAATATAGAATTATTTTATACATTATTATAAAGTAATATTTGTCCCTGTAAGATCTATGCTGTTTGTAGCCGATGTAAAATGGCTCTTGATATATCACATAAGTGACAAAATAATTAGCTTCACAAGAATCAATAAAGTAACATAATAAAGTAACACGGTCAAATCTGAACAACAGGTGGAGCTGAGCATTTTAGCAAAGTAAAGGTAAGATCTATATAATATTAAGCCCACAAATTGCAAACTTCACTTTTAAGTGATTCCAAAGCTGTTGAAAGAAATATCTCATTTACCTTAGGCGATATTGCAGTTTAAATTGCATGTTTGTTCGATCGAAAGTAACATTGTCACATCATATAACCACATGTTTCTGAGAACTTTCCATAGATTTATACAAAGGAATATATTCTCTTCTATCTTAAAGACTATATACCATTGAATCACATATTATTTTATCCTATTTTCGCGTTAGATTTGATGTCAAAATGTTTCAAAAGCACAGAGAGTTCACTGTATCATTTGTACATTTATCAGCAATACTCTATTGCTATAGTAAATATTAATATATTAAATATTATTAAAATCTAAACTTTCATTATTTTACTCCTAATTGTAGCACTAACACAAATGTAAGATTTAGTTTTCTTTTATCCATTTCCCTTTGATATTACTAATTTTATTTCATAAGGTGGCATAAAGATTTTAAAATTACTGTATACATTACTAGCGAATGCAGTTGTTGGTTATATTACATATATGATATTGACTTAGGAACAGATAAGAAGATATTAAATGCATTGCAATCTTACTTCTGTCCTTCCTGTTACTTTTCCAATCATTTGTGGGGAAACAAGCATTATTTCAAAACGCACTCTCTTATCCAACTCTTCGCTGATTGAATTAGCTACCTCTACACCAGGCAAAACTTCTAACAAATCTTTATTTAAAAGTGCACTCTCTGCAAAAAATTTTATGTTTGAACATTACTTATATCTAGAAAATCCTTAAATTTATTTAAGTACAAAGTCATTCAGTATATAGTTATGTGAAAATACTAAATTTAATTCTCGTTTCAGATTTTCAATAACAAAAGTAGTTTTATCGAAAAGATTACAATTACAATAGAACGTTTTATTCTTAACAATCAAAATATATAATTTATTCTGATTTCTAATTTCATGCTTATTTAAGTAAATATAATTGTAACCCTTTTTTATTAACTACTTAAGGTTATCGTGAAAATATCCTAATAATGTATTAATATTTCTTTTAAAATAGTAATGGAAGCTTTGATTTAAATATTTTTAATAAAAAAGAAACAAATTCAAGATTTTATCAACAAATATTTAATTTTTTTTTGATAATTTTCAATTTTGTCACCAATATTGCTTAAAAAAATTGAATGAAATAAAATCTTAATTTTGATATTATGAATACTAATTCAAATCTGCGATATTCTTTCAAGAAAGAATAAAATTATCTACTAGTTTCTTTCAAATTACCCATACCTTAAAAATCTTGTATAATAACTTAAACATTTATATGCATAATTAATAGAAAAAGTTCTTAATTAAAGTAGACAATTTTAAATGAAGAATAGAGAAGGTATTTCCTTATTTATTAAATAATATATTTTATTAAAATCAGGTTTATTGTTATATTTAATAGTTCTTTGTATCTATTTTTCTCAGATTATGTTTATAGCTTAAGAACAATATGTATGGATATAAAATGTGGTCTTGTTTAATATTTTTTAAGTGTAAAATTTTTGAAATCATATTTTATATCTCAAAAAATGAGTAAAATATTATTTGAATTTCTTTTACAAATACTGTCATAAAAGAATTTCCATGAAAATTTAAAAAAAATCATATAGTATTTCTTTATGTACTTTTCTTATTTTGTAACTCAAATAATAATTTTATTTTATTTAATTTATATTTAATTTTATTTCGTAATTCAAATAGATAATTAAAAGCATTTTTGTTTTTACCCACAATTGCTCCATAATTGGACTTGAGAATTTGTAACTTATTAAAGATGCAAACTGAGATATGGGTCTGATATATTCTATTAAACTAATGAACCTCGTTTTATGAATGATATATAATATATCAAATTATACATTTCATTTGCAAAACGCTATTTGATGATAAATGTACAAGCACTGACATTTTTGATTTATTCGTTAGTCATTAAGGCTTCAAAGAAAAAAAAATATTTTCATTTTAAAACTGGGAGTTTTGAATTTTAGGTACGGAAATATTTAAATTTGCTAAATCTTGTGCTTCAATGATACACTTAAAAAATAGTAATTTGTTATACAGTTGCAAATTTGCATAAACATAAAGTACAGCTACAATTGATTTCAAATTCTCGCCTTTGATTTCATTCTGGAAGCATAAAAAACAAAATCTAAATTGTATGACAGAAATGTTGTTTTAATATTAGTTACAACCATGGAAACGATTATCATTGAAAAGTAAATATTAAAATGAACTGACTATTTATTAGAAAGACTAAACAAACCTCGTGAGCTGTCATCTGACAAATTTATGCCAGATTTTGCAGCTATTTCTTCTTGGGCCATTTCATAGGTAATTTCAGGATATTTCCTTCCCTTGACTCTGCTTTCTGATTCTTGAAACACATACAGCTGTGTAGTACCAAACATGATTCTGAAAGATAAAGAATATAAAACAGTAAATAAAAGTTAAATATTCAAATATTTTTTTAATTTAAATAAAATAAATATCTACCGATCATTATGATTTAGAACAGACTGGCTGGTTACTGGTTCACCATTCAATAATATTCTTGCTTCGGGACAACCCTTTTCTATGATGATTTGACCTTCATCCTGCACGTGGATGATGGCATGATTTTCTTGAATACTATGTAAAATGTACTCATAAATTTTGTGGAAATTTGTTTAAAAAATTATATTGAGCAGTTTTTAAATAATTATTTGGAAAACAGTACCATAAAAAGAATTAGAAATTAATATAATATTACAAAGTAATTCATTATTAATGATAATATTATTTCTGTTCATTTGTGAGATTTATCTCTTTCTTTACAATTTTATTTTGTGATGCATGATTTTAAAATTAATAATATTATTTAATGATGTTTTTCAGATATGATTGTATATTTTATCAATTGAAAATATAATTTTTTTTAGAAATTTATGTTTTTAATAAAAAAATTAAACCAATAGTTATGATAACATTAATTTTCAAAACATAAATTCCTTATATAATAATTTAAGGAAAAATAGATTTAATACGTCACATTTAAAACATTTAAATATTGAAAGAACAACAAATCAGGTAAGAAATATTTTAATTTAAATGAATAAATGATATGTTCATTTATATAATAATTAAATTAAAAAAATGATTAGATTTAACTCGAATAAATATGTCAGTGAATTAATAAATAATATGTTTACTTTAACATTCATTGGTAATAAGTATAATAACAATGTGACAAGTATAATAAATTCACTTCTTTATACAAGGTAATTGAATTAAAAACAATACCAAAACATAAACACTGAAAATAAGTTACAAAAATTTAGAATAAACTGTATTTGAAAATATTCGGTTATCATTAAAGATAGGCAAAGCTCTAATAATTTATTTCGTAAATTATGGAACCTGATTTTAATAAGAATCATTAAGATAAATTACTTAGTTGAAACCTAATACGTATAACATTCAGTAAATAATTTTAGTGAAAAGTTGAGAGTTATTTAAGCAATATAATATCACAGTAAATTCAAAAATCTACAAATTATTTTAAATGATAAAAATTGCTTAAGAATTATTGTTAATTGTATGTCTAAATTTTTTAAAAGCAAATAAAAAATATTGCAATTGTTACATTGTAAATAAATAACAATGTAAAAAGTGCATTAGCAAGAACTGAATCATAAATGGTAGAAAAATACATGTGTTAATAAACAAGATATTAATAAAATTTAAAAAAAAATGAAAACATGTCTTACAACTTTCCCTTATGCTTGTGAAGTCTTGTCAGATAAGTGACGTACTAACTTAATAAAATGTGCTCAAAAATATATATCACTTGAATATTTAAACTTTTTTAATTTTATGAAAATATGCAATTTATAATTTATGAACTGTATTGCTGTTTTAGTTGAAACAAACCTTGGTCCTAATATGAGGATATTAGCATTGTCTTCTTTGCCAACAGTGTTTGCTCCTTTATATAAAATGTGCACAATTTTACCGGATAATTGAAGATCAAAATTTAGATTGTCAAGATGAGGATGTTGTCTCTTTAAATCCTCTAATCTCGCTCGCTCTGCATCCTAAGTTCAAAGTGAATTACTTATATCATTATTTAAAATACATTATAATATGTAAAAATAATCTAGAATAAAAATTTAGGGGAAAATGAATTTTTTTGTTAAATAAACTGAATATAATCAACATTCTTTAAGGAAATATGCATGATTAAAATAAGGTTTAAGTACATTAAACTCAATCTAAATTTGTTATTGTTATTGAAAATAACTTTAATATTATTAGATACATTGTTTTTTATTATTAGGTAACTTCTTAAGATAGCAGCAAAAATATTTATCTTTTAACCATTCAAATAAGCTTGAAAAGGAAGTATGTAAGATTAATTATAGTTACATATTAAATATCAGGTAATAATGATTCATCATTTAATATTTTATGCATACATTTTATTTTATTATGAACTGTGAGTGAGAACTCAAGTGTTGAATAATTCTTATAATGAAAACTAAAATATGAACAAGCCTAAAAACTTAACTTATGAAAAACAAACTGTTATGAGTTAAATATTCCTCCATCAATTAATGTACACAATTGGACGGATACAGTTGCTAAATTTTCCAATTTAATGATAAGAACTGATAAAAAATATTAGTCCTCAAGAAACTCTTGGGATAATGTTTTCTTTAAAGATGTAGTTATTGTATCAGATGGTCTAATCCGAAGATATCAATTCTAATTAAAATTAAGACGTCACACTTACAGTTTGAAGGCTTATCGTGTCTTCACACGCACACTAAATTTATATGTGGTGTATGAACTTCGTGAGTTTGAAGTTCTCTTCATAGGTGTTTCGCATGTATACGTATAATATTTTTTAAAACATAATCTTTTTAAGATGAATCAATTCTTTATGGTAGCTTTGTATTAAATAAAGTATCCAACTAGAAGAAGCATGTTGTTTTTATAATATATTGCGAAAAAATATATGTGACTCTTTTCAGCAAATGCTACTTATACAGTATATACAATTGACATATTAAAAATTTCAGAATGAATTAGAAGACTGAACAGCATATTCACTCCGCTAATAATAGAAAGATGATTGAATTCATGATTTCAAATTTGTGTATAATATTTTCAGAGGAATCTATACTCAAAGAAAAAATAAAAATTATTATTTAGAATTCATAAAAGTTTATATTTTTTGTAAAATATGAAAGAAGTTATTATAAGTTAATATTGGATTATAAATGACACGCTATATTTGCTTCTTCCTACCGATGCACATTGTTCAGAATAATTTGAATTATCAAATTTAAACTTCTTCTATATATTTATCCACAAATTACAGATTTCCTATATAATATATAAATTTTATTCACTATATTCCAGTAGGAATACGCGAAATTTTTCATTTAGCTAGATATTTTAAATAAAACTATCCTTTAGAGTGAATTCAATTTTGTTTACTTATTACAAAATGGATAAAAAAATTATCTTTTAAAATTTTAAATAGTTCTGATATATCTGTATTCAAACTAAAATTTGTTCAAACAATAATTCTTTAAATGTTTAACAACGAAGTGACATACAGCCTTCTGCGCTTGCCGGGCTAACTTAAGTTTTTCTTCATAGGATTGTCTAATTTGCTGCAATTCACGTTCGTTTTCTGCCATAGCTGCTTTCATTTCTTCTTCCCATCTAGTTCTTCGTTGCACTACTTCTGCAAAAGAGTAATCATCCATCTTAGTTTACTCCAATTTGTATAAATTACTCAAGAAATTTTAAAATATAAGCATTTTTTATTAAAAAGAGAAACTAATTAAAATTGTGGATTGCCACAGAATGTTAATAAAATTATTTAAGGATAATTTTTCAACAAAATGATTAAGATATATTAATGAATTAATGTTATTTATATAAAATTTGATAGGAATTAGTAAAATGTTTTAAAAATATACATTAATTATTTTGGTAAATTGTTTCTGCACAAGAATAATCTAGAATCATTTTCATGCATCAAAAATTTAGTGATAAAATTTAAATTCAATTATTGATAAAAATCTCTCAAACATTTTCCTGAAAAATAAATCTTCTCAAATTCCACAAAGTTAATAATAGTAATAATTTTAATTATGAACTAAAATTACATATTTAATGAAGTAGGTTGTATTTTACGTAATGTATTTATAATTGATCATTATTTTTAAAGATAATATATTTATTTCAAATCATACAACACTAAGAATATAAATTTCATTTTAATTTTGGCTTATAATTTTTAGAGCCTTTTTTTGAAATTCTAAATGCCGAAGCTCGAAGTAAAATAATTAATATTTAGTTTTTAATATATACTTCTATTCTTATTTTAAAATCTTTTCTACTTATAAATTATGTGTTTTGGTTACTAATTTATAAACTTATTAAAAACATGTTGGCTAATTACAAAAATAACTTTTATTGAAATAAATTTCTAATTGAGGAAAATTAAACTTATAAATATTAAAAAGATTAAAATTTTCATTTTTCTGCAAGTTTCATTAAAAGTGTAAAGAAAATAATGTTTGGTTCCAGTCTGAGAATCATTAAATTTAATTAGATATTATTTTAATTTAATTTTTTAAACTAATAAAATTTTGCTACGCATTTTAAATGAATAATGAGCTTTAGCTAATGGGAGTAGAGATTTAACACTCAAACACCAGTGCTCTCCAAAATGTATTTGAATCATTTCCAAATATTATTTCTTTTTTTGAAAAATAAACATTTTCTGTTTTCCTTCATTTAAATGAACGCAGAAATCAACTGATAAATCGCATACAGAAGTAAATGTTATTTGAAATTCACATGTGTTTAAGGATTTATTTAATGAATATTAATAAGAAGCAATGGACTGATCATAGATTTATTAAAATTGGATTTAAGTTCTGCTGTAAAAATGTTTGACTTGGGTTCGTTGCTCTTTTAATTCTGATAAATAGGGCTGCAGTAGCCTGATTGGTTAGAATGTCGTTCTCGTTACCGGAAGGTAATGAGTTTGAATCCTAGCTCATTTAAAAGATCTGTGCTGTTCACTTAGGGAGACTATGGCAAATAAAATGTGTCTTGGTAGCAATGTTCTCGCTGTTCCCATTCAAAATTAATACCTATGGGGATGTTAGGAGCCAGACCTCGGGTTTTTCTGGCATCCTATCTCTAAATTGGAAGACCCAGATGGTGCTGCCATCTATGAGCCAAGTCGTGCTTCCACCCTCGTAGGGAGATGCGTGAGAATTTTTTTCAAAAGCGGAAGATTCTCTTTCTGATTTATTCCAGAAGACCCAGTCCCTGACAGTCTGGCTTGGTTTGGACAAGTTGTGTGTTATTGTGACTTATGGCAACTTTATAAGTAACAATAACACACAACATTTCTGATAAAATTCAATTATTTTTTTTTCTTACAAGTATGGCTTAAAATGAATACGTTTCCTGTAAAAATGACTTAAGAAAAGAGAAATGAATAAATATAGTTAGATAAAAAAATTGAATATTTACTTGTTGAAAAATAAAAGTGTTGAATAAGAGGACAATGAGATAAATAACATAAAGTAACAGTATCAATTATAACCTAAATATTGTATAAAATGTTGAAAAACAAATAAGAATCCTACTTCATCGATTTAATTGAAATTTTAAGTATAAGCTTTAAAGTTTTGTTTTGTAACAAATAGAAGAAACTTTGTTTTATGAACCAGAACTATTAAATGATGAAACAATACAAAAAAAGTATTGTATAAACTATAAAATATATAGTTTTAACTTCAGAAAAATATTATTTATGAAATATAACAGACATAAATACTTTACCGTCATCAGTCATTCCCGGCTTTATTGGCACATTCATAACACCTTTCTCAATCATGTTACGCAACTTTTCATTCTCAGCTCTTAGTTCGCGGATTAAACTCTCGGTTGGATCTTCATTTACCGTTGCTAAAGTCTTAATCTGTTTCGCTCTGTCAGCTGAAACATTCAAATTGAAATATTTTAAGTAAATAGATTATAGCACTAAAATACCATGCATTTTGTTTTACTATTTAAGATAGGTTTTACTCTTGTCTTAGTCTAATTAATTTAAATAATAATTAATAACTTTAATCTTTATATTTTAGTGAATTATTACCACATAAAGAGATTTTTGTTTAATTTAACTGAATACACATGTCTTTTTAAACCATTTTCCAATTAGCATGGATTTTACTTTATTTTCATATTTCTGATATCTATTTGTGAGGTAGATACTTTTTTTCAGGAAAATCTAACAGCAGAAAAAAGTCCTTCATTATGCAACGACTTATGCAAAGGCTTATTAAACATTCTATCTCATTAGCAACATTCAAATGAAATACATATACATAAATACCTACTTACATACATACATACGTGTGTGTATATATATATATATATATATATATATATATATATATATATATATATCGTATCTTTCACAACACTAATAATTTGATATTAGACTGTATATACATTAATAATGTCAATAAAGGAAAATAAACACTCAAGATCATTTTAGCTACTTATTGGGTTATGCAATGACAGTAAGAAATATTTCATTTTGTGGTAATGATAACTGGGTTAAGCGATGACAGAAAGAAATATTTCCTTTATTAGTAATGATAAATTCATAAGATAAATATCTGATATATTTTCCATTTCTTCAAGATTACATGAAATCAGAGGATTTGCATTAGGCCGAAAGAATATCTAACGAGCATACGACATTTTACCTCAATTTGTTCTAAGTTTAATATAGAGTAAAACCAGTTATTTTTTTCCATTAATTGTTCTGAATCGCAAATAATATAGAGATATTGTGATATTTCCAAATCCCACCAAAACTCAGTGATGCTTGGATACGAGTTTCAAAAAACAAACTATCCAACAATGCTGAGTTAATTTAAATATTTAACTCATCATGATCAAACTTATTACTTTGCGGTGACAAAAAGTATGGCTGATGATCAGATTAAATCAATCTTATATACTATAAATAATTTGATGAAGTAACTGACTAATTAACGCTAAAATCTCTCATTTATCAAAAATATTAAGCAACCACCGAAGACCCTCATCAAAGCACAAAAGTACAGTCCATCGTTTGTAAATTATTATACTTATTAAATAGGACCAATGTACTGAGCTGCTTTCACAATTATGATAAATTTGACTGAAGAAACTTACCATTTCTCCAAACTGCAAGCTTTCAATTCAGTTTTTTTCAAGCCGAATCTTTGGCATTCCTGCAAGTCATTAACCATACAAAAGAAATGAAATTCTCCTAAGTGATCATTTGGAGTGACATTTTTTTCAGTTTTAATGGCAACCTGTGATCCACAGCATAAATAAAACCTAATTCATGGAATACAGTTATAGTTTCAACTTGAAGACAAAGTACTTTAAGACACGATAATTCAACTTAGTCGGATAGAAACCCAACCAGAAACTCAGGAAAATTAACTGAGGATCAAAGAGCAAAAAGAGACAATAAAATGTACTAATGCCCAAATAATTATCTAGCCACACCTAAAATCTTCTCTATAGTTAAAACTGAAGCAACAGACTTTAACTTTAGGGCAAGAACAATGGGACACTGTGAAACAGGACCGATTCCTCAAGCAAATAACCCCTATAGTTTCAAACAATATAATCCACACAAATACATCAATTACATGATCACGAACCACGTTCATTTCCCTATTTCCTTCAACAAAATTAAAATATCCAAATCAAACTGTGCAGTTGTGGTATAGAGGGTACATGTGATCACAATCTGTTGAGCTGCTCCCTCACGAATCACTTACATTTAAGGAAAAATCACTTTCCAAAAATCTTGCCTTTCAGACTCTTTTCGGGGGGGGGGGGAACTACATGTGAAACTGCATACTGTTCACGGATTGGAGGTTTGTTTGTAGAAAGGACATTTGCAGCAGATTTAGAAACATCAATATCATCGGATTCAGACTTCACATATAAGAAACTCCTTCACATAAAAACAATAACTTTTTCAATATTAAGTATTATAATCATATAGAACATTTATTTTCTCATCTTCTTAGGCTTGGAACTATACCAGTTTTACATATCTTTAACAATAGATATTAAAATTGTATTTGTATTTAAATTTTCAGGTATGTACTTAAAGGGTGGACGTATGAACGCACCCTCTTTTGTGAATATCTTTTTTGAATAAATATGAGTAATAATGAGGTACCAACACGATAACTAATAGGTGCAGTACGGGGACTCTTCTCACTGCTAAATGCTAAATAGAGAGAGATTTAATAAAGCACTAATGCTTATGTAATGAAATGTGAAGCCAAATTAAAAATTTATTGTTGGTTAATATAATTTGTGACACATACTGGTTAACTGAAGCCAAACATTTTTCTGGCGAGAAAAAGAAAGGGATTATCTTATTGATTCCTGTAATGAAAACTTCACATCGGTATTTATAATTCTGCATTTTAGAACATCAACGTCATAAATTCTAAAGAATAAAATACGTTAGTGGATTTTCATGTGCATGTTACCAAATAACCATATTAAACTTAACTATAACTGCTTAACTATATTAAACAATATTTCTAAATATTTTAAAAAATACAGTATGTCATTGTATATGTATGTATACAGTATGACAAATATTTTAAAAAATACAGCAAGTAGTGCATTGTGTTTTGATACCATTCTAAGTGTTTTATGACCTTTTTTAAATAAAACATTTTTTTTTGTTTTAAGAGAGAAAGGAATGTGATTTTATTAATAACAAACCACACTTTTTATGCAAATGTCAAGCTTTTTATAGTTTTCATATCATCAGCATTCTTTTCGCACAAGCCTTGTAGAAAATGCTTAAAATATGAACTTGAAAATGTCTTGAATAAAAGTATTTCTATCCTTCCTTCGATATAATGTAACTAGCTATGTATAAAATCGTTCGTGCTTAAAGATTCCATTTCCTAGCTAATTTTTGATTCAACACACGTTTTTCGAATATAATTCAGTAATTATTCTCGCCTTTTCTGGACGCATAATTTTATGTTTATAATAGGGGTACTTATGCATAACCAAACTTTCATATAATATTAAAATTGTTAGAAAGGTTTAGGAGACACGCACGTTATCAGTTTTTAAAATATTAATTTGCATTTATTTTTTAAGCAAAATTTTAATTTAGAATTTAAATCACGCATTTTTATTATTCATTGGATTACAACAAAAGGTGATAAATTTTCATTGATACAGATATGTTTTAAACTATAAAATATATTTTATGATTTAAAACATTCATTTACAGTTATCAAAAGTAAAAGACACAATTTTGTTATTTTACCATTAATAT
>JAPDSC010017198.1:0-10486 GCA_026290005.1 Latrodectus geometricus | reverse complement strand
AGTTTTTTTTTTGTTTCTGTGTTTTAAATAGTAATAATTCTATCCATACATAAATAGAGAGTTATTATAGTAATACTATTGTATTATATCAGAATATCATTAATGCTTAAAAAGTATTCATATGAATTAATATACTTTTCAGAAATAAATTGTTCTATGAATAGGAAAAATGAATTTAGGTGAAAAAATTGCTCAGTTTCCATACACATACCAATGTTGTTTTCCAGTAACAATTGTTGCAATAACTTATGTTTCATGGAAAAATTCTCATAATTAATTTTCCGATGTGGTGGAGTTTGAATTTTAATCAATCAAAACTGCATTTAATCGTGTCACAATATTTCTTCTTACGTCATTTAAGGTTTCATGATTGTTTTCTTTAATGAATCTATGAATTCCAATTGTATTAATACCGGGAAAATACACATACTGTCCATATGACTTTAATGGATAGCGCTGTCGTTTCATGATCTGTGTCAAGAAATATATCGTCTGATTTAGCAACTTGACTTCTTGCAAAAGCTAGAAATTAACTTAATTGACTTTTTGATAAATAGCTGTTGCATCACTTGCCAAGATGTTCTTTATTGGTAAAATCGGTAACGTATCGAAATTAAGAAATATATATATATATATATTTTTAAATTGAGTTGTATATTTTTGATAGTCACATTCGTGTTCCTTGTTATTGTTTCTGATGAAACTTGGTGACGCCAAGCCTTCCCGTCATAGACAAGGCGAATGAAGTCAGAGAGAGAACATCTTCCGTTTTTGAAAAGAGCACCCTCATTCGAAAGTGGAAATACGACTTTTGGCTCATAGATGGCAGCAACCCTAACCAAGCAGGCCATCGCAGCCATTCGTGTTTCTTAATACTAAATTCGGGTTCTTAATTACGGGAATTAGAAATGAGTTAAAATTTATCAATATTTTTAAAATCTGGTGTATGAAAAAAAAATGTGCTTTTGATTCATTTGCGTTTGAATTCTCTTAAAAAATATAAATTATGTTTCTTGGATTATTTAAATTTGCTTTGTGCATATATCAATATTGTTTACCAAGATCATCGCAGATTAATAAGATACAGATATATCATGGCATATTTTGTACGATCAAAAATCTGATTATAATATTTGAATACATACAAACGAATAGAGAATGTTAGAGGTTTCGTTCTTGTTATCAGAATGTAGTCAGTCTGAATCCTGATCCACCCAAAGATCCAACATGTTCACTAATAGCAGGTTAAATATGTCGTGGTCACAATATCCTCCATGTGAAATGATATATGTCTTGTATTGGGGAGTCCTCTGTTAGATCCCTCTTCTAAATGATAAAGACTCCCAACTGGCTGCTTCTATCTTAGTGGTAGATCCTAATTGCGGGTTACATACAATGCTGGTGCAACAACAACAAAAGAACAGAATACATTTACGAATTTAGTTGTATTTTAGTTAAAAACTATTTTGAAAATTCAAAAATGTATCGATTTTTATTACTCTAATCATTACTTTTCTACTTATTATGCCAGTAAATATTTATATTTATGTGGAATCGATAAATAATGACCAATTCACACGTGACAAATAAATAACAAATATTTTCCAATGCAATAATACTTTTTTTCATTAATGTTTTAAAATTGTCTTTTGCATTTAAAAATTCAAATTTAAAGTACATTTTTTTATTTAAAAAATTTAATTTATTGTTATTCAAATATTATATATTTTACAAAATATTTATATTTAGGTTTTTAAATTTTTCACTTCACGAAGACAAAAATTTAACCTAGTACATATAATTTTCTAACAAGTTGTGTATTATTCTAATATTTATAAAATAGAGTTTTATTTTCAGTTGTGCCAAGTAAAATCTTATTAAATTCCATGCCCAGTAGTTCCTTTGTATTTGAATTTGTGGATGATTTAATCACAACTTATTAATTTACTTTGTTTTGATAAGCATTAAACCGTTTCCTGGGCTAAAATGTCTGAGCTTACATTTTCCTTTTTAATAAAATTACGCAAGAAATATGTATAAGTTCTGCAATTAATACTTCATTCATGCATTTTTATCACTGAAAATTGTCTAATATTGCTTGAGTTCTATAATTACCAAAAGGGATTTTTGATTCCGTTTTCAAATAACTTTTAAATTATAATTTCTAAAATATATTTCAGTTTAAACTGAATCAAATTATCATATATGATTCATATTTGAATTAACTCAAATACACTAAATATTTATTTTCAAATAATGTATGTAAGAAAATAAACATTTTATAGAATTATTTGGATATAATAAATTTTTTATAAAATAAAAGTATTTATCAAATAATATAAAAACTTCTACTAAACAATTTGTCAGTTGTTTATTCTATGATAAAAATTTTATATCATGTCAAAAACATTACCATATATTTTTAATTTATAAAATATATTACCATTTATAGTAATATTTATAAATTAAGTAGAAGCAGTCTACTCATGATATATATATATATATATACTCATTTTTAAATTATGTAGTTCTTTTAAAAATTAATACTTTTCTATTAATTTTCAGTAAAATGAAATAAAATTTTAAAATAGTTTCATCAAGAACAGGAACACTAGTAAATATAATTCCTTATTTGCTGAAAAAAAGGATATGAGCAATTGATGTTTGATCAGTAATTGCTTTTGTATAATGTTCAATAAATGACAGTGAATTTAAAAAGACATTAATTTCCAAGTTTATAAGTCTAAATAGAAATAATAATCTAATTATACTTATTTTCTTTTTTATAAAATCAATGTCAAAAATATGAAAATAAATAAAAATGCGCATAATTATTTTAAACTGGGATTTATAGTTATTCGTATATAAAAATGATTAAGTTTGATTAATATAGAATAAAATCTCATTAGGAATTTTAAACATAATAAATTATTAAAATGTATGTTTGTATAAGTATACACTGTTTTTAAATAATCACTTTAGAAAAATATTTTCTATACATTTATCAACTACACATAAAATCATGGAAGCAAAATAAATAATAATAAAACTTAAAACTTTAAGAATATTTCATTCTTGGCAAATGTGTTTACTCAAGTTGCTAACAACTTTCTACTTATTTCTATTTTTTATTACATTGTGATGTATAAATAAAGGAGAAAATACGGCTGATAAAAATTAAAATATTTATTAAAATTTTAAAAACTGATTTTTGATTGTATGTTAAAACTAAATTAAATTTTGCTGCTAAAATTTCATGCACACATTTTAAAAACTCTAAACATGTTATACTTCATATAGTTTTATATGATATAAATAAATTTAAACGAATTACTAGTTCATTTTAAAACTAAACAAATTTTTAACATTTACCCCAGCATTTTCAAATTATTGTTTCGGAAAGCCGGATTTTTAATTAATATTACTTTATTACTTCAATTTAATATTTATTGAATATAGGAAACATTCTGAGAAAAAAATAAGAAAAAATACATTGCATTGTTCATTCCATAAATAACTTCTTTTAGCATTTTTTAAAATAATTTTAATTTTAATTAAAGCTCATTCAGTTTATACTTGTGTATCTAAATGCAATTCTAAATTCTTATGTTCATCCACTATTTAATAAATATTATTTTAATATGTTAAACTTTGACAGCTGTTAATTAGAAAAAAAAGAAATGAATTTAATTAGAACATGGTAATTAAGAAACAACTGTGTATTTCAATACAGATATTACTATCAAAAATAACATATTTAAACTTACATGTATACTTCCTGTTAATAAATCTTACTTAATTGTTGAATTTAATTGGCCTGAAACTATTTAAGCAGAACTAGAAATTCTGGATTCTATAAATCAATATTTCACTTCCCTCAGAACTTATCTACATTTCTTCTTTTGTAGAATAACTTATGTTTTAATTTAAAGAAAAGTATTGAACTTATGAATTCTGCAAAATAAATTATTCTTCCAATAGAGAAAAAGGCATGAAATATATGATTGAAAACAACCAGTTAAAAATTGCTTAAAATTATATCTATATATTTTAAAATCATAAAAAGTATAGTCCAATAAGGTAAATAAACCATAACATAATCAAACTCGAAAAAAAAATATCCCTCATTTTACAGAATTAATGAGAATACACGCACATAAGTTTTTTTGTTAAGTTCTAAGTTCTTAGTTATTTTTCTATTAGATATAAAGCATTAAAACTGAATTAAAATTTTAAATGCATTCATAATTTATTTATTTTTTATTCTAAAGCATTCTCGTTGACTTTGAATCCATTTATTATTATATTCAGAAGTTCCCCAATATTCTACATAAATATTCATAGTAAAAAAATTGCAAAGAAAACCATTTTAAAAGAATAAAAACAGTAAATTAAGTTAAATATTATAATAAGAATTTACATTGCACATTTTTGATATGCTAATAATCTATGAAGATTTAGTTATTTATAAAATCTAATATCTTTGCTCCTAGAAATGATAGTGCATTGAAATCATCATCCAGACAAGACTAAAATTTAAAAACTTTCTCTGAAACTACTAAAATTTTGAAACTACTTAAAATCTATTTTATAATTATTCTTGCTTTAGAAGAGGAAGTGGATTATAAATTAGAATGCATTATGTGCTTACGTTAATAAAGCTCGGTGAAAATGTGTTTTAGGTCTCCTGTTTGTCGCGTTTTCAAAAACGCCGATGCCATTGCGAAAATTCTACCACTATTTCAAAGTGAAACTTAATTAGCGACCAATGAAAAGGCTAAAACTAAAGAGTAATTAATGAGCATGCTTGAAAAAGCGTTTTAAATCCGCGAGTTGGTGAAGAAGGGGACCTTAACCGCAATTTAACCCAAAGCTCTTCAGAAAATCCTTGCATTAATCAACTGAAATGAAAAGATATTGTTTATATATAGTTTGCTGCTTAAATTGAAAGATAAATAGTTCTCCTAAGTATAACTCTCATGTAAATATCTATTGTTGGAGATAACATCAATGTACAGAAGAGTTAAACTCAAAGAGATCCAAGTTTTAGTTAGAAGTATACTTACTTCAATCTGCATTCTTATATTTCCTCAGAAATCTGGCTTTTTGAAATATTCATGTGTAAGACTTAAATAGAATTTAAAATTTTAATTTTAATTAAATAGTTTTATATGTATTATATACAGTTTTTAATTATAAACTTGGACATAATGCATACATTCAGAGAAAATACAATTCTAACCATTTCTGTCCAATTTACGTGCAACCATTACTTTTTGTGTTCCTTTCTGTAACTAGATTTATATTTGGAGAGTATTTCCGACTGTATATTTCTGAATACCATGAATTCGTGAAGAGTTAAACACTAGAGTTTCTATCTGTTCTCCACAAAAGACCGGAGTAAGAACGTGGAACTGAAAGCATAGTCTTTTTCAGCACTATGGACTTTTTCTAGCTACAGTTTTACATTAAAGCAACATTTTTAAATCAATAAATATTTTTGCTCCAATTTGGGCAAAACAAGTATTTTTTGACATGTAGGTATTGAAATATAGTGGTGGGAAGTTTTTTTTTTCTTTTGAGTTATAAAATATGTTGTGAATTCCTGGACTACCGTTGTGATTGTAATTTGTCCCATGGGGACATATTATTTGCTTTTTTTTATTACAAAGATCAATTGATTACTGGGTTAAATTGTGTTTTAGATCCCCTAATTCACCAACTCGTTTATTTGAAGCGCTTTTTCACACTTTCTCATTAATAACTCTTTTGTTTTTGCCCTTTCATTGGTCTCATAAGTATCACTTTGAAATAGCGGTAGAGTTTTCACCATGACTTCGGTGTTTTTGAAAACGTGCCAAGCAGGGGACTTAAAGCACATTTTCACTTATTGCTGTTATCCCAAAGAAATTGTTTGGAATTTACAAACTTTTACTTTTTGAGAGTAAAATCAAGAAACATTTAGCTCTACGTGGTGCTAAGTCCATGATATATTTTGATAACTAAATTTTTAGTTAGTCCAAAACACTACTTGCACCATCCTGTGGCTACATGGCAATGCAACTGTTTCCCATGCACACGGAAGGAAAACATTATTTATTTATTTCCGTTTACAAATTAATATAGTCATTTTGCACGTTTGTTTAATAAATTATAATTTTTATCACTTAAGAGATCTAACAGAATATAATTAGTGATATCAAAATCCATTTCATTTAAATGAGCCGTAATTTTGTTTCGTTGTTAATCATGTAATTGTTTAATTAAAAAATATTTCCAAGAGCTTGAATTTTTCATTTTAATTTGATAAAATATAGTGTATTGATGAAAAATGTGCCAGATTGCATACTTTTTTTTGTTCTTTGTTTTTATATATAAATTTTATCGACAGTTACTTTTTCTTAAGTGCTAATTCAAAATTTAGAGTTTCGCTAAAGAGTAAACTTCATAACTAAAGCTTATGGAAGGTTCTACACAAAGAGTTATATTATGGATCACACACACACACTGAAACATTTTTAAGGAAGCTACAGTGGTATCTTTAAAAACTACTTCGAAGATAAAAATGGCAATATCATGTTGCTTAATTTTACTAACACATAAGAAATTTTAGAAATTGAAATAGTGAATACTATTGTACAAAAGATAATAGTTGAGTTTAGAATATAAAGGCTAAAAACGTAATTTTCTTTACTCTGGCTTCAAGAAATGTAAGTATTGTTGGATACTAAAAAAAATACTGATTTGTAGTTTTCTAATTTTATAAAAATGTTTATTTCGTAAACCATTTAAAATTACAATTCTGTTGCATTAATTTTATAAGATATAAGAAACAAAATAATTTCGATTTAATGCTCTATGGAAATTATTTTAAAATTGGAATTTAATAAATGTGTGATTAATATATTTACGTATATATATTTATTTACGTATATATATTAATATGTAATTGTATAATATCTATTAATGTTAAATTTAATACTAGTTAAGAAGGGATTTAATAAAATATGTATTAATATAATTGAAATATTTATTATATATAACAATTTTCCCCTTTTAAGGGATACAATTTTTGATCTATAAATGTTTGTGTAGTAATTTTTTTACAAAGAAGATAAAGTTATTTTGACAAAAACATAATCTTTAAGTACTTAGTCCCAAAAGCAACACAATTTACAACCTTTAATTATATAATATGTGATAGTTAGAACATTAATAAAGCCAAAAAATTAATTAAACATATTTAAGAAAAATCACGGTAATATTTTAAAGTTGGTTCTCTTTTAGTCAGACTGAATTGTTTATTCACCTGTCAAGAAGACACTTTAAAAGTCACTTCTTGACATACCACTAAACTTCAGAAAAACATTAAATAGGACGAACTATTTTGCAAACTTTACACAAGGAAATTGTTCACTTTTAAAGTGATATATTACGTTAGCATGCTTGAAGTTTTAATATTAGTATTTATAAATTATCATAATGAATATTTTTTCTGAAAAAGATTTAAATATTATTATATTGGATACAAAGTACGTTTGAATGATGCCGTACGTTTTTTATTATAGATATAAAAATCCTTTTTACTGCTAATACATTTAGATAAATAGATTTATTTTTATCATTATGCAAATGGATGTGCATTTAGTAAAACTCATATTTGCTGTGAGCAACAGCACGAAGCAAATAATAAAATTTCAATACTGCAACATAACTTTATATTTATTACTAAGGAAAATTCTTAAGTGTTTTTAAATAAAAATGTTAAAAATATTTTGAAGCATTAAACTATAAAATAGGTAGGTTTTACAGAATTGTATTTGCGTGACAATCAGCACTCTGATTAGCAGTCATTATTTATTTTTGCATACAAAAATGAATCATTAGATCAACACTCAGTATTCGGAATAAGAAGAAATAATGCTGAAAATTAATATAAAATTAAGTTAAGTGTGAAGAAGTGAATTGTGACATGTATATTACAAATGTATATAAAGTACAGATTGGCATACACAAATATTATGCACATTTTTCATTTTATTTATTGAATTCCTAGTAATGCTGTGTCGGTAAAAATGAAAAAATTTGTGACAATATACAATATAATAATTTACTAATATGTAAATTTTTACATCAATTTTCCCTTTATCTTATGAAATTTCTAGTTATATTTTTATTATTTTTATCTCTATCTCTCGTTGCATATATATTAGTTTGGGGAAAAAGTAATCCATTATTTTTTTTTCAGTTGACGTCTCTAGTGATCGATATTTCGTGAGGTATCTATCAAACAATTTCAGATTTATGCTTGTTAGAAAGGTGACATTTGACACTAAAATATCCTCTAGCGGTTTTTCGTTTGATAAATTCAGTTACATATTACTAAGACAATAGTTAAGTTTTAGTAAAATATTGGTAATGATTGTGAAACACATACGTCAGTTTTATGTATTTTATAATAATGTTATTGTTGTTACTTATTCCGCTTGCCCTATAGCCTAGCTAGATCAAGAACGAAAGTTCGTTCACCGACAGAAAGTCATATGATCTTTTGACAGAACATAGGAAGATCGCTGAATTCTCTAAGATTATTTTCCTCTCTAGGACAATGTAGGATAGCAAATGTTAAGGTGTAGCCTGGTGTTGATAGCATTTCAGGCAAACAGAGTAGGTTTTTGAAGCTGAATAAACACCAAACCACGTGTGTGACCACTAACTAGTCTTGTAATAGCGATTTGAAGTTTCCAGTCGCTTTTTAGCTCTAGGGTAGCTTCAGGACTATTTTGCTGATACCAAGCATGATTAGATGGAAAATCCACCAAATTCTGTTATTTTTTATCTTTACTTCCGAGTAAATTTCATTATATTAGATTGGGGAAAAAGTAATCCATTATTTTGTCGGTAGACGTCTGTTGTGATCGATATCTCGTGAGGTGTCTATCAAACAATTTCAGATTTATGCTCGTTGGAAAGGTGACATTTGACACTAAAATATCTTCTTGAGGTTTTTTGTTTGATTAATTCAGTTACGAGTACAAGGTTTTAAAAATAGAAGACAACAAACAGAAAATACGATACATTTTAGTTTTTCTTTTACAATGGCGAAAATCCTAACCAGCTGGCTAAAATTGTGAAAGGTGTTTATCGTCCTATATAAGACTGTAACAACCAGATACGTACAATTTTGTTTCGTCAATTCCGTTCAGGTATTTTTGATATTAGAGATGCACCTCGCATGTGGATACAGCATCGTCGAAAATGTCTATAAAATATCAAAAATGATCGAAGTTAACCGCATGTCAACAATCGTAACGCGCAGGACCTAAAAAACTTCATGAAGCTGTTTTAAACCTTTGTACAAAGTGAATCCAAAAGAAGTTACATGAAGTTCACGTAAAAATAATGGATTTCTTTTTCCCCAAACTAATAAAGTTGTTTTCCAACCATTTATAGGATCATTAGAGCGTTCTTTGGTCAATTCATCTGAAAGATCATTAAAGTAAAGGTCTACATGAGAGGGGATCCGTTGCAGCTTTTTTTTTTTGGGGGAACAAAAAGTCTTCGTATTATTAACGGTATCCAGGGCAATTCTATTATCAATGTCTCGCCAGTTTCTTAAAAATTGTATTTATTTCTTACAATCCTTCCCAAGGCTTTTTATGCTGTCTCAATGCGTCTTGGTCAGTGGCACTGGGTAGAATGGGTGAAATATATCTGGAAGCTTTATACTCCCTGTAAGTTCACCATAAGTGTTACGGTCATTTCTTTATAACCAGCTAAAGCACAAAAGCAATGGCAAAGCTATTCCTCTTCGCAAGGACTTCCAAGATCATGTACCATCAGAAGCTGCACATTTTTAATTTACCATGAAGTGTTCATTTTATAATAATACTTATATTATTATAATGCAACCCCATTAATCTTAGAAAATCCCTAGGAGAATACAGTAGTTATTTTTCTTATAATAAATCATTTAAAAAAAATTCATATATCACATTTTGATAATTGTTTATTACTTTAAGCAGGATTTCTCATCTTAAACATTGCATTTGAATGCTTTTTCAAAGTTTATAAGTCAATCAAATATATTTTATAAGTATATATCACATCATCAAAATTCCATGAGATTTTTGCCGTCTAAAAGGATTGTTTTATGAATAAAACATAATACGTATCCAAACTAATTTTATATTGAAAATAAAATGTTTCATAAAAAATCATTGTCTTTAAGAAAAACATCCAAATAATTCTAAATATAATTAAATGATGTTTATTAAAAATGTTCATATATATATATATATATATATATATATATATATATATATATATATATATATACAAAGATCAGAGATACATATAAATCAACTTATTTATTTAATGTAACTATGAATTTAAGGAATACCTTATATCAACTATGCAATTTGCTACAAGTTTATATTTCATTCATATATCTTTGCAAATTTATTTAAGATACCATAGGAATTTG
>JAPDSC010017183.1:0-12749 GCA_026290005.1 Latrodectus geometricus | reverse complement strand
GATGTTTGTAGTGACTGCCAAATCGAATGAACTATCTTCTGCAAAATGTTCACTTTCATTTTACTAGATAATACAATAATGGAGAAAATGTTTAATGTTATTGTGTGGATATCGATAAAATAATATGCGACCATCAAAGAAATTTCAATGTGTCCTAAAATTTAAGTTTATTGATTACCTGTTTAATTTATTACTAATATCAAAAATTCAATTTAATTTGAAAATTATTTAATGCATTTCGATTAACTTTACTTATTATAAATTATAGTATTTTTAAACTATTTTTATTGAAACAAATTAAAAATAACAGTTTAACTCTTTTTATTAAAACTATATACAATAGACGTTCGTTTTTACGAAGCACTGATTTAAGAACACTCACGATTTTACGAACTAGTAGGTGACCCCTAACATGATCCCATAGACGCAATAATTTTAACTCTCAGTAATGAAAATAAATTTTGTGAAAAATCTCTTTTAACCAACTCATTTTCCAAAATATTGCTTGTATTTATTTTTTTTTCTAATTTTTTTCATTATTTTAGAAACTCGGATCGACGTTTTAATAGAGAACTGAAAATCCTTCGGATTATAGATAATTAATCCAGTACTGCTGATGTTGAAATCCAGGATTTTTTTCAACAATTTGAATTACATTCACCAAATCTAATTTCATCTTACAGCCGCATGCATAATATATATATATATATAAGAGCATAATTAGTAACTTAAGTAAGTGCAATTTATCATAAGGTACTTTTTCAAGTGATTAAAAAACTACGGCAGAGTTCATACAACAGTGGCAGAATAAAAGATTAAAGAATAGCCCGTTAAACTTAACTGCCTCCCTGGATATCTTGATAAAAATATTGAGGGCTATTTGCCTAAGAACAATATTGATCGATGCCGCCCAACCTGTTTAGTGGTTAGCGTAACTGACTACGGATGGGGAGGACTTGGGTTCGAATCCCGGTTCGGGCATGGATGTACTTTCTCTTCCTATGTGTTTCTTGTCTTACCTCAGATGATGGATGAATGTGGCCCGCCCTATAAACGGGTTTGTGGTGGTATGATGTGGGTAATGCTACTCGCCTCCGTGACTTGGTTCACAGGTGCCCATCGGGTAACGATAAATGAGTAGCAGTTTCCGGCCTTGTAGTGGCGCGAAAGGGTTAATCACCCAAGTGCTCACCATTGGAAAAAAATATTGATCGATTTGATGACTAACTTGGGTTTTCTCCTTCCCCCTCCCACTGAACTGTTTTCCCCAGTGACCAAGAGCTCATGTATTCCTGAACATCTGAAACAGCGCGCGTTGGAGACCATCGATAGGATACCCAAGGGACGCTATTAAACTGTGCTCAGATGGAAGTGAGGATAAGCAATCGGGAAGCGGCATTTATATCATAACTCCAGATGGAGATCAAGAGATAAAAGTTAGATATTCAGACTTTTGCTCCGTTTTTCCGAAGCGAACTTATTGCCATTGAAGTAGGTCTTAGGACAATACTTGCGAAAAAACGTTATGGTGAGGCTCAGATTCAATCGCACAGCAAGAGTGTAATTCAGCATCTAAAGGATTGGAGTGATGCGGATGACAGAACTAGCGTTTCAATACTAGGCATGCTTAAACAGATTTCCCTTTTCCGGAGTGTACGTCTGCAATGGATTCCCTCGCATATCGATATTTATGAAAATCGGATTGCTATGGGAGGATCAGAAGTCCTAACCCCTATCAAGACATTTTATGAAATCTCTCCAATCAGGTAGAATTTTAACAAGATTAAATGGCAAATACCTCCAATAAAAGAATGGTACGGAAGAACTAGTCCCGATGGTTCTCTAGGCCTCACTTATGATCGAAAAGATCAGGCTGCTCTTTCCAGATTTGTCAATGGCCATTTGAGAGGGCCAACAAGCAACAAGTGCGCTTCAGAAAATATTTCACTGAAACACATTTTGGACTGTCTTCAACTTTCCCGCGACTTCTTAACAAGAAATCCTTGTTTTTGAACTTTTTGAGGATTAATAATATTATGGATCTCGTCTAACTGTCGCTAGACATGGAGGATATGAAACAACAAGTTATCATATCTTTATATCATCTTTTCAAGTTGACATTCTAGGAGTAATAAACTTGTCAATCTATAAAGAGAAGTAACTCTTTAGGTTTTATTTTTTAAAAAAAAGCACTGTAATAGTAGAATGCAATTGCTTTGACTTGATTAGACTCGTTACTCATTAATGAATAAACTCCCTGTTGCCCGAAATTCTATTTCAGGACATTTCGAAAGTGGTCGGGTACATAGTTTGCAAAAAGTATCGAGGATGATTATATAATTGAGAAGAAAATAAGAAAGAATAGAATTTTTAAATTTTAAACAAGAAAATTATGTATTAGAACAAGCAGATGAATATCTTACAAAGTTGCGGAAATTTTTGAGAAAAATAATGAATTCCATTTCTATATAGAAAAAAATGGAAAAATTAGATTTTAAAAATGCAATTTTGATCAAAAAAATTAATCCTTACTTTGCTTAATTTTACTTCGCTAGAAAGAAATATTTTTAGTAAGAATTTTACTATACATGTGTTTCATACTGTATTTTCCTAATTGTATCCATTTATAAAAGATAAAGAATTTTGATAATAAAGACTAAAATTAAATAAAAATGTATTACATAAAAACAGTTTTTGAAATAAATTTATAACCAATAATATTATGACACAAATTTAAGAAATACAAATTTCTTATCTATTGCTCAAACTGTAGGAGTTGCCCTAAGACAAAAAAACAATTTAGGAGAAAAAAAATCATGTGATTGTCAGGTGATAAAATGCTTTTCTACCATGAAAAAGTAGATTTAAATGAACAACAAATCATACGAAAAAAATTTCGTCGACAAGAATTTTTTTTACTTTTAAATCTTAAAATTCAAAAAAATTTTTAAATATACAAATTAAAAGTATATAGAAAGAAACTATAACTGTTTGAATATGATGAAATTCAGCCACTTTAGCTAACTGGAACAAAACCAGAGAGGTCAACTGGTTACTAAAATGGCATCCTGTACTTGTTAGTTTCCATTCAGAAGAATCCGAAATATTTTTATTTATTCATCATATGATATGCACTATTTCAATTTAACTAGTTACAGATAATTAGTTAAATTAGCTGTAACGATTCCAAATTTCTTTCATTTTCAATTTAAATTTATTATTACACAAATTAGAAACTACTTTAATTCTAAGACAAATCTATTGGAATTTCAAAATGTCGAAATAAATCTATTTGGGAATTTTAAAACCCCAAATAATCAAAATATTTGAGGTTTTATCTCAGCAATATTTAAATGCATATACTTTATATATGTTAATTACCCATTATATTTTTATACAAGTCTTAAAGAGTTAACTTCTGAAATAATAAATTTATTTTCCTTTACAATTAGCATTGAAAGATTCTGTAGATATACAAGAACCTTAAGACAGAGAACGATATATTAAGTTATTAAAAACTTTTACTGAATATACTGTTCAGTCACCTAAAGATTCATAATTTTAATGTTTGAACATTACATTATTATAATTGTGTGTGGATGGAAAAGTGATAGATGTAATGTAACTGAAAATATCACAATGCAAAATAGAAAGTTATAAATTTATTTTCCATTACTAATATATATTTTGTTTAACTTCTACTAAGTTATATACATTTCCAAATAACAAATTTGACATATTTTTAGTAGTACAAGCTATATTATTCAGCACAAATTTCAAAATATAACAAGCACTAATAAAACAATATGATCCTTCCACAGTAAAAGCTTCACTTTGGACATCATATTAAACACAGGGATCTCCACATACACACACCTTTCTCGTAAATTCACTTTACACAGTATAAGCAATTCACAACATGACAAGTTAAAAATGTTGACATTTAATACGTATATGGATTCAAATTTATACATATATTTTTGAACCCATAAACAAATATAAGCAGTGCACAAATATTTTACTATAAAATATATTTTTAATAATGCATACAATTTCTTTCAATTGCTTGCAATCAATGTATTTTAAACATTACTTCACCAATTTATGTACATAATTTAGTGTACAATCAGTAAAAACTATGGATATTTCATACCTTTTTTCTCTTTTTATTATCAAATATCAAAAATATGAAGAGCAAACCCAATAATTCAAAACTAATCTACAATTTTAAAAAAACTCATTTACAAACTGATTAATGCTACAAGTTTTAGGTCATACATTTTGTCTCAGAACAGTTCAATCTTGAAAATTATAATTAAGTATGAATTATTGGTAAGACTAACTAAATCATTTAAAAGAAATTCAAATGAAATAATAAATATATATTTACAAAATAAAAAATAGATAAAATGTTAATGAAAATTTTACAATTATTTCTTAAAACATGAAATAAAAGTTAATGTACGAAGATAATTTCTTCGAATAAAAAGTTCCTAAGTTTTCACTTTTTTAAATTTAAAACTTCTATTTTCATTAAGTTGATCTAAGTTACCTGTATTTATCCATTTTAAGTATGTTCAAATTATAATTACATGTAATTATAATTTGAACATACTTAAACACAATACTTTTATGTGAAACAAAAAATTATAACACTTATAAAATCTTCAATAAATTTTAATAAATTCTTTTAAAATCCGTTTTCTAAGGTGGGAATGTTTTAATAAATTTATGATCTATGAATGAAAACTTTTGTGAAATTCTTCATAACCCATTAATATAATAATTTTCTAATATTTTTTAAAATTAACAATTAATTACATCATTAATTTTTTTCATAATTGGACATTTGTAGTTTGAAATATGTGAACTAAAAAAATCACATTAAACAGTTTTTTTTACAATGGCAAAAAATATGGGTGGGGGGGGGAAACTGTGCAATCTTAAGTTTTACTGAAATAAGAATATTATACTTAAATCCTCAAAACAACATTATCAATGATACGAGAAAATTTTAAGAGTTCAAATTTATACAAATCCACTTAAAAGATAGACTTATGTTGTAAGTTTACTTTTGAATAAATATATATTATATTCACATATTTTGAAGCTTTAAAGATTTTAGAATGAGAGTAAAACCTCCATGAGCAGTAACTACTTAATATGTCACTATCTTTTGTTTAACCCAATTGTTTCTTAAAATATATATATATATATATATATATATATATATAACTACAAAACACTTCTAAATAATGCCTCCAGACAATTGTATAGAGTAACCTCTACACAATTGTCAGGAGGCATTATTTATTAAAAAATTCTAAATGAAAAATTTTATTGTATTAAAAAAATTATTGCATTAAAATATTTTTCTTTAAAATTCAGAAATGTGTTTATTTTGGAAATAAAACTTAAGTTATTTTCTTTAAGATTACACTGAAAAAGAAAAGTTGAAAGTTATTATTTTAATCCTTGATTGCAGTTTAACAATTTAAAAAATTTTTAATTTTCTTATGAATAAACATATTATATTGTTAAATGTATTTTAAAAGAAAACTAATGAAAAACATTCTCATTTAAAATCAAACAAACCTTTTGTTTCAAAATTAGCTTCAAATAATGAAAACTAAAAACAATTACTTCCATATTAATTTACATACAAAGAATTGCAGCCATTAGAAGAAAAATATGACGATGTACACAGTTAATGAGAGCATGTTTATACATTATAAATAATTATTAAAATACATTCATTTCTTAATTAGACAAGAAAACACAAGAATAAACTTTTATGAGAACTAATATTTTATATATGTGTATACATATTTGCATTGACAGAAATAAAATGGATGAATAATGCAAGTGAAATTATAAGAGATTATAAAAAGTGATTATTTGGCAATGTTTGACCACAATAAACATAGCTTTCTTTACAATCAAAACACAAGTTCGGAATGATCAATAAATTAACACTTTTTTGAACACTCAATATTTATCCATTATATTTAGTATCAGATGTTTTTCATAATTCCCCTAACTCAGCACTTGGGCTGAAACAGTAAAAAATCAATAATTATGTCTTCCAACTTGATGAAGAGTGAGGTATTGATGAAGGTTGTACTTTATCGGATCGATATTGTCTACGTAAATCATTCTGGATAGTAGATGGCTTTCCTCTACTATGATTTGGACTTGGATTCATAAATGATGTCAACATATTGGGATGCAAAGGCACGCCTGTAGCAAAAAGATGCTGTGCTTGAAATTGGAGCAATGATTGATATTGAGGGTTGAGTTTAGACATTTGCGCTAAAGCAGCAGCATGATTTATGTTATGTGATGCTTTTGGAATGTATGGAACAGGTGCTCCATGCTTTGGAAGAGGATGAATTGAAGTTGTATTGTTCTGATGTGCAGGTGATGGTGAAGGAAGGCGAGGATGTGGGGCAGGGGAATGAGATTTTGATGGCACTTGAGATGATAGTCGATCGATTTCTTTTTCTTGATGGAGAGCTTTTAAAAACGCTGCTTTTAGACTGTTTGTATGTTGAGCTTTCAATGATTTTCGAATGTTTGAATTAATGCAAGCTTCACAAAATGGATCATAACTTTTTGTACCATTTTTTTCCACTTCATTCCATTTCCAGGCACAGGTGAAATCTGTAGAACATTGTGCACAAGACAATGGAGTTTTTTGGGTACCACTTTTGGACTTTGTTAAGAAGTCAACCACAAAATCTAGACCAAGTAAGCAAAGAAATTCTATGCTATTGGCATTAGGGAAGAAATTAATTGTTAAAGGAGGAGGTTTAGGCAATGGAATTTGTAACAGCGTTTTCTCAAGTTGTTTTCTTAGAGCTAATTTAGCTGCAGCTTGGCGTTGCTGAAGACTTTCTGCATCAATTTTCTCAGCTTGTGTAGTAGGTGTTTTGCTAAGATTAGCTGGGGGAGGTGTGGGTGCTGATTGTTTCTGATTGCTAGTTGTAGACTGAGGTACCTATAAGCAAGATTATTTTATGTATAAAAGCAAATAAAATTATATTATAGAATTACACTACATTATATTATTAAATTTTATAATATATTGCAAAGCATTTCTTAAAATTGTCAAACACATTCAGAGTTTAAACTTTAAATAAGCTAAAATTCAACTTTCTTACATCATTCGTCAATCTATTTTAATTACCATAAAATATAAAGTAATCGCAACTAATTAAGAATATATGTATATATATGTTTGAAGTGCATCAATAGATTGTTTCATAAACTTTTGAAAAATGAAGCTGCAACATGTTAATAACAAAAAAAAAAAAAAAAAAAAAAGGGATTCATAATCAAATCATATAGAACATTGTTCTTGACGAATTAAGGAGATTATCCTATGTGTTTATACTAAAAAAAAATTTTTTTTTTATTTTGTGAATCCCAGTTTTTAAATTGAAACTATCAGTCATTTTCATCGATTTTAAAACAAAGTAAAATACATTATTACATAATTCTTTCATTCTCAACACTTGATAAATTTAAAAAATATGCGATTTAGAAAATGTAGATTGGAAGCTATTTGAATCCTCCTACTGCTAAAATTGATTAAACTTGACTTAATGATCCTGTTAAACATTATTTTTCATGGCTATGATAAAACATAATCAAAACCTATAAATGCTAAAGTAAATTGAGGTTTGAAAATGCTAAAAATTTCCATCATCATCCAAAGTTAGATCATTAGTTTAGTACTAAATAGAAATAAAAGAGGAAAATAACAGAAACACGTGTTACAAACCTTTCTTCCACTCATTTTCAATTTTTTAGCAATAGAAATTCTAATATAATAAAACAAAATTATAAACGAAATCATACGTTTATTGCAACTACAACAAACAGCGGAATGAGACAACTTTAAGCTCGTTTCACTGATAATGACACTTGTTTATTTTTGACAGCTATGTTTCTTTTTATGCAATGGACATTAAAAAGGTATCCAAACACGATCAACTTAAAGTGAACTTGTTCTTTTATATAATTTTTGGGCATTATAGGTTATGATGGAAATTTCCACCATTATGCAAAGAAGGGTTAAAAATAAAATAATATGAAAAATTATTTTAATGAAAGTTTCTAAGCTTTTTTAATTTTCAAAATGAACAAATCAATGCAACACAAATTTAGAAAAAATTATAGCAATTTAAAAAAAAATATGTTATTATTATTATTATTTTTATTATAAAACATTAAATACTTACAGCAGTGATGGTAATTTGGGCGGATAAATTTTTCAATAAGGGATATTGTTGTAAATGACTGGAATTGATTTTCTCAGCAGTGTTCGAAGACAATGGAACAGGGTTATTACTTGGTTCATTTCTTTGCTTAACTGTTGGTGGTATTGAATGAGGTTTTTGAGCAGCCTTGCTGAATTGTGATGAGGATTCTAACTTCACATCCTGTAAAAATTAGTATAACGATATTTACAATTTATAAAAAGAACAATAAATAGTTTCTTGATTTACAAGTAATTTTCTTATTCACAAGCAAAAACATGCACAAGTGCATGTGATAAAAAAGAATTTCTACTTTGGCTCTTATAATATTAAAATACAGCAATGCAAGCTTAGATTGGAGAAGGAATTAAATGTTGATTTGGACTACATTCCTATATTTTCTTAAATTAAATATTTATACTTCAAATTCTATCATATATGAAACACTTATTTTATTCATAATTATATGAAATAAAATAATTATTTCACATAATTATGAACACATAAATTACCATCATAAAACTGTTTTATTAATTTTATTTTACTTCTATTAACAATTAATTTTAAGATAGTATACATTACGAAAGCATAATAAGACTCATAACATTTCACATACCAATATCAAAACAAAATCAATAAAATCCTTATAAAACATGATGTAACAAAATGATCATTTGCATTACATCAATAACATTGATTTTTTTAATCAATCAAGTAATTATAGCAAATTGTTTATAGTAATAGGTTGTCACTATAAGTGAATATTCTATTCTAAATATTCAACTCTTATATAGTAAAACAATTATCATTTGTTAAAAAAATGGAGTATGTCAAGGAATCGGAATATACTGCTCTTATTTTATGGAATTATTTTCTTGTTTAGATTAATTTATAAAAAATTTTCAATCAATAGTTTATCTTAGATTGCTGTATCAAACAAATTTCCCCATCTGGTCAGTTAAAAAAAAAAATTAATAATTTAAATATTATTAGATAAACCTACATTTACAGAAGTATAATGAAACAACAATGATTTACTAATAAGAAAAGCAGTACCCTGAATTACCAGTAATTTATCCAAATACTAAAGATAATGGACTCAGAACAAATACTGACACAATTGTATTATACTCAATTTGTTAGCTACAAGAATTGCATTTTCATAAATTATTGAATTTTATATTTAATATGTATTACAAAATTATATAATTACTTCAATCATATACAGTTTTATGCTGTCTATAAATTTTCTAATAAATTTTGTTTGCTTCTTTTCTTAAGCACATTTTTAAAAATAACATTTATACAACTCAGTAACATTCTTGTAATTCACACAACAAATAACCTGCACCACTTATATTATCAAAAATTAATGTGTACATATATACATATATTCTATCTTTTTATTCCATTATGTAAACATTGGAATTAAATACAGTAATCTCTTTATATTAGAATAATTATGAAAGCTAAATACATTTGTAATAATTAATTTCAAGATTTAAAATATCAATCATGTACTGTTGAAATTAAAGTATAAAGGTGAACTGAGTTGATTGACATATTTTTTCATGAGTAATACAGTATTTTTCCATATGTTTTTAATATGTTAATGCATTACTTAATGAATATAAGCCTAAATACATATTTATTTTCCAATATTCTACCATTTAAGACATTAAACTGGCACTACAAGGAGGAGCATTGACAGAAATTTATATAGTGAAGTACCCCATAGATGGATATTGCTTGGAAAAAGATTAATCCTTTTAATTTTGATGCAAATACTGTACCATGTATACGATCATAAAAAATTTGGTCTAACATATCTAAAAAACATTATTTCATAAGGAAAATATGGAGTACATTGATCTATTTTATATGCCCCAGTTGATAATAATGAACATACAAGCTTCAGCTAAACCAGGTTTCAAACTTGCAAGTTTTCAGTCATATGCTCATCAGCCTACAGCAGGCATTAAAATATATTACCTAAAATATACATATCTGAAGATATTATATATCTAAAATATACATCATTTATGATTAAATTTACCCACATTTTGAAATACATAATTTTCTTATTCTCATAAAAAAAACTGTATGGATTGTAATTATAAACTAATTTTTTTCAACTAGAATTGCAAAAATTGTTCATTAAATAAAAATGTATTCACTGCATAGGTAGTCAAAGAGATAATTAATAGTAAACAGATAAAAAAATAGTTGAAAGGTTAAGCACATGGAATCAGATAATTGAAAAATAAATATTGGTTAAATATTTGACCTTAGATATTATTCAGAAAGATTAAAATAATTTACCTTTTTAGTTGATAAATATTTATTATTTGAAATTAGTTGTTTGCTAGGAAGTGATTGAGTTTGGACAGCAGGTTTCACCGAAATGGAAGAAGACTTTGATGTCAACTGTGCAATGGCAGAAGGTGGTAAAGGACTATTATTAGACTCTCGCTTTGGTTCCTTAATCTTCTGACTATCCTGCAGTTTTTTCAATAGCACAAGTTTCATTTCCTCATCACAGAGGGTCTTTTTCAAGTTTTCTATATTAGCTTCATATTGTTCAAGCTCTTCTTTTGATTTCACTACAACGATTGGAGATGGGATGGGCTCACAGTCAGAATCGCTATCAGAGTCACTTTCTTCCTCATTTTTTGTTTCTTCATCAGATATTATAACAACATCTGGGGAGTTACCACCATAAGATTCTGTGAATCGAGCAGCTCTATGAGGCAGAAGGCGTTTTGTAATTGATGGGTCTGAACCAGATGGGTCATCGGATTTGGGTTTTTTTGAATGAGAGTTTTCAAATCCATTAAAATCTAAGATTTGTATCTCATCTGAGGATGAATCAACAATTTGTTTTCTTTTAGGATTATTATAATGAGGAGCTTGTTTAAAAGGTGTCCTTCCAGTACTTGGGAAATTGCCTACACCACTTTTTCTTGGTCTACCTCTAGTTCGCCTAAGAAGGAATCAGATGTATTACTGCTTTAATTAGTATAAAATTACATTCATAATTTAAATAAGAATTAATGATATTAATATTAGTTCTTAATAGATGAAATTTAGGTGACCAAAAGTACTTATTTGAAGATTATTTTGATTTTCAAAAAAGTGAATAATGTAAAAAACAATAGCAAAATAATAATTTTAAAATCTTTATATCTGGAATACTTTTACAATATTTTTTCATATCTAAATTTATATTGTGCATATGCATGTATCCACAGATTATAAGTTAAAAAAGTTTTAAACTTTGTAGTGAGCATCAAGATAAAAAAAACATGTTCCATCAGAAAAGTTTAAAATCAAGTTTTGAAAGAAATGTTGTAAAGTAAGTAACAAAATGGCACTGAAAGCTTTTACAACTTGGCTGATGTACTTCAACAATAACCTGTTTGGTCCAATTACTTTCAAAAATGAATTTGTTTCCCTGGATTTATCTAGTATTATTTCATATTTTGATTTGATCTGAGCTGTTTTGTTCTGAAAATATTCAAGTTCATATATTGTCATGTGGAAACAAAAACTTTAACTTAGATGGCATATTTTAAACTAGAAGTTATACAGAGAGCAAATAAAAAATGGTGATAAATGTACGAAACAAAGCATGTGATGTACAAAAGAAAAAAACGTGTCTAATGTGCAATTTTAAAATAAAGCAGTTTTTTCATTTGATTAATAAAAGAACAAAATATGTATTCTTTAAATATGTATAATTTTGTTTTGAAAGTTATCAAAAATGGTAAAATAACACAAGAATTTTTAAGAAATTATTGCTCCCAGTGATTAATTGGGGGCTTTCATTTGTTTATCACACTTGGTGATGAGGTAGATCCAAACACGTTTTTTATAATAAATGCTTTTTCCGTACAACTTATTATATTTTTTATCATACTATGTATTTTTTATTTTATGTGGCCTCACATTATAAGCAGTATATATTTTAGATTATTCACTGAAAAAAATTGCTGCAGATTTTGAAATGCCTTTTTCTTTTACTTGACAGATAGGCCTTGCAGATAATATACTGCTGTGGACTATATGCAAGATAATATGGTAGATAATGCTGAAACATGCTATTATATCTAAATAAGGCTTGCTTAAATGAAGGTGAAAAGAAAAAAATAATCTGCATTTGAAACTAAGCAATGGTAGATAGTCAATATGACAGGTAAGTAAATGAAGTGAAATTGTATTAAATATTTTGATATAAATAAGCTTTGCAAACAAGCATATTTCATTTGAAATGTTAAAAACTATCAGCATACACATTACGAAATATAACAGCTTTGAAAAGAGAGTATTAAGTTGAAAGTGAAACCATTTTTCAATGTTTACATAGACCTAACATTCATTTGTAAATCATTATCCTTTCAACATTTTTGCAAAGGCCAGAAAATATAAAAATCAGGATAGGATAGCAAATAAGTTGATCAACCATATCTTATGAGATCACTGGAC
>JAPDSC010017179.1:70162-150158 GCA_026290005.1 Latrodectus geometricus | reverse complement strand
AAATATTGAAAAATGTTTCTATTTCATATTTAAAAATGTAAAAAACTTCCATTATTCAAACCAATGTGCATAATACTTTTAAAATAATTTATAATGGTATCAAATTTTATTAAATTTAGTCTTTTTAAGAGGACTTATATTTGTTTAGTATCCATAACAGCAGATTGTTATACTAAATATATGGTTTCCCATAATCATTTTGTTTCTATATTTTTGAAGTCCTGATGAAATGAATTAAAGTTGCTATTCAAAATGAAATTTAAATCATTAGAACTTATTATAATAGAACACGTCAAATAAAGTTTATGAAGTTATGGCTTAGAATATTGTTCATTACTAGACCTTATAAGAATTGTATACGAGTCAAAATATTTTATATAATAATATATAAAATAAATGACTGCTTATTAAAACAGAGATCTAGTTGACTCTGAGAAAAAGTTTCTGTACTATATTCTGATATGAATTATTAAAAAAATGAGTAAACATTTCACAAAATATTTCCTAAAAACTAATTCAATAAATTTAAGATAATTAAAAAAGAAGGTTCGAAAATATCATACATTACTAGAAGAACATTTTGAATATATATATATATATATATATATATATATATATGTATGTATGTATGTATGTATGTATGTCTGTATGTTATACTAATCATTTATTGAATATCTTATCAATATTAATAAAGAATTTATGATAAATATATATTTTCATTCATTTTACTCAATAGACATAAGTGTTTTTTGATGACTATGACTATTCTCATTTATAGATTTTTACAAAAATTAAATGAATCTGAGTTTTCAATATAACTATACAATTTTAAATAAATAGTATAAAAGTTTAGATTATTTACAAAATTTATCATTTGATAAAAAAAATTTTAATTTTTTCCTATAGGATTTATTTGAGGAAGGTACAAATAATTAGTAAAATTAACATTTATGCACTTCGATTCTTGTTTATTAAAAATGTATATTAATCGTGATGCTCATATTCTTAAACATTATTATGTTCATCTACTTATTATGAAATCAGTATAAATTATAATGTTGATTAATCCTTGATCACACCTTATCGATTATATGCTTCAAAATTATAGTACATCTTAAGTCAAAATTTAAAATTTTTGTCATGTTTTTGGCGAAGTTTCAAAAAAGGGAAACAAAAAATGTTCTTTGGTAGAATTCGAATGCGAGAGAGAACCTTTTCGTCATACTCTATGCACGCAGTTTTCCGATGAAATTCGAATAACGATTCTTGTTGGGAGGGATATATCTCATATCCTGATGCACCAAATTATTAGAATATTTACATCGAGTATCAAATGTCTCGGGCACGCCATAGCTGATGCAAAAAATTTTTGAGCCAGTCTATAAAATGAAAGCGATTTACTATTCTTGTTTGCATAATACAAGTAGAAAGGGGGAAAAAACCCATCTAATAAGCCATATATGCCAGGAGCAATACATAAAAGAAGGAACATTTTTTACTCTCCCGAGTGCTTTTTGTTTCCTTTACGAAACATTTTTGTGCAAAATGTTCACTTTAGCGAACCTTATGTAAATATGATTTCCTCTCCGACCCCTATCTGGTTCGTTATCTTAGGAAGAAAGAATGTTCCAAAGAAGAAACCATTTTTTCCCTTTCAAAGGAAAAAGTTAACTGTTACTTGTGTAAAGTTAAACAGGAATTCCCAAATCATTAGGGAATATTTTATACATCTGCAAAAAATATCTTATAGTAGGCGAACAAATTTTATGCATTTTCTCTATATTGCATGTCTCTCTCATTAAAACATTCTTTAATGCTTTTAAAAATATTTCCATAAAAGTTCTTTCTCTGCGTGGATACCCCCTTTTTACTTATTTTACTTTGAAACATTATTTAAGAAATGTAAAAGAATGAACAGAACTATACTTTATATAATTTTACAATTTGTAGCTGTCAAAGAACTCAAAAGGCAAACTATTAAGTGTACCAAATAATGCATAAAAAGAATATCTTTAATGAAAAAGTAAAAATCAAGTGATTCTTTCAATAAATATATATAAATTTCTGTAAATTAGAAATTGTAATACCGTTACTTTTTATTAAATTTCAGCGGTAACATGAATTCAGTTCTTGCCATCGGTCGGCAACAAAAACAATAGACTGTGAGTCAAACTTCAGTTGCCTTATATATATTCTAATTTCTTTTAATTGTTGATTTTTAACTTATATTATAAACATGTTTACTTGTTTACTTTGACTTTTCCTGACTTAAAAATTTTCACTTCAAATAAATCATATAAAAAAGAAATGTTTACCTTCATTTATTCTCAAAAACTTTTTACTTCCACTTTGTAATCACTTATTACGAATTTTTGCTTCAATCGAATACCACAAACAAACGAATGCAAATAAATGTGCCAAGAAGGGTTCATTTTTGAGCATGCTAAAATAAACAAATACCTGTACGCAGTAATTTTTTTTACTATAAATACATTTATTCTTTTAAATAAAAAATTTTATTGTATATTATTGGAAAACTAATGCATTTTATGAGAGATTTTGAATAAATTTTTGTAATTACAGTAAAATGTATAATTGTTTGACTTTTGGGAAGAGATTTTAAATTTGAAGAAGGATATAACCTATGTCAATCTTTTTTCAATAATAAGTGATGACATTCCAAATTTTTCCGGAAGGAATCTGACTTCTTAAACTCTGTTAGACTGGAAAATTTGCGATTTTAAACTGAGTTATGCAATACTGTCCATTAAAAGTGAAACATCTTAAAATAGAGCAAGTAAAAAAATATTTACTTTAACAATATGACATGAAAAAGAAATAATTCAATTAAAAAGAAATAGTTTTCATCTCTGGCAGCTAAAATAGTCTTTATCCAGTTAGGTATAAAGACGAGCTATATTTAGATGATAGAAAAGGGCAACTCATTTCTTGCTATTTCAAGTGAATTCCATACTATACCAACCATTATAACTGAAGAGGAGTGGTGGATCAATATTTTATCTCCATGATGAGATATTTTTAATTGATGAGACCGTTAAAGTCAAGAGGCATTCGAATACCATCTATATCAAGGAAGATCAGAACAAGACATTCAACATGTACTCTTAACCATCGAGAATAAAGCATAAACACATATGGCAGAAATATTCCAATCATCGTTCAACTTACCATTGAATGATTAACTATAAATGTGCTGGCCTTGTACCCAATGGTTGCCTATAACAACACACAGGATGTTGAGCCTCATGCCAATGCTGAATGCAATAAGGTGGCGTTCTCCTCGAAGCCATAAGACATGTATGTGGGTATTAGAATAATGCTCGTAGAACTGGGATTTTTATGAAAAAAATGACGTTGTGTTTCCTTTTATTTAACTATGTCATCGAACGTTACAGAGTCGTCAACTGTAAATGGATTGTACGCTACGCAGACAATCCCTTTAGTTCCTCATCTGTAGGAACAGATTTGTTGTTACACTATCGTCAAGACGTCAGTGTTGCTCCTAGTGCTGTAAATGTCTTTATTGTAGGAGTAGAAAGTCGTCGTAATACAAGCAGTCCTATAGGATAATCAAGGGTTTAAAGTATGGTTGTAAGATTTTACAAATCTGAGTTCGTAATATGTTATTTTTCCTGTGTGTTAAATATGAAAGGGTGTTGAGAACATGCATGCCACTCAGTATGATTTTTAATAATCCATCGATTCCTAATTAGCAAGGCATGGTTTTGATTTCGATCAATATGAGTATTATCATAACAATAATTAGGGACACTCTCGATTAGTAATGATCCTACTCTTTCTGACATTTGCAGGGAAGAATTTCCTATTATTATTCTAGAAATAACAGGATATTCTAAAAAACTATGACCTTCAAGAGCGATTTCCAAAGAAGAAATCCACAGCTCAATTATTCTATTATTTGTTCAAGCTTTGTTTATGCCTAATGCTTCATTTAAATACGTGAAAGTGATAATCATTTGTATATTGAAACCTATTCTTCCTTTCATGCTATACTGATGTTCGTAAGATCATTCCTTCTGAGTGTAATTTTAATGACCATTAATGTACAGCAATGTATTCAGAGTAAATTTAATCTTATGCGAAATCTATACTAGATGATATAATAGTCTCGTAAATAATATGAGCTTATTTACTGGTATTTTTGAGAATCTCTTTAACTCATACCATCTAAATTTGATGAGTTTTATTTCCCTGAAGTAACATAATTTACTGCAGCATGGGTAAGAAAAATTAGGCTAAAATATATAGCATTGCTCTCAGATTTTTCACTTTTCGAGATCTTCTTATAAGCAACTTTAATTACCAAAATGTGGAAGGAAATGAAATTTTTGACATATATTTGTCTCCATCTCTAAACAAGTATAAACTTAATTCGTTTTGGAACAGAAAGCTATGAACCACGTATTCCATTTCAAGATTAAATTCAGCCTTCACAGTATATGAAGACCAACGTAAAAGTTTAAGAAGTGGCCTCAAAAAATTGCATTTTGAATCTGAATACAAGTTTAAAGAGATTGATGATATTCAAATAATGCTGAACGCTTTTCAACTTAATGTGCGAAATATTAGATTAAAAAATGCAACATGAATTGATTAATTATCATCAAACAATTTTTCTCAATGCTTTAAAACAGATTTTATAATTCGCAATTGAAATCACTTCTTAAATTAAATATCTCACCGACAGAAAACAAAAGCATTAAAATACGTGTTAATATTTTGAAAATAGTATTATAAAAACAAACATTTTCTACCATAAGCTTTTGGAAAATTACCATTACAAATAAATTGACAGGTCAGATTTCATATCACCTTCTCAGAATTATTACAATTCAAATTTCAATGTTAGAAATATTTGAAAAAGAAATGACAATTTCTTTCATCATCATGACATTTTTCCACTTCTTAAATTTTAATAAATCTTATTCATTCCTTAATTTTTTCTTTTGCTATGTGTAACAATAATTTGTTCAGCACTTATTTGATGACAACTTTTATTTGCTAAGTATTTAAAATTTACTCGCAAAAAAATCTATCATCTTTTTATTTTTAAATCTTTGACATCAATGATCATAATTTTTTTTAAAAGAATATCTTAAATTACAGTTTTACAAAATTAAATTCAATTCTAAAATTTTTATTAAATAAAACAAATATTTGTAAACTATACATTTATTTAAAACAATCTTTTTTTTTTACCTGCTTTTACCATAAGAATTCCAGTCGTTTCCACAGTATGGTGATCATTAGTAGCTTCACATTTATAGTACCCTGTATCATGAATATCGGCATCTACTATTTTCAGTCGTGAGCCAATTTTCCCATAACCAGAACTGTACTTCCGTACGTCGACTTTTCCACGCTCAGGCTCTAGTGGCGCTTCATTTTTATACCACCTGATTTTAGGAATAGGATGTCCTTTTACTTCGCATCGCATCCGTACTGTTTCTCCAGAATCTTTCGTAATGTTGGTCAGACTTTTCTCTATCACTAAAAAGCCTAAATTATGGTAAATAAGAAATCAATTTCTAATTAATTCCATGAAATGACAATTGCTTTTCTGAATAATTACAAAAAATATAAAATAAAATAGTTGATAAGTAAGTATGGTTTGGCTTTCTATACTTTATCCTCATATTTTTAAGAATTTAGTACTTTCATCCCTTTGTTTACTCTCAGTTTAAACAGAGCTAAATTCAATATTTTGCTTTATTTTTATTTTTTAAACTACAGTAATATTGCTCACTTAACCCGTTAACACCCAAATTATTTTAAAATCGAACTTTTTGTAAATTATTTTTAAATTACATTTCATATATCATAAATAGAGTAATTATGAAGTTGTATACATTTTCTGTAATTAGCAGCTGAGATAATAGGGGATCTAAAAATAGATCGCTGGGCGGTAACGGGTTAAATAATCTGGTAGCCCATGAAATAAAAGATTACAATCTGTTCAATTAATTTCAAAGCACTAACTGCTATTGTTTGTTTTTGAATAAGATAATGTCGCTTAACTGAAATGATCTGCTAACCATTGAAATAAAACATGCAATCTGTTAAAAGAAAAGAGATTTAATAGTTAATAGGTGCAATACACATTTTGTATTTTCCAGTTACTTGAAATTCCTTTGCTGTTTGTAAAGAAATGGTTTTTAAATGCGTGAATTTTTAAACTCTTCCACGGATATGGTAATTAAATAGACATAAAATATAAAAAGAAAATCTACTTCCAATAGAAATATCAAGGAGCAATTTTTTTTCCATAAAATACAAAAATCTTAGAAAAATTCTACAATGTTTTCCAAATATCCAGCCAAAAGTCAATATTTTAATTTTAATCTTCATTAAACTTCGAATGAGAATTTTTGAATTTAGAAGATAATTTAGATTTTTTATTTTATTTTTCAAGCTCAAAATACAACTCTAAAAAAAGAATAAAAATCTTCTAGAACTAGAATCTTGCCATTTTATTCATTACTTTGTCACTACTTAGCAAAAAAATAGAAAGTTTAATACTGTTATTACATATACATTTTTAATATTATCTATATATTAACGATATTATGGAGTTACAGAGAATATTGCAACCAAAAAATTATACTTGCAAAAATTAGTAATTAAATTACATATTCAGAATCAAGAGAAAAAAGTCCGATATAATTAAATGATATTTTAAAAAACACCTAAAAAGGAATGTAAATACTATTGACTTGATAATTTAAGAATTAATTAAATGAAAAAAGAATATATATCAATAATTATTACGAGTCGACAATAATTTCTAAATTCCAACTCTTCTTTTAGAAAAACAGAAATCCTAATGAAATATCCATTGGGACAGATGAAAAAGATTTAATATATTATCTGTCAAATGAAGTTACTGTTAATATAATAATTATAGTTGAATAATAATAATCATTATGAATAATAATAAAATTTATTTGAATAACAATAATAATCTAATGAAATTACTTCTATTTCCAGACGAAAAAATGTTTCTGAATAAAAAAAATGTTATAAAAAGTTTATTTCTTCAGACTAAGCACATTAAACATTTACGTAGATAAATTTTATCATCGAACACATAAATACAAGAAATATTAAGGGTATATCACTTTTCATATGTTTACGAGAAGCATAATTATGACCACCTGCTCAAAGCATCTCTATAGTTAAATATTTTACTGTGGATGAAAACATATTAAATAAAACTATTATCATTACTTGATCTTGAACTAATTCACTCAAAAAGTACAAAAATGACAAAAGATTCATGTTTTATTCTTATGATGCATTTTTATATATACTAATGGAATTTTTTATTATAACATGTTAAAACAATCATATTTCATGATAAAATAACATAAATTTAATTTCATTTGCCAGATAAGGAATTAGTTACTAAGAAATGCGCATTTTTATAGAACTAAATGAAAAAATATTAGATTCCTAAAAATTTGCAAGTTTAAATTATTTATGAAAATAACTGTATTCCTACTATATAAAACTATTGTTTGTGACACACATTAAAAAATAAACATTAAATTATAGTTGAAGATATTAATATTGAAAATTTTAACTTGTATGCTAAAAATAGCATAAAACTTGTTAAAAGTAGTTAAATATTATTCGAAAATTGTAAACTAAATTTTAAAATATAATTCACACATAAAATAATTAACCTGAAATTTACTAAAACTCTCACATAATATCAAAATTTCAGTAATGATAATTTGAAATAATAATTGAAAACTTCTTGAATATCTCATTATTAAAAAGTTTAGAAATAAATACAATGCACAATCTTAAGTAATTAAGATGTGTTTATTAAAAATCACTACTTATAATTTTCCTTTACAATTAAAAATAAAATAAAGAAAATTTGTTAAATTATAAAAACGTTCGTAATCTAATAGAGAGATAAAGTCAAGTGTTTTACCTTTAAAAAATACCCTGTTAAAGAAAGAAAAATATATGAAAAGCTTATTAGAAAAAGTTCGAAATTTTTATTTACTTTTCTAATTTGTATCGCATATTTTTAACAAACACTTAAATCTTAGATTAACTTAATTTATCTTTGAAGGATTAAAAAAAGCTTATACTCAGCATTAATTTATTTAATTTTATAATTAAGATTTATTTGTTTAAAAATAGAGTTTGTAATTTTTTCTCATGTGATAGCAACAATTTTTTACACAGCATTTTGCTTAATTACGGTGTAATTATCTGCAGCAAATTTTGTATAACCAAAGATGTATACTTTTTGTTTAGTCACTAAGAGTCAGTAAATATATATATAAAACTAAAAAGAGTTTAATTGTAAAATTAATGTAGTAGTTATGTACTATGACGACTACTTTGGTGATATTTGGCGATAAAAATTTTCATTGGCGAGACTAACGTGAATTAAATAATATTTACATAATAATAAGTGAAAACACTTTATTTTAGCACCCTGTATAACCTATGTTAGCGTCTAAGTTTTTTTAGGTAGTCGTCATATTATTTTTTCCAATCACTTGTGTTGGTGATATATCTATAGTAGTCGTCATAATGCATAAATACTACCAAAGAACTATTTTTTCGTGCAATATGGATAGCAATATAAAAATGTTAAGAATATATTATTTAAACAATGTATATACATATATTAATTGAAAAACGTTAATAATATCAAAATAATGCTACTAAAATATCTTAGCTATTCAAGTAAATATAACTTTATTTAAATAACTTATTAAATAAGAATAGCAATGATTTAATACTTATATTCTGATTGAAATATTATTTCCTTCAACTCATTTCATTAAATAGTATTTTAATTACTATAAAATTATCTAGAATAATGCTCAAATCAAAATTGGAAAACAAGTTATTAGACACATTAAATTGAAAAAGATTACTTCAGTTTAATTAATGTTTAAATTTTTATGCTCTTTCTGTGTATTTTATAATTAATTACCCTAATTACTTTTAATTAAATATCTTACTCTTGTCATCTTTGCTGCTCTCACTTTTGAAGCTTGCATCATTCCTATTTTCATTTGCATCTTCTCTGTTATAATCTTTGTTCCTGTAATAAAGAATTTCATTAATTTAATTAATCTCATTTAAATAGCGAAATTTTAAAACTTTTTTAAATATGAAACATAACAGCTTTTGTATATTTTGTTGCAAGTTATTTAGTTTTTCTTCTGTTTAATCATCACAATATTTTTAAAATAAAAAACAATTTCATAGACAACAATTCATATAAATTTATTATATTTAATAGTTTCATGTAAAAATTTAGACACAAATGTATAAAATATGTTTCAATATTTGCTGCTTGTGTGCTTAAATAGAATTCTTTTGGAAAACAAATTTATTCATAAAGAAACCATAAATAAACAATTCAAACTATAAGTGCATTTTAACTTATATAAAAATAATAAGCCTATTAAGAAATTAATCCACTGCAAATTTACTTATCTCATTAATTCTTAGCTTCTTTACTAAAACAATGTGCATAGTATTGACAATTATATTATATAAATAACGTTATTTTCTTTCTTATTTAACATTTGTATCACATTTATAGTGTATTTGACTAAAACTGAATTTTTATTTCTTACACTTCTGTATCTTACATAAAAAATATCAAAATTCATAATTTAAGTTGAATAAGGAATAATTAAACAAATTAACAATTGCTTACTTTATAATTATTTTATGCATTCGCATTTATTTTACGAATTTACAAAAGCTAATGTTTTGGACAGATGGATGGATTTATATCTTGATAATAAATCAACATTCTGTAATAATATATATATATATATATGTATAATAATCATACAGAATTTTGCAAAATCAATCTTTTTTTTATGAAAAAGAAAAAAAATTTTTCTCATAAACTCAACGGTTAAAAGGAGTTCTGTTTAATAAACATTTAAAAAAAAATAAATAAATGTAGTGCACTTATTTTCCAAGTTTAAACTTGAATACATTAAGTCTATCAAATTATTTAATTTTTAATATCAATTTATTAGACATAATGAAGTATTTGCAAGGGAAAAATTACATTTTCTATCTAATTATATTTGTTAATTCAAATTCATTTGTAAAAATGTGTAAACTCATTTCTACAATCACATTTTGGGTTATTTTATCTAAACAAATTTACGATTTAAAAAATTAATATATATATATATATATATATATATAGATATATACAACGACAATTATTGAAATGTGTAAAATAAACTGCTATAAATTTTGAACAGATTGCAGCATGAAGTTCAAATCTCGTAATTGGCCGCTGGGTGCTTTGGAAATAACTATGCGCAAGCGAATGCATTCGGTTTTCAGAGATTTACGAGTGAAAATATCATGGTACAGTGTACCTTGTATATCGCTTGAGAAAGCAATAACAGCCTAATTGCTGTTCAAAGGTAGTTCACGGCCGATCACAAGCTAAAGATTCTGGTCCAAGTCTGCTAACAATCAAGAATTTGATTCACAAATTTGACAGAACTGGTAGCCTTGGTGATTACAGTTTTGGCAATTTAGTTTACAAAACCAGTGTGAAAATGCTATGAAACCTCAAGAAAACGCTATGAAAACCCAATCGGACGAGATACACAATAGGTGAAAATCAACCAAAAGTACCAACTACAAATTATTTTTGCATTCCTTCCCTACAAAATTTAAACATATCTGTCATTAAGGACATATATTCCATGGACCATATATATATATATATTCGCCAACATTATTATTGAGAGAATAGAATGAATAGAATTATTGATGACGAATATATGGATTTGAATACATTTTAACTTAGCCATGAAGTCCACATTCATTTGGACTGATTCGTCAATAAGCAAAAGTGGCGCATTTGGGAAACTAAGAATCCGCAATTCATGATCGAGAAATCTCTTCCCCCTAGATATGCGACTATGCGGTGTAACAATCTCCAGTCACTAAATAATCGATGTGATATTCATTGATGAGACGGTAATGTCTGGAGGATACATGAAGGTTTTGCAATATAATTTCCTTTCCGTTATACAAATTTTTCTCATTTATAATGTGGTTCCTGCAAAATAGAACTGGATTGTGAGATACACACAGATCACGACAACGGGATGCACTTGGACTCCATATTCTTTGGATTTAAAGACATGTGATTCATTTTTGTAGGGCTATATTAAAGAAAAGTTGTACAGAAATAATATCAAAATCATTTATATTTAATAATTTTTATTCAGAGTATCATCGACAGCATCGATGTCCCTATGTAGGTCGTGAACCTACTTCTGTAGGTCGTGAAGAATTTTGTCATCCATCTGGTAATATCATAGCCAATGATGGTAAAAATATCGAAAATATAATGACTTAAATGTGAATATATGAAATGTCACTTATATGTTGAATAAAATTTGTATACTCAGTAGGGAGATTCGAAATATAATTTGCTTTTTATTTCATGCAGTTCAATATATATATATATATATATATATATATGTGTGTGTGTGTGTGTGTGTGTGTGTGTGTGTGTACATACATATTATTCTCATATATCTTAATAATAATAACACATTCATGGCTCATATGAAGTTAATTCATACAAAATTTATAATCTATTTGAAAAATAACAATTAGATAAAAGTATTTAATTATCAAGAAAATAAAATCAGTAATATATCATTAAATACGGAATTGATTTATGTTATCTATATCTATACAATCTTAGTATTCAAATCTTTAATTACATTGGAATTAAATTTTGTGCTTTTAAAAGGAACATTTTAGTCTATAATAATTTAACTCTTTGAATATGCTTAAATTAAGCTGTAAAAATGCTAATTTCTGATAATAACTTTCAATTTTATAATTAAGTGCATTGAATTAAGAAATGCTTTCACGGTAATTTACATAAGATATTTGGTATAATGTTTGTTAATTTATTAAATACGTTCTCAATACTTGACAAATTATTAATAATAAAATTTCAATAATAAGATATTGTAGATTAACAATTTAATTAATTATAACAATGAACAAAAAAATCATAAATTTTGAAATTTAATATTAAATTAAGTCTATTAAATTTATTTATTGTGAAATTATTGAAAGTATGGACAGATTATTTACCTCAAGCTAGTTCTATTTTATTTGAGGAATTTTTCATTAATTTTTAATTTTTTTTTCGTTGATTCATTGATATGAACAGAAGTATTTTATACATTGATATTTTCTTTTCCATTAATTTCAAATAAATAATTTATTATTCCTGAAGATTTCTTAAATTCATTCGGAGAAACATATTTTTATTTTACATGAGCCATATTTAACACGATATAGTTCCTTTGATTTTCAGAATTATAAATCTTTAAAGATTTTCAGTTTTATTATCTGATTGGTTAGTTTAAATTAAAATTAACATATATGTTAAGAAATTTTTACAGGTTCTATGTATAGATATTAATGTAGTATGTGATAAAGTAGGATTTAAATATTTTTTTGGTAAAAGTCACTTTATAAAGGAAATTATTTTGATTTATACGTAAGACACTTTCTACTTTATAATTTTATTAAACTCTTTTGAATACATATTACAATTAATTAACATTTGAGTTTACAATACTACAGCATTAAATGGCTAGTTTTACAGTCAAAGATATTTGAGATTCAAAGATTCATTCAAAGATTTCAAAGCTCTTTAAATCCCACTTATTGTCTTTTTAAATTATTTTTCATAGATTATAGGCAATATTCACATGAAAACAATTCCTCAAAATCCACTCCAACAGATATGGACAAACGCAACATCTATCTCTCGTTGTTTCTTTGTTTCTAGATTTGAAATTCTTATCTTCCATTCCAAAAAGTGCAGTCTTATTATTAAGCCAAACAAAGTATGGCCAATTTTGAGATTTAAAGGAATCTACTTACATCAGCATTTAACCATGGAGCGGTATTGAAAATTGGGAAAAGCCTAAAAAAATCTTTTACTTATATGTAAGAAACTTAAACTGAAATTTCTTCACTTTCCTGAATATATTTATGTGTAAAACAACACACCGATGTTTTATTAGAAAAAGTATTAAAAAGTTTTAATATATCTTAAAGTTTTATACATAAGGTTAAAAACGAAAAAATTTTAATCTTTATGAAGACAAAATTTTGTAAAAGACAACACTTCAGTTGTTTAACTAGTATATGACCATTAAACAGTATATGTTATAGAATACAAATTAAAACATCTAGAACAAATTTCCTAAAATCATTAAGCATGATTAAGACGATTAATATTATGATTCTAGTGACGTTTTCAAACATTTATATAGTTTTTTGAAACGTTAAAAGAATGTTTCAAAACTTATACAATCCTGAAACGCTATGTATCCTTTGTTTCTAATATATATTGCTGTATAAAAATGACAAAATGAACTTATAGATAGTGATAAAATATCTTTGAAGTAAATTTATTTGAAAACATTTTCTTAGTGTGTTTGAAGAATAAACAACTTAAAAAAAGTAATTACTAGAGAATTACATAGGTTTAACAACAGCTGCGCATCAAATGAGATAATATCATTTAAAAAGAATCTTTCGATAAAATATATTTGAGTATTTAAACCAAGCTCTAAAAAACACAATAAAATCTTGTTATCAGTTAAAAAAAATATCTCATAAGCATAATAGTGTTTCGAAAATTCAACTTTAAAATAATCATCAGAAATATTAATAACATGAAATTCAAAATTTACAATTTCCATTGATAATTTATTTAGTATTGTGCATTCATTTTTCAGAAACTAATAATTATAATTTAATAATATAAGGATTTCGTAAGGAAATAACAAAAATATGAATATTTCTAAATAGGTATTTATATTATAATATCAAAAATAAGTTTCCAAAATTTAATATGTGACAATAAGCAATTTATAATGAAACATTATTTTGAATAAAATATTACATGCATTTCTAAAGATTTTGAAAAAAAAATGTAATTTCTTTATACAAAAAGAAAATAACTCATTTGTAAGTAAAAGCATGTGACTTGATTTCAATGGAATAAAAATTCCAGTTTTTAACAGCCTTTCTTAAACTTTAATTTAAGAATTCTTTTGAATTTATCTAATAACTAAAAATATTGCCATTTGTAAAATGTTAATTCGTAATTACTATATGAAAAAATGACTTCGCAAACATATCTACCAATAATGAAAACAAATTATAAAAGGAGATTTTATAGTATTTATTATAATTGAAGTAATAATTACTATTACTCATTTAAGTTTAAATAAAAGTTATTTTTCTAGAGATAATTTTATTATTATGAAAACACATGCACATTAATAATTTTATTTTATCAATAAAATATTTCTAGTGTCAATAAAATAAAAGAAGTTTTAATATTAAAAGTAAAATTTAAACAATTGACAAAACTATATTCATTAATTTTTTTAAATTAAACAATAGAAAACTAAAAAAACTAAAATCCTTTAAAATTGTATTTATCTACTTAAAATTAAATAACAGACGCAATGTAAAAATTAACGAATTATTGTTAGAGAATGTAAGCAGATTTGTAAATTACGACGTTTCTAAATTGAAAAGAACTTGTTGTCTGCTTTCAAATAACATTCATTCATTTAACAGCGCCAGAAACAGGAACAATGTGATAATGCAGATGACGGGAAATAAATATATGCCTGATGAAATATGAGACACTGTTAGAAAAAGGAAACTCAAGGGAAATTAGACAAAGAATGGAAGTGTGCGCACATTACGTTATGATGATTGCTGGCTATGATTATGGGGCACTAAGGGATTATGAAGAGAACAATAGAGTTGCAAACGATGGAACATTTGAGTAGTAAAGATCAAAATTGACAGATCATAAGACGTGAATTTCTCTTGGATATCTTTGCCTTTTGTGTTTGAATGAGTTCGGATATGGAGCGATATGTATCAATAAAAATCCTTTGTTCTTCCTATCATTTTTTCACACATTCAACTACGCCGAAATAATATATTATTTATTTCGATACATAATTTTACATTTAAAAAAGTATCAACTGAAGATGAAAAACAACCTTTTATTTTAGGAAAGCTCATTTATTTGATAAAATACATTGAAGAAAATTTGATTCTCAATAATTAAAAAGGAAATTTTAAGCTCTATTTGCAGTTTGAGCAAATTCTGCTTTAAGACGCTTGAAATTAATTAATATCGAAAGTTATATAACTTTCGATATTAATATAGTATTATAGAAAAATAAGTGTATGTTTTTTAGATATAGAATTTTTAGTGATTTATTATTTAGGTATTAATTATTAATAATAAATAAGATTATTTAACAAAAATATGTCATGAAATAATCCTGATTAATTTCCTTAAATCAAACTCTAGAGATTGCAAGATTTCCAAATATTGTAATATGTAGAAAAATAAATATGTATATATTTTTAAATACTGTTTCATAAAAGTTTTCATTGATTCATTGATTGATAAAAATCAAAAAAAATTGGATATAAATGTAGTGAAATAAATATGTATAAATTAATATATATATTATTAGTATTGATAATTAACAGTAAATAAAATCTAATATTAAATAATATTTTTCAACAAAAATGTCACAAAATAATTTTCAGTTTTAAAGTCAATTTCATATATTTTTACTTCATATACATCTTCCATTTACTTAAAAAAAGGTTTCCAAATTTAAAATAATTTTCAAAAAATTTAGTATATTTCAAAACACTATTTTTATTTAAATTATCTTCCATACACTTATATCTAAAGTTACATAAAGTAGTTCATAAAATATATAATTGCAAATTCCATGGTTATTTATTGCAATTAACTTGCTTTTAATGCATTTTTGATACTTGCATTTTTTTTTATTATTTTTATGCAGTACACAACACATTATAATATTCCAGAACCTATATATATTTGATAAATTTTTCTATAATCAGAGGAAAAATTCATGGATAATTTAGATTTTGAACTTACAAATAATCATTATTTTTTAAATAAACTTGTAATATAATAAACAGTAAAATTAAATAAACTTGTCTTTATTAGTAAAAAATAATCCACCTGTTCACAGATATTTGTCAAATAGTTTAAATACAATTTATTATTACTTTTATGATATACTATTTTTGGAAATATATTAAAAAATTTATAGCATGCAAGAGTAAAATTTAATTATAATTTTAATTTCTCTCTTTTAAAATTAAAATATTCTGAGATAACTTATAGAAATATAACCAAAAACTTCTCAGATTAAATTAACTTTTTCTATTATATTTAATAACACACACAATACCTCAATAAACTCTTTTATTTCTAATAAAAAACTAGCTTGTAACAGCTAATTAACAGCAAAAGAACATCACTGAAGAAAAAAAAAACAAAATATAAAAGTGTGAAAACATTGATGAAGTAATTAAAAATTGATTTTTCATTAAATATCTTTGAATCGATTTTAATGAGCAGTCTTGCTTAGCAGTAACACTAATTCAATGATTTTGTTTTTTTAACTATGATATAATAGCATTAAATAGCTTTACTTACTTATAAATAATAAATTTAAAATATATAGTATTTTCGCGAATATAAAAATATGTAGAAATTTTACGACAGTATTACGACAGTAGTAAAGACAAACCTGTGTGAAGGTGTTTATTGAACGCATAATTTCAAAAAAATATAAAATATTTAAAACTACACTCTGATTAATAGTTTTTGTAGTTTAATTACGTTTTGTGATGTAAAATTGTTTGTGGATAAAATATTGGTGTTTAATATTGTGTTGTACTTAAATAGAAAGTAAATTTTTATTTTACGAAAGAGTGTCATACAATATCTATAAAATAATATTTTAGCACATTGAAAAAAATTAAAGAAAAAAATGTAACAAACTATGAAGAGATAAATTCTAACTAAAAAATTTTTTTATTCAAATATATTGTGACATTAATTAAAAAATAAAAATAAATTTTGAATGCTTTTCCTTAATATGAATGGTCACGAAAGCAGCCTAGGCTTAGTAAAATTTATTTTGAATTTCATATTAACAAAACGTATTTTAAAAAACTTCATTATAATGATTAAATTCTTTCTGATTTCTGCCTTTTTGAAAAATTTCATGACTTTAAATTCCTATTAAACAAAGAATAATTAATTATAAAACATATTGTGTTTATAAACGCCTTCTACCATGGGAATTGAGTTGTAAGCATCTTGCTTTCAGTTTAACAGATCTTGAGTTTAGTGCCATTTCGGGTATAGATGTCTGTATGGATGCACACTATATACTTTAAGCTATTGATCTCCATCAATTAATATTTAATGTACAAAATATTGTAAATACATCAATTATAACAGCATTTTGCCTATGAAATATTTTGTAAATAAATCAAAGCTTATAAACTATGTTATAATGAATTTATATTTCAATGTCTTCTCTGCTTTTAGGAATCTGAATAAATTAGTTTATCGCTTTTACATCTTTAGATATATATGCAATATACCTTAACAGTAAGCCAAAATCATTGAGAATTTAATCAAATTTTAACTCGAAGATCATTATTCAATGATTATTTTATAATCTTCTTGATAGAGTGGCATAACTTTCGATATTTCAATACTTTCAATTTTAAATTTAATTACCAAATCTCGTGGTGCGTTTCAATTCAGAAAATGCTTTCATCTTTTATCATTGAATAATTTAATATCCTTCTGGTCTCAAGGGAAGACAACATTTACTCATTTAACTTTTACTCCTTCTCATCTCTCTCTATCTCGTCCAACGATGCAATTTCATATCGAGCAACGGCTGAAAAAGATCAAATAAGATATGGATGAGTGAGAAAATGATTCGGGGAGTGACAAATTCCCCGACCCCGAAGAAAGAGTTTGAATGCATCCTTTTCGATATCAGCCGAGACCGTTAGGATGGAAAAATTTTCCACACGAGTGTCTCCAATTCAACCAGTGCTACATTAACCCTGGCAGAGAGAGATATACACAGGCACACAAAGGACACACCCCACTGGGTAGGAAGCATCAGGCTGCTCAACGTTCCGATCTTGACTGGCAACAGCTTTTGGATCATTCCCCTTAGCTCACGCAAAACTCTCTTTTCTCTATCCTTATCGGAAGATCACAGTTGATTAAATTCCCAAGTCTTAGCTTCAAGTTCCTCCTCGGCCGTTAGTCTTCCCAAATGGAGCGGCGTTAGCTCTTTAGCGCCCTGCAAGTTTCAGCAATAGATTCTTATTAGAGTTGAGCTGTGCGCAGGTACGCTGGAAATTCTGTAAGCTCAAAATCAAAATTCATCTGAAATTGACTTTTGAATAACTGCTTAGCAATCATTCTTCTGTAAGCAGTGATTCCATATAGATTAAACATAATTTGTTTTTCACTTAAGCATTTTCTTACATATAAAATGTCTGAAAATGTTTATTTTCGAAATTTTGCTCGTATTAAATAGTATTTAACATATGTGGATAGGTTCTTAAATAATCTCATTAGATTTAAGTCTTAAAAATTATTCAATCACGTAATTTTTAATCATTTATAATAATTAATAAAATAATATAGAAGATATAACGTTTCAAAAAAGTAAATGTATGTTGTAGGATTGAATAAAAAAACTAAGAAATCTTTTGAATGTAAAATAGTATTTGAGAACACATTTGTTAAAAAACTAAATAACTAAAAAGAATACGATTGTAATTAAATTTATAATTTTTATTATAATGTAAAAAATATTTCCTTGAATAAAATATTTTAAAGAAGAATAATTGACTTACATATACATATATCTTTCATTTTAATCTAATTTATTTTTATTTTGTTGAAATTGAATATTTACGATAACAGAAAAATTACGAAAAAAATGGGGACAAGTTACTAAAAACCCTATCACATCTCATTCTAGTGGAATATAAAATATTCCACTGGAATGCGATGCATAAATTGCACAATGAATTACGCCATTTAATTCCTTTTTTTCCTCTCATATTCACATTTATCATATATCAACTCTGATAATTTTGATGATCGACCTAATACTCTTTCATAATATTAATCATAGTTTATTTACAATATTTTTAGATAAAACACTTGTAAAAAATAAATTACTTAGATTAAAAATTTCAAAATGTAATTCGAGGATTCTGAATATCCTTTTACGAAAATAAAGCGTTAACTACAAGTAAAGAAATGTTTGCTATACACATTTTCACTTATTTCCCTTTTAATCATATACCTACCAACAATTTAAACTATTTGATTATAATTCAAGTTTCGTAACATTTTTGATGAAATTTAAAACAGGAAAATTATGTTTGCAGTCAAAATGTCTTAGCTGATTTAGTCTGCAGAAGTAATACTAAGAAACTGATTCATAAATTTATTATTTTCAATTAGTAATTAAATTATTAAAGTTCATATAATTTCAATCGTATATCGGTTTTCATCACAGTTTATCAGGAAAATTAATGTAATACCAATGTGCATCTTATTTAAATGTTTATTGTATTTTAAATATTTTTTTACTGAACTTTAATTTAAAAAACATTAGAACCTACTTATTTTTGTTATGAAAATTGTTAAATTGTTTGGAAAACATTTCAAATATTTATAAATTTATTGATTTCTCAAAATATTAAACAAATTTAAATTTTTTACAATATCCTGTTTTGGCATCTTAAATTCACAAAATATGCTTAGAGACTTATGTTTATTTTAAGGCATTTTTAACAATATAAAATTTTAATTTAAATAAATTTCATTTAAATAAATTTTAATTTAAATAAATATAAAAACTTTCGTAGGAAATAATAAAGTAATATTAAGTTTAGTACAATGCATTATAAACACGTAATTGTTTAGATTCCTTTAAAAAACGCTTTATGATTACAAAATTTGAAATTTTTGTCATTTTTTTTATTTATACGATAATGTAACAGGCTGGTTGGAAAAGATGTCGCTCTTAAGTCAAAAAGGTTGAGGGTTTTATATCTAATTCAACAAAGAAAGAGCCACACTCTCAGTCAAATTTCTGTTCGCAGAAGAAATCCACTTCATATGTCGACCTCATCTTTCTATCCATGTATGTCAAGAATTTTATGACATTTACTTATGATTTAGTCAGTAGAAATAGATATCCATATTTATATTGCAATAATTCAACTTTACCTCCAATTAATATCTTTGAATCTTTAATTGAAATCTAAACGCTTCAATTCAAAATTTTGACAGATGAAATTAAAATAATATTAAACAAAATTGAGTAAAAATATGAATCTCATAGTATTACCCTATTTAAAATCTGCATATCATACTATTTATATATCAATTTAATAACAATTTAATAGTGAGAGATTATAATGCACACTTTTTCGAGTGATCTTGAAACACAGATGTTTAAAATTTACCGAATGTTTTGTTGTATCAGAATCCTAAAATAACTTCTGTTGACGTAAAAACTATTTAATATTTTACATCTGTATGAAATATATAAAATGCATCAAAAAATGCTAACTGTTTACATTTGAATGTTGTATAATTTTCTTTTTTTCTTTTAACAATTTTATGCAATATTTCTGTAAACTAGATTGAAAATATTTAACAAAGGTTTTAAATTCTATTTCAATCAAAAATTCTCTATGTTAATAATTCTAAGATGTTATATTTAACTTTCCTTTTTTTATTCTTCGTATTTCATTGATATAGGAAGATTTATAAGATTTAAAATCATTTTAAGATTCTTGTTCTTTTACTGTGGAAGTGTAATCAGATTTTGAATATTTTAGACTCACATAGTTTTTAACATGTACTCGTGCTCTATTCACATATACATAGCCTACACATCATATTTTATTTTTTACTAAAATATCACAATCATATTTGTAAATATATTTTTTTAACACGATCATTAAAAAATTTTTAAATTGTTTTCAACATTTTTCTGAAAAATATCTTTTTATTAGTTTTAGGAATGCATCAGGCCTTTTTTGTATCCAGACAAAAATTATGATGCATATATATATATATATATGGGATGCTAAGTTTGTTTATTTTTCGAAAGAACATCCTAGCAATTTATTCAATTTAATAAAATTAATGAATTTGTATTTCATAAAATTTTCAAAATTAGAAAAAAATACACTTTAAAGAGTGTTTTTTTTTAATTTTGAAAATTTTTTATTTAAATAAAGCTAAATGTTTTTAAAATGCTTTTATTTTAGTTCATTGTTTTAAATTACTTTAAATAAAGGTAAATGTTTTTAAAGTGCATTATTTTAAATAAATTAAAAATAAATTTTTATTCTTTCCCATATGAAAGTGTTTTGCATGACTATCCGCACCATAAATATATTATAATTTGTGTATTAATTAATGAAATGTATCATCCCCTAACTAATCTTAATTGGCTGGAAATCTGTTTCTCACAATCTTTAGAGCTCTATAATCTTATTTTATATACTTTAATTTCTAAAGTATCCAATTTTTAAACTTTTTTTTAATTGTGCTTACTATATCTCAATATTTTGTAATAATTCATTAATAACGATTGGTTTATAACTACATAGTAATGTACAGTTAAAGTTGCAATTTCGAAGGTCAATTTACGGGATGCATATATTTTGCTTGAATAGACTCACGACTTATGAAAAATTTCCCTAAAACGTAATGCATTAAGGTATTTTCAGAAACATTTGCTGTTGTCCAGATATACATAATTCTCTTACATTTTTATATTACTAATAATGGAAAAATAACATTTTATTGATCTATTGCACTAAGTTGTAAATTACGTATATAAATATCTGTAAGTAACCGAGATATATTTCAAAAGTTATAAGATATATTTGAAGGATTTATGGCCATATGCAAAAAAAGTTAAAGATATGTCAATGTTACATTAAAAATAAATTTTGCAATTCTTAAAACGAATATAAGTTTAAGAAAATAAGTAAGCCATTTTCTGTATTCAAATACAAATATTTTAGTAATATTAAATCATTTTTATGTATTTACTCAAGAAAAGACTATATAAATGGAGAATATTATTTACGCAAACATGACCAGTTAGTTTATGCCAATAATAATTCAATACATCCTTAGTTTTCCTCACAAAATAAATTAATTAATTAAAATTTAAACTCTAAAATGAATGAAAGTATTACCAAATAATGTTATGAAGGGAAAAATAAGAAAAATTGAAAATTATAGAATCTTTAATTACTGCATTTTATTTGCATCCAATTAACGAGAAGTCAAATGTTCTATAATGTTGCAAACAAAACCGCCGTAAGGATAAATACTTCATGTTATTCAAAATGGGTTTTCCTTGACGAGTTAACTTTTCTGGGACTTGTATGACACTGATAAAATAAGACTTTAAAGGCATTCTTGTGAATCATTAATCACTTTTATGGAAGGACACGCTAGACTTGATTACAAAGCAGCAGAATAAGAGTTTTCTCAACAAACCTCCATGGCATGTAATTCTGGTGACACTCTCGACTTTCGAAAAGTTCGTAATCAGCTGCAATATACGCTGTCATTTGTTGCCATTCTTAAAAATGAATGAATTTTCTGTCCCTTGTTATTCACAATTGTAAGTTCCCATTAGCAAATGAGTTTTCGAAATTTACCCGAAGGCAATTGTGATGGATTTTTATAAAGATTAACACATTTTATTTTGGAATGAAAATAGCAATTCTTTGAGTATGATTCTAAGAAAAATAGAACATATGCTCATATCGTTAAAATTTGTTAGAAATACATTACGTTAAAGTATTTGAAATGGTAAGAAAGAATTATAGCATAAAATTTGAAATAGCATTTTTAGCCGTAATATTATGGAAAGAAATATTTGGAATATTATAAGTAACCGTTAACTAGATTCCAAAGCAATTCACAGAACCAATTATATTAAATTAATATCATAAAATTAAATGGAAGAGAAGGGTAAAAACATGTTATTTCCTATAAAATGCTTTGAATCTAAACTAAATGTTATATAAATAAATTGATAGATAATGTTTAGTAAATATATTTAAAAAATGTATCAATTAAAAAAAATTATATATATAAGAATATGTTTACCAGTGATAGAAATTACTAATAAGTTCAATAAAAAATTACAAAATTTCGAATAATAATTAAATTAAATTAATAATGCAAGTAACTATAAATAGCAAAAAAAAGGATGGGTTAGGTTAGGTTGATTGGGTTTTATGGCGTAAGGCCCAAAAAGGACAAGCTGCACCAAAATTAAAATTTAAAAATGCAAAACCTAAGCTCAACGTTAAAAGGTTTAAAATACAAAAATATTTGTATAAGTTTTAAATAAAATCACTATAAATAATAAAATGCAAATAATAAGATTTAAATAAAATGAATAAAACCAATTGCCTTCAAAAAGGCAAAAAGGTTTGTGTGGGGTGAGTCCCCCACCAAATCATACATGGTTAAAATATCTGTTTCTAAGAAGATAAAACAATAAAGGCTAAAATCTGGACATGAGATTAAAATATGAAAGACAGTATATGGTTCATCACACGTTTCACACCATGGATTTAATTTACTTAGAAACAAATGTCTATGTGTGAAACGTGTGTGTCCGATACGAAGGTGAGTTAAACGAACATCCGCATTTCGTAACGGTAAAACTGATGAAGAAATGAGGTATGGAAAGATGACACGCAATACAAAAAAAACGAGTGATTATATGAAAGTATTTGAAATATTTATAACAATATAATAATTTTACAACATATTTTTCTAATTCAAATGCAGCTATCTATTAATTAAGCGTATTATTTCTCTTTCAATTTTTTGCAGAATATTTATTATTTATTTTATATAGTCGCATTAATAGTTTTTACATAATCTAATTAATTTTTGAGATTCTACAATTAAATTATATTAATAATTTATAATATACTACAGGCACTTGATTCTGTAAAGAGACATTATATAAAATAAGTATTGAGCTATATGTACAAAAAAAGAGTAATGTTTCTTTTAAAAATAGTTCTAGGGAGTTATAAATTATTTTTCCTTTCCAAGACAAGCAATACCAAAATGTAAAGTTACACAAACGGTCGACAAGTAATATTTAATTGAAAGCAGATTAATTTGGTTTGTAATTTAGGATTGTGACAAGGAACTTATTTTATAATAGGGACAAATACATGCGATGACCATTCAATGTGGCCTATGAAATAAACTTATTATATCAACCGAGGTTCGAAATATTCCGTGAGTTAAATTGGGCGACAGGTGTGCCTTCTCCTTCGACACATCTCGTTGGAGTATAAACTAGTTGGCTTTGCACCACCAATTAAGCTCACTCCAATGGGCAAAGTCATTTATCAGACTATCACAGTTGATTAAATTCCTGCCCTGTTTACTTTAAGCCTTCAGTTGCAACTGAGGCTCAACTTCCACAGACTCATGGGGAATCTGCTTTGCACTGCCACCATTTATAAGCGACTTGGGCGCACTCTGAGTCTGATGGTTGTTCCGTTTTATTGGGCCAACTTCCCCATACACTATGACTGGATATTATGAAGAGTCCTTCGCAGTTCCGTTTCAAAGCGGAATTTGCCAGAATGGTTCTTCGGGATTAGTTGGATCATCAGGTTCTAGAATCGATGGCGAGATAAATGGTTTAGGAACGCTTTCCGATTTCTTTGTTTTAGTATCACCTGTAATAGGGATAAGATTGCTGTATTTCTTAATCGCACTTTGGCAGAGTTATCTTAAATGAAATCTGGCGCAGCAACTGTATGTTTGACGGAATTCACTATTATAGAAAATGACCTAAAATCCTTCAATCAATTTTGTGGTCTTTAATGTCTTCTGAGAAATAAATATCTTTATTTTTTAATAAAATCACATTTGATATAAAGGCTTTATATGCATACAAATCCATCGTAATTATAATAACAATTAAAATATTTAATTGTATATTAATTATACAAATGGAATATTTATTTCTAATGAAACATTTTATAAATTTTACTTTCTATCAGAATTCTGCATTCTTGTGAATATCCTCATAGAATAATAAAAAAAAGTCAAAACATTTCTCATTAGCTATTTTTACATTTAAATTTACAAAAATTTTCCCAACCAAGATGAAACAATTTTATTATTTAGTACATTTTGTGATTTTTATTTTCTGAGAGAATTTCTTAAATAAATTATATTTAATTTGCATGCATATAAATATGTGTCAATCATCATTATTATTTTTTATTGTTACACACACACAAACACACAGACACACACACAAATATATATATATATATATATATATATATAAACATAGGTTTAAAAAGAATATTATGTATTGAATAAGTGGATATACTTATGCTTTATATACACATGCACAAAAATAAAATTTATTTATAACATGGTATCTTATTTGCTTACTGTTTACATAAAACATATTAATTTCTAAATTAAATTTAAGAAAAGCTAAATAATAGCTGCAAAATTATAATATATGACACATAATACTATCAAAAATAATATTATAATTAAATATTTACACAAATTCTATAAGATAATCTTATAAATCACTATCATTTGTTTTTAAAGGCAAAAATGTTTTGAAGAAAGCATAATTTATGTTAATGTAACTTTGAAAAATTATACAAACATAATATTTTTCTTCTTGCAAAATTTTTTGTAAATTCAAATCGTTCTTACGTTGTATTTAAAATTTTGAATTTAATTAATTTTTACTTTATATTATTTATTCAAAACTATTATGAGTAAACATTTTAAAAATTCAAGTACATTTTTTTTAACTTATATTTGAGAATTCCGCTGTAAATTGTTTTTAAATAGGAAAATTTAGAGAATATAACTTAAAATAATAGTTTGAAAAACATGTTTTCTTTTTTCATGAATGACATAACACAATCAATTCTACAATATATAATGTCTTCAATGGTTAACAAAAAAATGATAATTACTTTTTATAGTTTTTATAATTGATTCAAGTATAAATTTCTTAGAATTCAATGTAAGTAAAATAGCATATTCATTTTAAAGAATAGAATGACTAATTTAATCCAACGAATATAAAATTACTTAAATTTACATTGGTAATTATGATCATAGATTTTAGAGAGACTTTCTTAATTTATAAATTACTCTTGCAACAATTACTTAAATCATTAAAAATAAGAAGATATGTAACTATATCATGAATTATCATAAAGTTATTTCTATTAAATCAAAATTAAGAGAAACGCGTATGTGTGTGTGATCCAAATTATTAAATAATGCTACAAAAGTAAAATTATATTAATTACAAAAAAATTGAAAAAATGTTTCTTTGATTTCAAAATTACTTATTTGATGTGTACAGACAGTATAGAATAAAAAATTATATAAACATGAATTAATATAATTAAAAAATGATGTTATAGTAAAATTTAATGGTATTTCATTTAAGCTATAATTGTAATGGAATAATTTCCAATTTAAAAAATTTATTAGAATTTTTCGGTCTTAAACCTACTTGCTCAAAGCTTAATATTCTATTGCAATCGTTAAAAGTGCTAGAAAATACCCTTATTTAATTTGAACTATATAGATATGTTTAAAAATGCATAAATGTGATGTTATAAAATTTAGAAAAAATTTAATTCGTCGCATCATTCTCTTAAAAGAATATTCCTCACTTTAGTTTGCAGGTCATTAACAAATTGAAGTACGAAAAAGGAAATTCATGATTCATTGCCTGTACTCACCAGACTTAGCACACCTAATGGTTAATTTCTATTTAAGTTTATACAAAATTCAAAGCATTTTGAACATTTTAATAACTCTGTTGAAACCGTGCACGTCGAGTATTATGTTTCTGTTATGCCTCTTTCAGAGTAGCTTAATTGTTTTCGTAATTAATTAATTCAAATATAAAAATGCACCATTGCTACAGGCGAGTATTTTGAGAAGCAACAAATTATAATATTATATGAATTATATATCGTATTATTTTTGAAAAACTTATGTAATATCTTTTGCAATAGTTTGATAATGCCTTGAATGAGTGTTACTAAAGCATTATTTAGTTATGCAGAAAAATATTGTTTTTAAGAAAGCGATCAAAGTTACAATAAACACTACAAATCATTTGAGATGAATATTTTAATAAAAGAATTAATGCTTGTTTTAGCATCATTTTAAAATATTTGATTTCTTATGATATTGTATCAGTGCTTTCAATGGATAATAAAGTAATTCTAAGTACTAATTAGTTCTTAGTCAAGTGAAGCAGAATATATTTGTCTTTCTATATTTATTGTCAATTGAAATTGTGTTGAATCATATACAAAAAAATATTTTTTGAGCTTTGATCTCAAGGAGAACTAATTGGAAATATGGTTATGCTGAAAAAAAGCAAAGACTTGGACATTACGAATTTTATCGAAACAGAATTCGCAACAAAAATAAAAGACACTTAATGAAAAAAGTCAACAAATACTTCTAATTTGATTTAAAGTAAAATAATCATTTCAAATAATCCTTCACTGGATGGACAGCAAAATTTCAAAAGCCGTTTTAAGGCAATTCTACATCAAGCACTTAAATCGCCTTCTGTAAGGCATTCTCCAAGACAATTGTAGATAAACAATTGCCGTATTCTCATATTGCAAGGAAGAATATCTGTGGAAAACTCCTGAGCACTTACTTTGACGGAATTCATGCAGAAGCGTAACATCTCCATCTTCCGTTGTCAAACAGTGGATGTGATTAGGTCTGATACCTTAGACTTTGTAGAACGATGTCCTACCCCTAAATCACGGTAGTTCTAATAATCGTTTGATGTTATTGTTAATTATATTCTTTAAAATAACGTATCATCAATTATTATTCACATTCAAACTCAGTGGGATAACAACTTCTGTAAGTTCGGAAAGAAAAGCCTCGTTTGCCGTGGACAGCGATTCTAGGAGTGTCACCGCCTTTCCTCTCACTGGGCTGCTGTTGAAGTATCCACATTAATCAGTAAGTTCCAAAATACTTCACGGTGTGGCAAAAACGTGAAGGAGAAGGCATCAGCTCAGATGTCGATGTAGTCACCTGACTATGATTTGAAATTACAAGACGCTTGGTGGTTGTCGTATTCCAAGTTTTTGATAGACAAGTTTATTTTAATGCAGGATTCTCCCTGCCCCGCTATGTATGTATGTTCTTAAAATTTTGGTATTGCTTTAGAGCTAGTTAAATAGATGATCTAGTAAAGCAGAATCTCATTCGTAATTTGCTCCATAGAGCTTTTGTGAATCAAATCCATGAGAATAAAATTATTTACTTGATTATTTAAACTGTCTGTAACTAACTAGATATATCACAATGTTATAAAAAGATGCCATATCCGACAAGTCACATTTCATACATCCCATTTGAAGAAAGGAAATAATACATTTGAATCAGATATAAAGAATTTCAAATTTAAACTAATTAAGTTTACTTAAAATGCATTTGGATTACGCTTTTGAACATAAACGTCAGAACTCAATGTACACATCGAGTATTTTTTCTGGATTATTGAACATTTTGCTCTCTTTTTCACTCAATAAAATTACATAATCCTGAAAAGTACTCCCTGGTAGCACAGATATTCAATAAGATCTTTTTTCATAATACTATGTTTCATAAATTAAACATTTTTTACATCTCAATAATAAAAGAAATTTGAAATATTTGAATTTTGTTTTTTGAGTATTCAAATTACTTTTAAATTAATAAAAAACTATTATCAATATGATTTTATCAATATATTGATTTTTACTCTCTTATTTCATTTTCAATTTTACAGGGAAGTTGAACAAATAATACCTTTTTAGATAAAATTATGAAACTAATAAAAGTTTTGTTTAATTAAATTATTTAGAGTAATCAATCATTTTATTTTTATAGAATAAGATATTTATTTTCAATGATATTTAAAATAATAATCATGATTCCTTTTTTTTCAATTTCGATTAACAAAAGTTATATAGAAAAAACTAACACATTATTTTTAGAGTAATTTCTGAGTTAAATCGATGGTCAATGCATACAATACATAGCACTTCGGCTTCGGATAATCTTTAACAAATTTCAAGTATTCTATAATTTTTTTCTATCATAGAAATGAAATAAATGCATACTTCGTGTTTCATTAACATGAGAAAAATTACAGTAATAGTACAGTGAAAAACTACATTTATTTATTATATAATTCAATGTCGAATAAATTATGAAAACATTTAGGAAATCCTACTGCTAAATTTAAATAATGTTCAATTTAAATTTCTTATAGAGATTAAAATTATTAAATTCCTTGCTAAAAATCAATAATAATACCTAAGTGAATGATATTGTAGATCTTCTTTCACATTTACAGGAAATATTTCAAACTAATATGCTTTAGCTTTTAGATAGCTAAAATAAGAAACTTAATTAAGCATTTCATTTGCATGTGAAATAATGAATTTGCTATGCATATGTGGAAAAATACTTTTGGGATTCTTACATCCAAGTACAATAACACTAAAATGAAATCATTAATTGTGTAGAACCCTTTGCATTCAAAATAATGAGAACCTTAAACCGAATTATCATTGCATAGTATCGTCATCTAACACCATATCATCTAATTCAAGTGGTAAGTGAACTCATTACTAAGGGACACATGCATTACTGTAGAAGCATCAGGGCTTTAACCTGAAGTTTCAAATGGTAAAGGCACGACTTCTCAAACATGTTCCCAAATTAAATGGTTCTCATAGGCTAGCTTTTGGCCATGGGCGTCACTCAAATACTTCCTCTACGAATTGCCATTCAAAGTATTTAAATATTCATGGTCCATAATCCTGCAAAGGTTACATTTCCACCCGAGTACTTCACTTGCAGGAAATTCCCCGCAGACATCTAATATCCAACACAAATGCATAAAAGCGAGGACGTTAACAGATCCTTTTATTCTCTTCTACAAGATGCAAAATTGACCGTGCAAATAACAGATCCTGGGGGACCCAGAGCTCTGCATTTGGGTGGCTTTCAACGAGAGGAAATTAACGTACATTTTAAAGACAACTTCGCTGTAAACAAATGTAGACAAATATTCAAAACAGCCCACGGCCTACTCAAGTACAACAAAATCTTTCTGTTGGCTCAAATTAATTCTCTTCTTTATTAAAAAGAGTATAGATTCTGTCTACATATCTTTAGGATAATCTTGAGTTCATTAAAGATAACATTATTTTCTATTTGAATTGAAATTAAATTTATTCTATTTAAAACAGCTTTCTTTAGTTTAACATGTGTATAGTTTCTTTAATCACACAAAACTTTTTACGCACTTTGATGTAAAATTCTTTATTTATATAGCATTTATATTTACTTCATTGCATTGATTAAATAGATCAATGCAAAAATATGTAGCTCTAACTCAAGCCTTTCACAAAAATTAATTGCATTATTATCTGCATTGTCATATTATATCTGAACATTTAAATACATAAAAATGCTAAGAATTTTACAGTGATAAATAAAAATTTATTAATATTACATTAATAAACATCTAATCACACTATAAACACTTGTGGAGCTTGAATACAAATAATCCTTTATGGAAACTTATATAAATATCTAATAATAAATTTATTTTAAATTTTGACTACTCAAAACTTTTTTTATAAGAACAAAATTTGATTTAAAATGGAAGAAGTACAAATACTTACACTTTTTTATTATTTTTATCTATACAAAAATATATATTTGATCAAGCTTTCTTCACTTTCATAAAACAATCATTTTATACAAACAAATTTTCTTAACATTTTAACTACTATTTTCTTATACTTCTAATGTATCATCAAGAAATTTATTTTACGAATGAAATATTTTTCGCCTATATAAGTGATTAAAATGTGTAGAAATACATAAATTACTTTTCTGTTTGCCCGACGGCTGTATAGAAGGTGACGAAAAAAAATGGAGAAAGATCAACAGCAAAAATACCGCTAATTGCAGTTTAAAGTAGTCACACTAAAAAACGACAACTTTAAAATACTTGTTATCGCTTATAAGAGAAACACACACGCAAAAACTGCCAGCAAGGGACCATTTGCCAATCATTAAAAAAAGTGGAAACTGAGCGATTTGAGTTTTTAAAGTTTTCTGTTTATTTTAACGTTAATTAATTTCTAAGGGATTGTAGGAGTAAGACACATATGCTCTTTCTTAATTAAACTCACGCTTCAAGATAGACTCTAATTACAGGAGAAAAAACTCGGAATGATGAAAGAGATCTATCTGACATTAAAAGAAAATATGACGAGACTATACTGCCACATTATATGTGCTATTCATTCAGCCCAGGGATATGAAAAGAGACTGTTATCACAGCCAATTTGAGTTAGTTTTCTCAAAAAAAATATTTGCTGTCTGTAAACATAATGAAGTTCATTTTATAAAAAAAAAAAATACATACGGTGTAAAGTGCTTCCTCGCGGACATGGCTTTTTATTAAAGGCAATTTTATTTTTAAAAAATTAAATGTTGACAAATCTAAGCGAGTCTTCAGAATTTTTCTTTCTAGTAAAAAATTAAAAAATACTCATGTATTAATTGCAGATCATTTTAAAAAGTTTGATATAATTTAACACGAACTGCATGTACTAACTTGGATATTCTTAAATTAAAATTTGTTCTTGTATTATTGTAAGAAATAATATATTTTTAAGGAGTTATAAAGAATTTCAAATTTCCTTTTGTAATTATGTTGTATCTTATTTTAATTTTATTATATATTGTTATCTTACTCATTGTTTTATAATATTATTTTAATTTTTATTCAAATTGATTACTTAACTCACACAGTATTGAAAACAAATTAAAACTTTAAGAAAATTTTTAAGACAATTTCATTTAATTTATATATAACTATGCGATTAAATATGATATATAATTATAAGAATCTTAGTTAACCTGTTTCACAATATTTTTTCTTGATATACTATGAATAATAGTATTTCTTTATAAATTATACATAACATATATATTATAAATAATAACATGCTAAAATCTTTCTAAACAGTTAATGAGCCTAAGCCTTGAATTTTCTTAAAATTTGTCAACTATAAATTATTTAATAAACCAAAACTCAAATTAATTACTGTTTTAAATTTATTTAATTGTAAATATGTACACAAATATAACTTATATAATTTAGGAGATATGCTTATTATACTTCTCTTGTAAAAGAAAGCAATAAGAAATTGTGATCTAAATAATAAATTTTCCAAGATTGAACAATTATTGAAAATTTTAGATTGTTAAAGATTGAAAATTATCATTATAGTTTCACTTAAACTTTAAAAAATTGATTTTAATTCATGAATTTATTTCTGTTTATTTCAATAGTTTCAAGTTAGATTCACATTATGATAATTATCTTTAATATGTTATGAAATCCTACTTAATGAACATAACTCAATCTTAAATCTTACTCTTAAAATGAAATATTTTTAGTGAAATAATTTCTTCCAATTTATTCAACTATGAAACATGCTTGAATTTCTAATATTTTAACTTATTCTTCATAATGTTGTTAACAAGAAATTTACCGAAAAGTATCCGTTTTATCTACTTTCTAAAATTTGGTTAAAATTAACATAATATTTAAGGAAATTTCTCCATTATATGATGCATTTTAATGTACGGTGATCGTGTATAGTTTCTATATTTTCAACTTCTTCCTTACTTCAATGAAATATTACTCTGCTGTAGCAATTATAATCTCTCTCCTACCAAGATTTCTTTCACAATTTTTTAAAAATTAGAAACCACTCTCATAAATACTTCAGTGGTTAGTTTCGTAACATTTTTTACCAGTAAATCATATATATTGCTTCTATCATTTCTAACTTTATAATCTTGGATACAGAGACACTTCTTTGATCTTGAGCAATAATAAAAAATGGCAGTAAACAGTGTGAAAATACTTCAAAAAATCATTAAAAATAAGGTAGTTTCTACCAATTACTTTAAAAGATAGCAGTGTAGAGCTTTTTTTTTTAATTTGAAATGAGCTGTTAGCCCTCCTATAGGATGCTGAAAAGAAAAGAGTTGAGAGATAGACATTGAATTTTGATAAATTTAAATTCTTAAAAGAGATATTCCTTTACATTTGCACATAAGGATATCAGAAATTTGTTCCATAAAAAATAGTGGATGAGATGTCAAATTCTTTTCATGCCGATATTTATAAGAAAATACCAAATTCTCATTATGTAAATTAATATAAACTAACGTGTCAATCAAATTTTCTAATTGGGCTGCCTCATGATATTTACTAGGAGGTTATTCTCATTAAAGTTTTTTATTCAAAAGTTTTTTAATAAAAATATGTTTCATTTCATAAATAATTGAATTCTAATTGTAAATTTTATAAATTCATTTCTATCTTCCTAAAGTAGTATACAACATTTTAATTTTTTTAAGTCTATGGCAGTAAAAAAGTTAATTGAATAAGATATTAATTTTGCTATACATAAAAATTCATCTAAAATAATTTGCTGTATTCAATTAATTATCCGCTATAGCTTCGTCTTTGCTCATCTAGACTTAAATGTCCATATCCCACATTTAACGGTATCATGTCTCTTATCACCACTCGAACATCGAATGATGATCAACGTCACTCGATATTAAAAAATATTTTTACATTTTAATTTGTTTATTATATAATTCACATTGTTATTCATATAGCGAATAAGAGAGAGATTTTACATTATGATTTTTCGTTCGACCAGAGATATTTGATCTGTTTAGCAAACGATCAATTATCATTGCACATTTTCATTCGCCCATTAAATTCTATTATTGAAACATTGAGACTACCAAGTTAGCAATATTCCGTTAAAACACTTAAGCTTCTATAAATGAAGGAAAAGAATTAAAGGAATGAATAATGACAAAATTGTGCAGTTTGCAAGAAAGAAGTCACAAAAAAAGCAGTTTATCCTTAAAAGCATCTCATGAAATCTGAAATCACATTAACTTTCATTGTCGGACTATTCTTCTTTGAAGAATCGTGCTCAAAATCTGGCTAAAAAATGTGCACAGTGATCGGTAAGCAGTATCTCATGCTTTGCTTTATAAGTTCGTCTTTGTGCTAAATCAAAGATGCATGTTATCCATAATCAGCTCTATGAAAAATGGTGCACCGCAATATTATGCCAATCTAGTAAATCTTTACTGGATTGGCAAGACTGTGAGATTAGATGAGGTTGCAAGATCATATGGCCTTCATGATCACATGACCTCAAACCGCTGAATTTTTAGGTATAGGATTGTTTGAAAGTACTTTATATAGCTCACCCTCTTTAATGTTGTCTGAATTCAAACATTCTGTTTGACGTGAAATTACTACAATTCATTCCGGCATATTTCATGCTGTTGCAATTGGTGTAGTGTCTCCCCTTAGTAATGCCGTAAATGTTCATGTCATTCCATGAATAAATTAATAAAATGTTGTCCTGTTCATTTTATTTCAGATCATCAATTACCTTTTCTTGGAGAATATTTTACTTTTCTTCACTTGTAAATAAATAAAATTTATTTGTAATTCCTCGCTTGCCTCGCAAACTACATTATCATAATTCCTATAACTTGCATATCATTATTTGTGACCTCAAATAAATGCATTATTTTGTGCACATATATTTATGTAAAATGTTAATGGATTCAAATGCGTCATATACTCGTACAAAATTTTATGAGAGTGTTTATTATAGTAGTATATCAACACCGTAAAATTGCATTCAATTCAATTGTTATTTGTATTTACCAAAAGTAATTATTTATTGTAGCAAAATGACTAACAAAATAGTGTAAATTGACTCATATCAATTCTTATGAGCTGATACAGCTGGAAGAGTAACATGATTTTAAAACTGTTTACTAGAAAATCAAGTTATAAATAATGTCTCCAATAATATACCATGTAACACACTAAATGTGTGTGATAAAATTTTTTCAATAAATTCTGTGTCTTCAGAATTGATGAAATGATTTTTCTCATGTTTATTTAATTAACTTATTTGCTTCCATCTTATAAAAAAATATGTAATTAATGTCAGTGGATATGAAGTTATGAAACTGTCGTATTTGAATGAGTAGATTGAAATTTCAAAAAGAGATATGCTGTAGATTAATTTTTCCTTTTACCACACTAGAATATGTCATCCACGAAGAAAATCGGGTCCATTTCTTTATTGGTCCTAAACTCCCACAAGGATCAATTTGGTGAATAGAGAGGAAATCAAAATTATGACTAGAATGCATGCATTAAAATCATTATTGACAGGAAATATTTTAGGAACGTTGTCAATTTTTAGACAAATGTTCCCCCAATTCATTGGCATAACTCGAATTACGTTTTTATTTAGTATTCTTAGATGTTAGATTTTGTTTTAAATATAAAAATCATGGTTAATAATTAAAACAATTCCATATTTATAAGTTGGTCATAATGATTAAATAATTAACTGTAAGAATGACTCGTCAATTCATTTGTATTAATAATATTAATGGACATAATATTAGTGGAGTATAATTTTTAAGGGACATAAAATTTTGCTGACAAGACAAATACACTTACATATAAAATATATAAATTTGTAAATTTTTCAAAAATTAACAGAAATAAATTTGTGTCTTATAAATAAAGAGCATAATCAGTTGTCATTATAACAATAAAATCATCTGAATTTAATTCCTTCTTATAAGGAGATATTTCATTAGAGTCAGTAATATTTATTACAATAAGTATTTTTTCCTATAAAACGTCACTAAACTTAAATTTAATTTTTAATATTTATATATGTTGAGTATAGAAATAAAAGTTTAATTATAAAGAAAATACATGTTTACTATAATTTATTTATTAAAAATAATTAATTTTCTAACATGATTACGTACCAAAATAATGAAATAAATCTTATTAGAAAACCATTAATTTTATGCCATTAAATTTAAATACATCTATCAAAAGTCTTGGAAGTTACTTCATTTTTAAAATAATAAGATCTACTTTTAAAACAAATCAGACTTCTTAATTAAACTCCCTTGTCCATTTTTGTATTTTAAAAAGGGATACACACATTAACTATCAATCAAATGCAAAGATCATAAATCTTTCATTCGATTAACTACTTTGTTCAAGCTTAAAACAATATTGTAAAAAATATCATAAATTTGTTAAGGCATGATAAATTTGATGATTGTACAGAAATGAAAATTTAAACCGCAAACTTTAGGATAAAACATATTAAAATGCTATCTAACGAAGCCCATTTACAACAAAAGAAACAAAACTAATATACCTCTTAGAAAGAAAAACATCAAAGAATCAAAAGAAAGTCGTTTCTCCTAAACACCTGATTAAATATTTATTTTGACAGAAAAAAAGTACAACGCTAAGCTTAATTAAGAAACGGGAAGACAAGTGTTATAAATCATACACTAAAACCAATTTAATAAGCCAGAAACACCAGTACATTTCAGACTGCAGCGCCTAAATTTGAAGATAATGACTTCAGTTTGGGTCGACACAAAATTTAGTTGCCTTCGTAATTTCTTTGTAAGCTTTACTGGAGAATTTTTTCATTTTTGCTTAAAAAGGAAATAGTCTTAGAGCTTAAATTAAGAAATTTACTATAATGAAATTCCAATGAAAATATTTTATCGTTGTTAATAATGTTATCGAAAAATGATTCTTTTTTTTTTTTTTTTTTTTTTTTTTTTGGTGAAATTGCACAAGCAATTTCTGTACTGCTATACTTTTAATTAAAAATCTTACAGATGTTCGTATTTATCTAAGAGTTACAAATAAATTTGGTCATTTAGAATGTTTTATGGCTTGCAATTATTTTCTGCATTTCCCTTATATATAAATTATACTAAAATTTATGTATAAGGTAAATAATATATTTTAATATGATAATAAAGATAGATAATGATTTTGAGAAAATTATGATTGTGTTATTTCAATATTTAGTATTAGTAGAGATTAGCAACAATTTTTCTCTCTTTTCTTCCTCAATATAAAAGAATTTTTATTGTTAAGATTACAAATAAATCCTAAATTAAACCTAAAATAACATCATTCTTAAAGATTAAGCAATAAATTCCTATTAAATTTAATGATTAAAATATTTATTAGCTTGCAATGCTTTAGGATATTTCACTTATTCAATAAAATAAATTTTTAGGTTTGTTATATTATATTATTTATATTATTGTGTTGGTCTTCGCATAAATAATCAAATGAAACTTTTTATAAAAATGCAAATATAATTTCAATAAAAATTATCAGTCTTGACTTTCAAAAAACATGATATAGATTTTTTGTGAATCACTATTAGTTTTGCAGTTAAAATTAACTAATATATTTATAATTTTTTTAACTTATTTTAGAAATAAAACTTGAGAGATTTATTTTGTAAGTTTATGTTAAATTATTATAAATAAAAATATGTTAGAACATTGTGCAAAATAAATGTAATAGACTAATTGTTAACTTTTTAATTAGGATTTTAATTAAATATATACCTTAATAATTTCGGAAATCTTTTAGTATACTTAATTTCCCTTATTGTTAACAAAATAGTTTTGATGAGGTTTAAAAAAAAGGGAAGTGCATAATGTGATAAATCACAAATTTACCCTTAAATCTAAGAAATAAAAGATAAAAAAATAATAAATTTGGTTTTGTTTCTGTGAAATTTAATATTTATATAATTAATAATGTACTCTCATTTATAAAATACTCATTAGCAATATAAACATGACCAAAAATCTGAGTATTTATGAATTTATGCATGATATTTTAGTGTTTTATATTTCTGTCTGTTTCTGTCTATTTAAGTTTTCCATAAACATACAATAAATTAGATTTTTTATAATTTTAGTTTTCATAAAATAACAAAACTTATATTTGAGAGATGAAATCTGTCTATATTAAAATATTTCACGAATGCATAATCATATTAAAACAAATTTAAAGCAAAGATGTTTGGCATTAAATTACAAAAATGAATAGTATGAATAATTGGAGAAGAAATAAAATATCTCTTATATTCGCTTAGAATTTGAAAAAATTAAGAAATTTTAAAATCAATTACAATAACCAATTCATGCACTACTTCAATAAAACCAATCATTTAAATAAATATTAAAAATACTTATTAAGAGTTATGGAATATGTGTTAGTTTTGTTAATTATTATTAACTAATAATGTATAATATCACCATGTTTTAATATTGTATAATATTAGACTATATATCGGGTGTTTTATTCCTTAAAAATATTTTGTTTTTAAATATAATCAAAATGAATTTTAAAATATTTACTTTAAAAAAACAAATTTTATTTTCAGTTCTTATTTATAATATATACGAGTTAAGTTACATATCAGAAACATTTGGAACCAAATAAGGTAAATTATTCAACCAATATAACTTCTGGGTTTTTTTTAATTTAAAATCACTTTAAAATTTTTTTCTATTTAAATTGTCTTATTATAAATTTTATTAAAAAAAGTATTCCAGTTTACCTTTTTCCGTAAAATATTTAAGATATCAATTCAAGGAAGATCTTATTTTTCAGCTCTAATATCATACCATTCATGTAAAAAAATATTAAAGTGTTTTGATCTGAACATGACTTATTATTGAATTTAAAGTATTTTATTGAAATTCGTAAATATTAATAAGCTTAGAAGTGTAAGCTTTAGCCATGCACCCAAACGCAAATTATCAACAATGTTAATTATTGCTAAATTTAGTGTATTGTATTTTTCAAGAATTTTTAGTTAAAGTAAAAGATATTTCGTTACTGATAACAATTGCTTATAATTTAATCAATAATTTGCATTATAAATTTTTACTTTAGTGCATTTCATATTTTTCAAAGTTTTGATTTAGTATTAAAAAGTAGATTTATATTATTAAATGTTTAGGTAATTTGAGGTACTTGTTTGTTTTTAGAATTCATTAAAATTTTTCTTACTCATTTTTGGTTTCTTTTCTTGACGAATCTCCAAAATCTACCATTTTTTCTAACACTGTAGCTTTCTGAGGAGGAGTATCTATCCCTAAAAAGAAAAAAAAATTAAATTAATAAAAAAGATTGTTAAATATGTACATATTTTTAAGTTTTTTTTTGATTATTAAGTTAAATTTTAAGATCTAGCTAAATAATATTAAGTTAAATAAAAACAATCAATTGAAAAGAAATTGTTCACGTAACAATATTACACTTCAAAGATATTGGCAAATGCCACATAAATTATTCATGTTAACTTATTATAGTTACATACTCATAATGTTGAAGTTAAATTAAATTAGTTAATTAATCATATATATGTATATATACACACACATATATATATATATATGTGTGTGTGTGTGTGTGTTTGTGTGATTTTTTTTAAATGTTTATCATGAATGGAACATGATTTTAAAATTTTCTTTATTATCACATCGTAAATATTTGCTCCAATAATGACTTCAGTTTTTACAAATAAAAAGAGAGTCTCAAAATAATGCATAAAAGTTTGTATTGATCTTGTAAGCGACTGTCGATCAATATTCCGTTAACAGCTGTTAAGATGCGTTGTAAGCTGATATATTTATATCCACAGAGATTCAATGGCTAATCCTAAACCAACGAAAAGGAGAAAAGTTTGTTCGCGCTATAATGCAGAAAGAAAATAAATAAAACAAAAGGAAAACTGCAAAAAAATATTAAGCTCCTGGAAAATGAACTCACTCCAGTAGATTTTATCGTGTTTTAAAAATACATTATCTGGTTGTAACTGTGACTACGTCGACTGTAAAGGAAAATGAAAAGTAGACAAAAAAAAAGGAATAAAATGGGAAACTGATCAATACATAAATATGTGCTATTTTATTTTATTTATTTTTTTTTTTTTGAGGGAAAAATTTTAAATGGTTGTGTTTCCAGATTTCAGTAATGGTTCTGCTGAGAACTATGCGTTAGAAACTTAATCTATTGGATTTCTTTCCTTCGGAAAACGCAAGGCGGTCCTTCCCTCCAGACACATGTTCCCGAGGAAAGAACTTGATTGAGAACATGATTGCTTATTGATGAACTACTAATGCTTTCGTGTTCCAAGGGAAAAAGTCTGTAAGACGCTCAACATGTATGTAATGATTTGTATCTTAGTTGTAAAAGCAAGACGCTGAAATGGAAGAAACGTATCTTTCATGTAATCATAGATGGTATAGTAGCTTAATATAGATAATAACTTAATAAAAATTCTATAATGATTTTTATATGAATATTAGTCTATTTATATTGAGAACCTTAACTGTCTCTAAAATAATATGTATATATTACTTAGGTTTCTTGAAATAATTATTTTTCAGGTAAAGTAAGTCTGTGCGAATTGTTTAATAACTTGTCCAAATACCATCAAAATTCGGATATAAATTTCATTAATGTGTTAAGATTATAACCTATTTTACATTTTTAATTAGAATAAAATTTACAGTCTAAATTTCCTAATAAGTTCCCTGCTGTTAGTGAAAATAAATAAATAACTTCAAAAACGTATGCAAAAGTTGTCTTTTAGTTTGTCATGTTACAGCATAATATATAATATTTAATAATAGTCAAAATATTGTATCAAATAGGTGCTCCCACAGTTAAAATCTATCATTATCATGGCAAATACATTTTTTATTATTTTCTAAACAAATACTTGATAATTTCTAAATGTTTTTTATTCAAAAATAAAAAATAATTTTTTCAATGTAATTCATATTTATATAATTGTTTTCTTAACAAATTAGCGTTACAATACTTCTCAAGTTAAATGTTCAAGATTCAATAATTAGAGAAAAATTTTGTTTTCTATCCGACCTGACAACAAGTCAGATACTTTTTACTAACCCATAATAATAGAAATAAAAAAGATATAAATTTTAAAATCAAAATCATGGTTGGCCAAATGATTTCGTATGCATTATAATATATAAGTACCGTAAAATTTTTTTGGGTTGTGTTCAACAAAACTTGAAATTAAAGTACAATTTTTCTTGGAGTGGTTATCGTATTCATAGTTAGATAGCAAAATTTATGTTTATTTTACTTTCGTTTTATAATTTCTTTCTATATTAATCATTTTATAAATATATCTATTATAAATGCATTATGTTTGTTAGTTTTGGTTTTTACAGTCATTTTTTTAGAATAAGGTTAAATTGAATGAGATTTACAGGTTAAAATGGATTGCAATTTAGAAACACCCACAGCCGTAGAGAGATTCGATCTTCGATCTCTTAAAATGAAAACCAGAGTGTGATTATTAAGTTACTTGCACAGCATGCAAAACAAAAAAAAATTAGATTTATTTCAAGTTAACTCCTTGTGTGTTTAGTAGAATGCAGTTACAAGAATGTAAAAGACAGTAATTAAAAATTTGACTGCTGAGTTGCATTTTTACTCCTTAAAAAACCCATTTATTGAAAAGTATCAGCACACACAAAAGTCTCAGGTTAAAGTGAATAATATTTCAGTAAGAATAATTGTATTTTCTATTTATGCAATAATATAAGTATGTGATTAATCTTGAAAAATTAGTATTATTAGATCATCGAAAATATATAATTTTTTTTCAATTTTGTCATGTTAAAATCCAAATAATGATTTTAGAAGCTTGTGTTTCTAAATATGAATTATGAATAGAGTGAATAAACAAAACTGATTTTGAAATTTGTTGTACGTTTGGATGTTATATATAAATCAAACTTTTAAATTACAATAATTTTACTCTAATCTTCCAGATGTTAGGAATATATAATTTTACATGCTAATTTGCATATTTTCTTCCTCATTACTTAATAAGTATTTTTTTAACCTTTTATCGATCAAATTTTCCTTACATTCATTGTTTTAATAAATACAATTATTTTTCTTTTCAAATAAAACATAACAGAAAGAATATTTCTTTTCAAATTTTAGCCGCATTTTAAAATAAAGTATAAAAAAACATTTTACGTGTAAGAATATTTCTTAAATGCATGTCAGATAGTTTTTGATCAATTATATAGTTTTTTTCCACTTAATTTAAAAATGAGAAAATTAATATTTCTATTAAATGGAATTTCTATACAGCAAGAAAACACAATAACCATACAAATTTACAAATGGATTTAATGTTTTCCACATTTTTTTCCTACTTTTTTTGTTGCTAAAACTTCTAAGTTTCGACTTTTATTGTGGCGTTATAGAAGCTTTCTTATAAAATAAGAAGATTTGGGAAAAGTGCTTTTACAATATTTGACAAAAGCATTTATATTTGCCAGAATACTTTCAATTTCAAAATGAAGTTTTCTAAATTTCACTGCAATAATGAGTTTAATTAAATGTTGGAAAGGAAAATGCGTGTCTATCTGAGTCTAAGCATTTCATTATGAATATCCCTTTCCCTTTTATGTGTTGATAACATCGTTGTATTGCAGACTCGCTTTCAACTTCAGCCAAGCTTAGTGGTTGTTCCCATAACACGATTAAGAGAAGACTCGTTAATGATTCAATAATGCATTTTCTTCTACTAGCGGCTCGGTAATGGGGAGAACGCGGAAGGAGATACTGTGTATCCAACAGCAGTTTTAAATTTGTTTTGCTTATTCTCCAGGGTGTTGCATCCAGCACTTTGCCGCTGCCTCACGCACTCGTGTTGCAAGTATAAAATGCTTTTACGTGTTCTTGAAAAGCTGGAAGATTGGACTACAGAGTTTATATTTTTTCTTCCTTTCTCGTCATGCTCATAACTTTTGTGGGCATGGAAGGGATATTTCTTGAAGTAACTAGCATCTTGCTTCTTATCGATTTTTATACATTTTACGGATTATTGCAGAGTTGAGACATTTTTAATAATGATTATTTTATGCTATATTTTGTCAGTGAACTTGGGAAAGAATAATTTGACCATCGATTCTGGCTTACAAATAGGTCCTCGATAGTGTATTTTACTTTATCTTGTATGCAGAATTATTTCATATTAGTAACGAAAATATCATGGCAATTCAGTTAATGATTTTCAATAAGAGCATTTTACAGTATTTTGAGCTCTAAAATTGTGAAGACAAAATGTCTTCCCAATTTTGCATGGTTTTTATATGTTTTTAATTGATTAACAACAAATGCTTTTTAGATATAATATTTTAGTAAATAATGGAACATTTATTTTTAATATAACATGATAAAGAATTTTAATAAAAATAATAAAATTATAATAATAATGTTTTCATTATTTTTTATTATGAATTAATATTTTAATGAGTAATTAAGTTTCATATTTTTAGTAAATTTTTGTAAACAATAAGTTAAATTTAAAGTTAAAAACAATAAATTTGAACCAAAAATGAAATGCATTTAGTTATATCAGCAAAGTGTATATAATTTCAGTAAAAATCTTGGAATCATAAATTACTCTTGTTAGAACAAATAACCTCTATTTTTGAATATTAATTAATTTGATTAGTAGTTAATACTTGAACGTTAATTAACAATAAAAGTTAAAATTAAACGTTTAGTTAAGATAAACTTTATTTTACGAGCAAGAATATTTATTTCTGAAAGCAATAATCCTTACTCGCTTGTTGCGTTACCTTCGGTGGTATTGACAAAACTTAAATTTTAGTTTAATCAATAAATTTTAATTCCCGTTTTATATGAGATAAGCTAAGTTACCTTTATTTTTTCTGTTAAATAATTACATTTAAGTCCATGGCTTAGTGTCTCTATAATTTTCTGTGATGTAACTTTATTCATGTTTAGTGTATTTTTATTAATAAAGTTATTATGAAAATTTATTGGTAAGAAACTACTATAAAATTATTAATATATTATAAAATTAACAACAAAAAATTACTACCATATAATTATTTTAATACAAAATTATATTTGCAACCATCTGTGCTTTGTTGACACTGTCAAATGTATTAAACATTAATTTTATAAAAGAATTTTTAAAGCTGAATAATTTGACTGCGCAAGAAGGTTAAAATTGAGCATAGGTTTCAAATCAAGAAAATCAATACTTTTTTGTCAAATAACGTAAATTGAAATGATTGGATCTCGAAATACTATTGATATAAAATTATCCAATTGTTGTGTTTAGAATCAATCAATGAAAATGCATTTACATTTTTAATTAGTGTGATCTGACATTTGTATGGTTCGTAATTCCTTCAAACAATTGACATGGATCATGTAGTTATTATGTGAAAAAATAGGCAAGCTTATGAAGAAATTCATTGTTACAGGAATGTGTCATTTTGATAGTTTATCTTAAAACTGCTTAGAGCCTTATACACACCGTTGTGATTAGGAAAATAAAATAATCCAAACTTTTAAGAATTTATAAATTGTTGAATAGGCAATAATGCGTATTATATTATAAAAAACAAAACAGATCAAAACTCTCTGTGATATTAAATGCTATTCATTGTAATGAATCAAAGTCATCTATTTATGCTACATCTAGATTTGTATATCATTATCAATTTGTATATTGAAATTAATATCGAAATTCTTCAGAATAATAAAGACATGTTCTAACAATGAAAAAGATTCATGTATTTCAGTTGCAAAATCAGTACCGTCTGACTACTAATTTAACTCTATGAGTGGACATCTTGAAACTTGCTAACCAATGTTGAGCATTAAATTTTAATATAAGTTCTATTAAACCATTAAGCTTAGTATAACATTTATGTTCCATTATTTTTGAGTTATCTGCCCATAAAAATTATAATATAATCTAAACATTTAAGTAGTTTTATCTTCATGATTGAATTAAATATTCGTTTTTAGATTTCAAAACTTTCATCATATTTGACTTGTAGTATTTTTCGCAACCTCCATCAACTCTTTCTCAAAATGATATTCAGTAGACAAATAAGTGAAATATTCATTGGGTACATTAGGAATCTCGATGTTTCAGTTTATTCGTCTTATTTTCTTTTACACAAAATATAATTACTTTTTATATTGAGATTATGAATATACTGGCTGAAACATTTCCGAAGGATATAATATACATTCAGAACCTACCTTAAAAGAAATATTTCTTATAAATTTCCCAAGCATAATTGGTAATGTATCTAGAAGACTCGTTTTACATAACGAATATGAATGCCTGTTAATCTTATTTTAAATTAAGTAACATTTTTTCTCGTGCATGATGTATAGTATTGCCTTATAATCGATAAAGTCTGAAAAGTTATCGATATAAATCTCTTGAATAAGAATTGAACTAAAACAAAACAATAGAAGATCCTCCGTGTATTCTTATTTTTTGTTGGTCTAACTGAAAAATTAAGATCACAAATGTATTTATATTTTATTGTTGATTTTGACAGATGTAAACATCTAAGTAATTTACCATATTAAATAATTTTAAGTTTACCCTAAATATTTCCAAGGCTATTCCGAATGAGTTTTATTCAAAACAAGGGTGGCCTTTTTGGTAAGGATGTTGATCGCCTTATCGAAAGATAGTGAGTTAAGCCCAACCCATCCGGAGATCCGTTACATTCACTGTTGGCGGGTGTAGTACGTAAAATATGTCGCGGCCACAAATTTTTCCATGTGAAAAGATACCCCAAGGGGTGACAGGCCAAGTCCGGAGTTCTGCTTGCTCCCTTCTACTAAATAATGGCAGTCTTCACATCTGCCCATTGTGCCAAAATGACGGAACATAATCCTGTCATAGCCAATTTTCTGGGCTTTTGAAATGAATACATTAAATAAACATGGAATATTATGAATGTTATTATTTCATTTAAATGTTGCAGTAAAATCTTAAAAATATCGTGAACCAAAATTCTAGTAATTGTTAATTTACAAAAAATATCGAATAATAATTCATAAGTTCTTGTATGGTAAGTTTAACATTTTCCTTAATTAAAGATTAGCTCTTATTCGCTTGACTCATTTCGTTTATTTAACACGCTGCAGTTACTTTTTGTACACAGAAGCTAATTGGATTGAGACTTTTGTTTTTAACTAAATTACTATAAGCATTCGCTGCTTGGATATGCAGCTGAATAGGCAGTTGAACATTGGTCTAAGGATATGCTGCTTTATCTACTTTTATTTGGATCATAATTATTTCTGCCAAAAATGCTTTTGTAAAACAAAGCATTTCTTTTTCCTCAGATTTCTATATAATTTCTTTACACCATTAGCAATTACTGGGTCCTTTCGTAATATTTTCTATCTTATATATTGATTTGGAATAAATTTCCCAGCTGTGTGAAGTATATGTTTTAACGAAACTACTTAAATAATGAAATATATTATAAGCTTAACTCAGGCGTGAGTTGTAAATCTAATTTTATCCGAATATATGTAATCTTTTAAAAATTGTAATTTCACTTAGTGAAAATCAAATTTACAATAACATTTCTAACATGAATTCATTTTGATGTAAATTTTTAATTTACTAAATGTCCATCTCACACATCCATTTATTTCTTCAATAACACATTTTGATGAATTATAGTTGATAATATGAATTTTAATTATGGAAACTTTCTTTTTTTTTATATTTCTAAGAAATATTATATTATTTTTTTACAAAAGTCATTGAAGGCAAAATTGAAAATATTGCTGTACTCGTTTACGAAACATTTTATCACAAATGTGGCCACATTTTCATCCTAATTTCTAAAATTATTTAATTACCATTATCGGCAAACACTAACTTTATATTACTGAGCTTTATTGTAAATTATATAATATTTTTATTTAATGATTAGAAGCTACATTATATAGTAAAATGAATCTATATTTTTAAAAATTCAATATTTAATTGTTTTAACATGAATATACATTGATGCATTAATATTCTTACAGTTTGTTTTTACTACAGGAAAAATTGATTTTTTTGTATTTTACGCTTTCTACTCAGATTATTTCACAAAATTAAGAATATTTATTATGTATATTATAATTGCTAATATTTTAAATAGTGAGTCTATAATGATGTTGAATGAGTTTTGCACAATTTATACATGAATTTATCTGTTGAACAAACTATTTCTAATTAAATAATGGATAACATTATTAAAATCTGTTAAGAAATGTTACAAAAATTTGAAATATATTCCACAATTTTTTTTAATGTGTTAATTACTTCTCAAGATATGTTAACTATAAAATTATCTTATAATCCTAAGTAAACACATCTTTCTTTTACAATACGAATTTACAACCATTGGCTCAAAGAAGTTAGCTTTGAGACCCATCGAGATCTCATCAAAATTTATTGACTTGACTTGAACTATCGCTTTTAGGTGATAGACAATCACTTCTCTCTTTTCCTTTTAATTTTTTCTATAGAAAAAATATGAATTTTCTGCTTGGGAACTGCAAATTAAGATGCAAATATGAATTCACAAGCGTTGGTTATATGAATTACAACGACAACAGTTACAAACTGATATTGCCAAAATTAAATATTACTTTCTAGTTGCTGATTAATTAACTGACATTATTTTAATATTTTAAATGTTTTTATTCTATTTGAAGTAATGTAGAAGTATAATGATGACTACTGAGCTTCTTAAATGGAATTGAAGAAAAGTGTCTGAACACTAGAGACAAAATTTTATCATCCATTTTTAATTTGAGTTCGTACCTAAATAGGATTTTACCAAACAAGACAATATACACCCGAAACCAGAATAAGATGAGTTTCTTAAAAGTCATCTGTGCGATCGAAGGACATATTGAATATACCACTATTGCATTATTTTATTAATTATTCACCGGAAACTCAGTTCTTTTTCATTTATTATTGTAAAAAGACTAAAGTTTGATCCTTTAATTAAATTAATAAATAAAGAAATTTCTTTTCACCTTCATCCGGTTTGAGCCACTGAAATTTAATTGGGTAATTAAAAAATGCAAATTCATAGTATAAAAATATTTTATAAATTTTCTGAGATATAATCTATGGAGAAAAGTTTATTTTTTATTGATGAAAGAAACATACAGAAAAAATTTGCTTCTAAAATAGGAATTAGAATACTTTTAACTGATCAACGGCCTATCTGAACAATCTACAGCAAAATTTTGATAGAAAAAAATCAGTTTTTTGTTCAATGGCAAATATAGTCTCAATATTTTTAAATCAAAACTACGGCTTCAAAAACATTTAAACGGACAAAAATTTATTAAATTTAATTGTTATAATAAATTTATAAAAAAATTTTCCAGAGCAATTCATAATCAACTGGATTATTCAGAGCAAATAAATTTGTTTCTTTATTCGTTTAAAGATTAACAATAACTTCAAAAAATTGAAGACACGCAAAATTATGTTAAAACTTACAGGTGAATGTTTCGTATTAATTTGATGTAACTTTTAAAAATATTCGAATGAAATTTATTGTGTTCTTAAGTTCTAACCTGCACAAATGTAGATTCAGTGATTCAGATGTCCTTTACTTTTCAGAAATTCTGCAAGTCAAACTTTTACGCTTAAAACATAAAACCTGCCACAATATTGGCGGTGAGCACAAACCTTTAATATAATACTCATCTAAATAAATTAAAGTTAAGAAATAATTTTAAAAACCTAGGTCTGTAATTTATTATGGTACTCTCAACAATTATATTTGGTCTCAATATACTAAAACTTGTGTATGAAATTCTGTGCAAAATTCCCACTCAAATATTAAACTAAATTTTAGTTCTCGATCTTTCTTATTTAGTCGAAGAAATTCTGATATGAACAAAAAAAATTATTTTTTAATAGAAAGAGTATTTTCAGATTTTTGTTAAATTAAAAATCTCTAGAATTCTCAATATTATTTATCAAATATTTAAGATATCAAATAACTGAAAAGAATGCATTAACTTGGTAAAACGTTTTCTTACGTTGTTAAATTCATTTGTCAAATTAAAAAATTATTTTGAAATTATCTTAATAAGTAAAAAAAGAATTTATATTCAACTAAATAAAGCGTTTTTAAAAATTAAATGGTTGCATCTGTTATACTTAATCCCATTGCGTCAAAATTAAAGTTGATTCGAAGCTTTAGTTTCATCTAGCAATTTTATTCCATAAATGTTTCAGTTTAATAAAAGAAAAACGGAACATTATTTGAATTCCTTCATTTCGCTTTTATATTTAAAATATATTTTTATGGAAGCTATTGTTGAATAAATGAATAATATAGTTAATATTGCACCAAATACTTTATTTCTAAAATGGTAAAATTGTATACTTTTAAAGAAATTAATGTGAAGTCAATTCATTCAAAAAAAGTAGTTCTTTTTCATTAAAATAAATTAAAATATAAGGATCTACTTCATTATTCCAAAATGTCTTTCTTTATAATTTTAACTTCCCTCTAAGAATCTATTATTTTTTAAATTAAACATTTTTGAAAAATGATTTTTCTTGTTTGAAGGGAAAAATTTTTGTTACAAATAAAGTTAAAGAATGAAATTGAAACAAAAGATTTTAAAAATTATTTTTAGAAATATAAGCAGTAAATGATTTTTTACTTTTCATATTTATTTTATACTTCACCAAAATAAGTATTTCCTATTTGCTAGATTAGTAAATATTTGAATTATTTTGTTTATTTTAAATATTAAGAAAACACATAATTTTTACTGCATATTCCTTAATTGTGTGAATTTCTCATGGACTTTCAATATTGAAATTAAAACAATTATTTATATCTTTTAAAGCAATCATCATGATTATTTTCATAACAAGGGCTTAAACTTTTAGCAGCTTGTTATTTTGACTCTACTTAACTTTTTAAACATTATCATTCGCAATCAACAATTATTATATTGTTAATAGAGAACACTCGACATTTTATCATTAGATTTTTTATCATTAGATTCTGCGTGGGTATATGCACTATACATTTTTCAAAAAAATTATTTCATTGCATGAAATGTAAATTGATTATATTTACTCTTTGCTGTTAAATATTTCCCCTTCTTTGTCCAGTCATTTCTGAAAAATTGCCCTAAAAAGTTTTGCTCGAAAACTTTATTTTCTCATAAAGATCCTTTTTACACTTTCTTTTATTTTATTTATAATAAACAATTTTTATATATCATACAACTTTTGAAAAAAACATGTTTCAGAAATAAATTAATAATATTGCTATTTTCTTTATTAAACTTCCATGTATTAAATAATCGCTCGGTATATTACATAATTAATTAAAATAAATATGAGCAAACTTTGACTTTGAAAGTTACATCATTTAATAAAACCTTGAGATACAGTAGTTCCTTTTTGTCATTTCTAATCAATGAAATGATATATTTGTCTCCTTCCAATAACTTTATAATCAAATTTTTGACTGTAAACATTGTATAAAATATTGAATAATATATGAAAATTTTAATTACCTAAAATATATCATATTTTCCAAGTAGAGCAATATATATAATTCTATTTTCTTTACATTTATATGCAGTTGCTTAAAATTTCCTTTAATACATTTCATATTTATAAATATGAAATGTGTATGTCTTTCACCTTAATATTTTTATAATAAATTTATTTAATAATAAACATAATTTTTAGCTAAATTTGAAATCAATAATTTTAAAAATTGATTCCCTATTGATAAACAGCTGTAATTTTTCCAAATTTTCCCCATTTCATTCATATCATAAGGTCATTAGACATTTCTCAAGGCAACCGACCTTTTGAATACGTAATGCTATATTATTAATCTTTGAGCTTATGTTTGATAGAAGATATGCAGGCCTTTATGCTCTGAGCAAGGAAAAGGCAGTAAGTAATGAAATATTTATCTCTGAGTAAATCTTAATCTTAAATATTGGAAGCACTTTAAAGGTGCTTTTCATGGAACAAAGGAATAAACTGCAATGTCAGTGGATTTTATTATGAAACTATTTTTTACTGTTTGCTTCTAAGTTAATTTTAGGCTTCACTTCACAAAAATTTTAGGCTTCACACACATACATACACACAAGAACTTTAAAATATGATATAAATCAGTTCCTGAATCAATTTTGGTGAATGTTTCCTGAATTAATTTTATTGAATAATTATTTTTTGTGATTTTAATGAGATAACTTTTAGTAAATTTTATGTTAAAAAATTAAGATTTCCTCTAAACTATGAAATGTAGTTTATGTGCCTCAATTTCATTAGCCTTTGACTGAAAAGAATTTAAAGAATAGAATGTCTTCAAAGTTTCATGAGAATTTAAAATTTAAACAAGCAAAAATGATTTTAATTTGTTAAATAAATTTAAGTGGAACTAAAATAAACTTCAACAAAATATGTTTTCCAAAATCTAATGAATTAAGATATATATTTTTACGTGAAAAAACAACAACCCTGTACACCACACCAAGTATCGCAAAGGGCTTAAAAAGTTTTTAAAAGGTAACATGATTAATAAGAAGAAAAATACGAGTAACAAAATTTTAAATATCTGATATATAAAATTTCTGAAAGAGAACAAGAATTCTCTTGACTAAACTAAATCTGAAAAAAATATGAGAGCCTGATATGTATATTGCTTTTATCAAAATAGCTAATTCAATCAGTAAACAAGTGCACGGTACTTTCAATATCAGCACTGTATTTACTAATATTACTGATTAATTTGAGCAGATCACAAATAAAGACGAAATAAATAGTTTTTTTAAATTACCGTATCCAGTTAAAATAGAATTAGTTTAACCCTTTGGGTGGACATTTATTTGAATAATTTTTTTTTTTTGGATTTGAAGCACATTTAATTTTTTGAGGTATCTAGTAATTTGTAAGAACAGCATATTTTATGCAAGAATTCATTTATTTCATGATATATTAATATATGTATGATATTAGGATAACTTTAAATATTTGTTATTGCAAAAAACAAAAAATTTAGGAACAAACAAATTCATATTATAATAAAAAGCAAATTTTATTAATAATTTTGAAGAGTATGGAGGGTACAAATTTCTTTGAAATAAATAAGAATGAACAAGTTAAATATTGTCTCATCTTCAACAACGTATCAGAACGTCAAGTGTGACTTTGGCCAAATTAATGGATAACGATCTGATACATTGAATGTGGTCAAAGGGAAAAGTGGTAAAGTTTAAGTCTATAATATACTTTTGAAAAGAAATTTTAGTCTCTTTAGAAAGAGATTAATTCATTGCTCCAGAATAGGCTAATATAATTTCTATGAAAACACTTAAAATTTTATGTTTCAACCAGTGTGGTAACACTTTCATCTAGGAATCAGCTCTTCTGTTGCTGTATATTTCACAATATCCCCTTACAAGCTTAAAGTTAATCATACAATTGTGATCATTGGTACAGAATTAATTGGTAAGATAATTGGTACAGCAGGTGAATCATTGGTACAGAATTAAAATCATTGTCATTCTTTGTTACGGTAACTAGTCATCTTAATACATACTGAAAAATATTTAATGTGTGATGATATTTCCACCGAGAATTTCACAAACGAAATCTAAAAGAATTAAATGCGTTGTCATATTGAATTACATTTGGAGTTATCAAGTTATTTACCATTTTTAATGAATAGCAGCAACACTGAGCATAAGTAAAAGTTACTTGTTGAAAAATAAAATCAATAAATGTTTCTCCCATTGACGTTTTCTCTGTTATAATATTAGATTAATTACTTTATCTATTAAATCCTATTTATTTCTTATATTTCAAAGTGGATATGTTATATTTTTTATTTGAAATAGCTCAATGAGAAAAACGCTTAGCCTGCTAAAAGTTTGAATGATAAGTCTACCATAAATACCATCGAAAATTTAAAAAACTGTTTCAAAGTATTATTTTATCTTGTTTCAAAGTATTAAAGTTAAAACAAAAAATAATTACTTTAATTCATCAGCTATTTATGCTTATAATTTTTTTCAATATCTTCTTCAATGAATCTTAAGCAAAGCTTTTTCTTATTATAATTTTACCGAAACCTACAAAAATTCTTCTTTATCGTTGTTTTTAAAAACTTTTCACTGATTCTTAATCTTCAATATTTCCTTAAAAAATGATATGTGCATTATTTTGGGAGACTTTGAGGTTATAATATTTTTGGATTCTTTTAGGATTATAAAATTAGGAATGGGTAAAAGATATTTTGGTTGGAATACATTAAACTGTGAATACAATGTAATTAAAGCATTTTACTAATTATTCAATTATTTGTAACAATTCTAAAAGTCACATAAGTAGTAAGATTGAACAGTTTTATGAAATGAGATCTAAATTAAAATTTTTGTGATGTTTAGTACCATTTTGTCGATCACATTTCTTTGCAGCTCTCATCTGGTATGATTGTGTGCCTGGATTTCTTCGAATGTTTTACTCATTATTTATAATTCTTTTGTTTCGATAGTTTGTGAGTAGCCTGTTTTTATTCACATTGACATTTATTTAATGGTAAGAAAATGCATCATTGCAAATGATTACTTTTTCAATGCTTTCATATAAAATAGACAACATGTATAACAAGCAATGTATTGATATAATATAGCTTCCATGACAATGCATTCAAGTGAAGATATTGCACATCAAGTTTTTTACACACAATTTACATTCAAACATTGTCGCCAGATGAAAAGTTGCTGTTATACCTCATTTAAAATAGAAAAAATAATAGCATACTTTCAAGATTGGGGTTTAGCGTATAAACATTATAAAAGTATATAACTATAAGTATCTATTAATAAATTATTTCAAAACTACCACAAAAGGCTATTAATATGTGTGATTCAATGCTTGTTTTGAAGACATATGAAAACACTTTAATCAAAATTGTATAATAATTTCTTAAAAAAGATTATTTCATGTAAAATTAATATTTCAATGCGAAATCGACCGTTACTCTTTTATAAATAACCCGTCAGCCATTGTTTAAATATATAAAACATAATTTTGATATTAAATGAAAAATATTTTTAATGACATAATTCCCTAACTGACTAAGCATATTTTAACTATAAATGTTGCCTTAACTCAATTTTTACCGAAAAAATTAGATCCTTCTTTTCTCTATTAATAAAATTCTCTTCATACAGTGGGATTATTATAATAATGGAATTTAAATCTAAGCGTTTTCTAAATTATTTTTAATTTTTAAAGCTATTTTTTCCTGTACTACGGTGTTTTTTAGATATTTTTAATTATATAATTTCATTCCGCTGACTTTAATTATCAAGTATAATATCTTGTTTCTCTTGTAAATCTAAAAGATGTAAATATTTCATTATTATTTAAAGCAATTAAAATTCCTTAGTTTTTTAATTACATATCAAACTGATTTCCAATTTTAAAAACATAAATTATTGATGATAAGTTATTAGATTAACAAAATTACATGATTGTGATGGCTCATCCGGTTATTATTATTTTAGTGAATTAAAATAAACCGAAAAGCTTTTTTCCAACTTTAGAAAAGAATGTAATTCTTATTTCATCATTTATATTCAAATTTTATGAAATATCTTCATTATCGACAAAAACACTTCCTGTTATTCATTTTAAAAAGATATCCTAATTTTTAGATTTACGTTGACTGACTCCGTAACACACAAAATATTTTATTCTCGACTTTATCCACTGTTGCTCAGTTGTTTTAAAGTTTATTTTCCATTATATTGTATATCTGCTAAGCAGTTGTTCTTTTGCGAGAAGCAAATCAAGTATCAATATAAAATAAATGTATTCTTTTTGTCAAATATATCACAAAATTTGTGTGAGCCACAGTGAATAAGTCTAGAACAAAATATCGACAGGTAAAATAAAATTCTAAAGATTAATGACCAGAATAATAATGTTTAAAGTTCTAAAATTTCACTTTTACACCACCTGCTATAGAAAAGAGAAAGGCGTGTTTTGGAAACAGACTTTATTGACAACTTAAAGAAATTGACCTCCTTTGCTACACTCGGGAAAAATGTATAAATAAAAAAACAGAAAATGAAGAAGAAACGGAAATCCATTGAGAATACCTATCTTCTCCGTATTTGGGAAATTTTAGTTCCGATGGGGGATTCCCCGAAAATGCATTGATTGCTAGGTGTGGTCTGGAGTGTTGCCTAGGATATATATATATATATATATATGTATATAGAATAAAATCATATATATATATATATATATATATATATATATATATATATATACCACCACCGTATTCCCTTGATCTTAACGATGGGAAAGCTGGAAAAAGTGAAAAAGAAAGTAAAAAATGTGTACTTCATTTCTATTTTTTCTTCCTTGGTTCTATCAAAATCATCTCTTGAACTGTTCGTGACACCGTTGCTAATCTCCCTTCTTTTTTTCTATATTCCGTATCGATTGAACTTGGAAGACCGCTCCGGATGGCAATAAAAGAAAAAAATGGAAAAGTAAAGGAATATATGTGTCTCCTTCTTACATGTGAATGGAATAACAAGGTAGGGAAAAGAATGAGTAAAACGAAAGAAAAAAAGGAGTCTAGGATACTTTGCTTTTTCTCCTTCTTGTTTGAAAAGAGGATAGATCTTAGTTTTGAAGAGTTATGTAGATATCGCGAGTTTCCATTCCAATTCAGATCAGAACGCTTGATTAAAGGTATACGACCTATCTAAAACTGATTAGTTTATTGAAAATTTAAATTTTCTAATTTTCAGTTTTGAATATCAGAATCCATTTATACTATTATTAGCTAATGTGATATACACAAAACCTTGATATTTTATTTTGGTTTAATCGCAATATTTTACTCATATATTTGTATTTATAGCTATTAACTACAAATTAAATTATTGCATTAGTAGTCTCATTTACAAAAAAATATTTAATAATTTTAGAAAAAAATTTAAAGGAAACATCATTTTAAGGTACCCATTAAATCCTGCGCAATATGAATTCTACTATGCTAATTATTAATTCAACAATTTAACATCAATTTTGAGCTTAAAATAAGCATTGTTTCAACTAAAAATTTTAAAAATTTAGCAATTTTGCTCTTAACTTTGATTTTTAAGCAAGAATATCTTGTTTAGATTCTGCAGACCTGATTACTAAATTATACCATAAGGCACAAGTCAAGCGTAAAAATATTCGAGAGCTCTAAAGAACAATCAAGGACCAGCTGATAGTGTGTTTGTTGTTCCCAGCATTGATGTATTTATTATTATTTGAAAAAGTACGAAAGAAAGAACTATTAATCACTCAGCTTTCTAAATTAGTTATTTGAAACGAAATTATTAAAAATCCAAAGAATTTTTATGTATACTTATATTTTTGTTATTAAAAATCCAGAAAACCAGAAATGTGTTTAAAAATTGATAAAATATTAAGTGTTCTTAGATTGAGATACACACACACGCACACACAGATAAGTTTTTAGATATATGATATTTTAAAACTAAAATGCAAGAAAGCAGATTTTCATTTCTACACTAATGTAAAATAACAAATGAAAAATATCGTTCCTTCATATTAATATTTTACATTAATAGTACACATTTTTTACATTGCTTTAAATATATGATTGCTTTAAAAGATACACTTTATATTAATTATTTTATATTTAATTGTTCTAAAAGATACGCTTTAAATAGTTTTGTGCAAGCAATGCATAAGAGTATTAATTTATTTATGTGCGTGTGCCTCAAATAATGATTAATAACTTGAGACTGTTTTGCATTATTCATTTCATATAATTTTTCCTAAAATCTTTATCATTATAGTAAATCAGCTTCTTACTTTTATGTCTTCTACAAAGCCTTATAATCTTCTCTTTAATATTCCTAAAGCTGTTTTATCAATTTAAACGTTTCTTTTGAACGACGCATTTTAATTGATTACTTAATAATAAGAGTAATCAATTAGTAATATACCCTTTATATTTAATAAAAACACAATTTTAAACGCTCAATTTAGGAAATGAAATTATAACTGTTCTGTAACTAATTACGCATTTGTACCACTTAATTTTAGGTACATTCAACCATTTTTACAGTTTTGAATTATTTCGAATAATTTTGATGTTAGGGAATAATGGATATTTTTTAAAAAATATATGGAGATGAAAACATCATTTTTTTAAATATTAGCTCAATATTATTGATAAATGTACACACGAGACTTAATATATTGGATATGCTAATTCAAGTTATTGTTAATATAAGTGCAATATATGTTAAACAAATAAATGTAATAAATTCTGAAAATAAATAATTTATTAAGAGAGTATTTACAAAATTAGAGAATTCAAATTCTTCTACATGTATTACATTATCTCATGCAAATTTAAAATTCATGCATATTAACTGCATGGTAGATTCGAAAATCTGATTTGATTTTTTTTTCATTCAATAGTTACTTTGCAAATGCTAATTAGATTAGCATTTGCAATATGAAGTCCAAAAACTTTTGAACTGAAGACTTGAATGCTAACCATTCACGAAAAAAATAATTTATATTTTCCTTCTTTGTGGATAAGTCATTCAACCTTAATAAATGGTTTATATAGGCATTAATACGTTTAACTAAATGTGAAAAATTTAATACATTAATAATTCCTGCTTTTACTTGATTTATTAATGCATGAATAAATCAATTATTCTTTTATTATTTTATTACATTTATCATAAATATTTATTCTGTTAATAATAGATTTACTCGAATATATGCTGTACAACGTTTGATTGAAGTTTTTAAATAATTTTTTCATAAGCGAAATTATGATTGATATATTAATAAACATATAATGCAAAACTTTTCAAAATGTTCAATATAACATTTCTAGCAAATATACTCTGAATTATAATATTGTAATATCGAGATTAAATCTATTTGTTATAAATATAAACATTACATTGATTAACTAAATAATGCAGATTACTTTCTTTTGTTTAACAAAAAAATTCATAGAATTAGATGAAACTTTATATGTATTTTACGTAATGCCAGGAAAATTCAAAATTGATGCATGTTTATCAATTTTTAGATTTTCTGATTGAAAAATAGATGAAATACTTTTTTTTAGTTTTGGAGCTAAATTCGAAATTAATTTCTGCTAAAGATTCAGAAAACAAGTTAATATTGATGATTTTTATAAAAATTTTTTAACTTATTTCTTTTTAAGTAAGAGATAATAACTAAATCAAATAATTTATTCCATTTTAATACACCTGAGTATTCATCGGATTATAAACTTTTTATAAAAACTATTTAATCCTCCTAAAAACGCGATGTACTTTAATTATTAAAAATACGCTTTAATCATATTTAATTAATAAAAAACATGAAATATTTAAATCCTAATAAGTAACTTAGTAACTAATGCAAAGATTAACAACAGTTATTGTAATGTTCAAATCTGCTTACAAAATTTCTTTATGTGAACCTCAATAACAATATATTTTTTAATTAATACTTTACATATATTTTACAAACTAAAGTAAAGAAATTACTTTAGTTTGTTAAATATGCAGAAAATGCTTCTACTGTAAAAGAGGAAATTTCATTTTTTTGACAAAATATTATTTGTCACATTTTTTACAGTCAAAACTAATTTTGTTAGAAAATAAAATATCTTAATCTGTTGGTTTGAAGCTTTACATTATTAATTTGTCCTTTAATATATATATATATATATATATATATATTATTACAAGAAATTCTTTCTTTTATGCAATTAAAGAATAGTTGACTTTGAAATTTATAAAAAACATTTTACTGAAAGAAAATAATTCTTAAAAATTTCACCTTCAAAACAAAGAAGATAAAACTCGAAATTTCATTGTAATTGTTGGATTCATTATGTATAAAGTTTGGTTAATATGAAAGTTTGATTTTATTTCTAATTTATAGCAGTGCGTTCATTAATAATCATTAGCATGGATTAAGTTTTAAATGTGAAATCAATTTTGAATTTAAAATGATGAATTATTTTCTATTCATATTTTTCATTACTTTTCTAAAGAAAAACAGTTTTCTTTGTTTTCAGCAGTAAAATATATACTTTCTTTCAAAATATCCATTGCAAATATGTGACTGCTGAGATTAAATTAAGTGGGAGTCATGTCATATTTGGTTGACAGTCATCTCCTAATTAAGGCTCACCCCCTCTCTAAGTAGATATAATTGCTCTCGCTCGGACTGGCAGCTTACTAACCACAATTCTCTCAATCGTCATTCTAAGATTACCAAATTTTCTGCTCGCCAGCGTAACATAATATTCAAGGAATAAGATTCTCCCCCTTTTCCATTTTTCCTGGAAGGAACGTGATATCCCTGTTTTCATCAATTTTCCTGCATATCTCTTTCCTTTCTATAAAGGACTAGAAGGTAAAAAAGAAGACCATTAGGTTGTTCCGTAGGTACGGCGGAAAGAGGAAAAGCGGATGGGAAAAGGGGGAATATTGAATCCTTGTCAATCAACCGTGAAATGTAGAAATAAATGGTCGGACTTCCTTGGACAAACTCTGTGGTCTTCTGCCGCTACTTATGCACCCCTTTGCGCCACTATTGATTGCAGTACACCCTTACCTTTTACTCCCCCGTCAGAATGGATTAGGGAAGGACTTCCAAAAAAGATAATTCAAAATCAACGAATCAATTGATGGCATTTTTTAACTGAAATTTTAACTCAAAGTATGTATTAAATAGATACTACTATGGAATATGGAACTGTCTTTATACAATACAAAAGGAAATTTGATTTTGAAAAATAATTTCTTGAAAATTTATAAAATAACAATTTTTCTATGTAAACGTCAAGAGTGAATGTCAGTAAGAAAATTTCTTCTTTAATGCATAAATATTCATGGCAAGATATGTATACAAAATTTCATTCCTAACATAATAATTTTTAGAAAGTGATACAAGTTTAATTAATTATCAGTTTTAGAATTTTAAGCAGGATTTTGATTATTATATTGTTTTTTAATGCAATTATACAAAATACTTTATCAAATTTAAAAATAAAATATTTAAATTATAAGTTAGTAAATTCCATGACAATTTATTAAAAAAAAGGATTCTAAAAATATATTATGACTTTATGCGTTAAAGTTAAGAACTTAATGCTTGTTGTGTAAGTTAGCTAAGTAAACTTAATAAACTGAAATATAAAAAAAAAACATGTACTTATGAAATTATTACCTATAAAATTAATCATAATTTTTCCCTGCCATGCAGATTAGGATTTCTTTTACATGTCTACAACCAGAATCAGATCATTTATCAGGTTATGCAATAATTTAACCAGTTATGCAACTTTATCAGGTTATGCAACTTTTCCGGAAAACAAGAAAAGAGGAATATTTTTTTCTTAAGGTATTATCTAAAGATCCTTTAACTTTAGACGACATGCTTATTTTTATACTTTTTTTCCATCTTATTTAAGCAGAACATGAAAAATTATTTATTTTTTCTATAGTTTTTCAGATTTCTCATGTACTATATATAAGTATACTTAAATCTTATAACAAAAATGAAGAGTGTATAACTAACTCGCAAGAATCTGAAAATGAGTTAAAGTTAGAATGTTAAAAAGAAACATGAATACTTATTCTATTTTTATAAATATATTAGTAGTTTTTACTTTCTTTTGATTCTCTTAATTACATTAGTATTCTCATGATTACAGTATTTTCCTCAACTTTTGAAATAAATGAAAAATAGGTTCCAAACTTCAGAATGAAAATCTCTCTCTCTCTCTCCTCATTCTGTTTCCTTCTTAAATCCCAATTTTAAGTTTCAAATGAATTTTAATTTATTTCTTAATTTAAAAAAATACATGTAAGAATGTAAATATTTTTTATAACTCTTTTAAGGTAAAAAATGATTTAGCATGTTAAATTTGATAAAGTTGCTATTTATTTAAAGAATAATCTAAGTTTATTATATATTATAATAAAATATTCTCGTATCTCTCAATTGCTTTTCTTTCCAAATATTTATTTTAACTCAGTGGTTTATTATTTCAATCTTAAAATGTAGAATTTATTTTTCTTAATATCCTTATTGCATGATACATTACTCGTATACTATCAAAAGGAATAATTAAAAGAACAATTCCATTTTAATAATAGCTTAATGAAGCTATTCTGTTTCAAATATTTAAATAAATATTTTAAATAACAAATATTTTTGTCAATGCTACTATCATTCATGTCTATTTTATCTGCACATTCAAGTTTTCGTTAACCCAATTTAAAGAAATATCTACGCTTCTTTGACTTGGTGGGGAAATTTCTAAACGTTCTCTAACAATATTATTTAAATTTGCGTAGCTACCAAAGAAATAGCTACATCAGAAGATATTTCTCATTCAGTTTTGAAATCAGTTTCTGCGGTTTTTGTAATAGATTAAATTTTAATATTTTATCGCGAGTAAAGGAACATACTATTGGAGAAATAATCATACAGGATTATTTTCTGTTCTTAACTTACCTCATCGTGTTTGAAATTCACTTCATCTACGATAGAAAGCTGTGTGTAAATATAATCCCTATAAAGCGTAGTTACAAAATATTTATATAATCTTTATTAAGCGAATAAATTCTAATTTTTCAGGTTTATTTTCAACTTCATAAGACATTGAATTATACACACGCACTTTAAGAAACTTGAAATTATTAATTTATACGATTTCTTTTGACATATATATTCGAATATAACATATTTTAATTAATTTATTAGATAACTATAAATGAGGCATGTACAATTGTTTAAATTTAAATAAAGTAAATCTTAAATTTTGAAATCAGCTTAATAAGAATTCCTTTATGTGAGATATGATAAATTAAATGTAATAAATGTTATTCTAAGCAGAAAATTGCTTAGAAGAAAATACTGTTATTAATGAATTTGAAATTAAAAATGATTTAAAGTTTTCATTCAAATTACATTTTAAGCTATCATTTCGTTCTAAAAGTAAACTCTTTCACTATACAAGAACATAATCAAAAGAGAGTGTATATATATTCCATATTCATTGCTGCAAGATTTGCATTAATTGAAAAAAGAATGTTAACAAAGAAAAATTATCTTAAGTTCCAGAAAAAAATAACTAAGAAAAAGTTAATACGATATATTAAATTCATAGTGTGAATTATTTAAATGAAGTTATACATTTTAGACCCTAAAGAAGAGCCTTTATTTGAATTTATATACATTCGATCACAAAACACAAAAATTTTCTTTAGACATTTTTGAAAAAAAGCTGAATAAAATTTGCTGTATCCTTAATTTTTTATAAGAAGTAGTAATTTATTGAAAACTGGTGAAATTAATCAAGCAGTTTTACAAGAGATTTCTGGAAATAACTATGAACAATTATTTTGTACTATCATAGTAACAAGTGTTAGCGAAATCATCAAGGATCTACAAGCATAAATATAATTTTTCCCATCTTATGATCCCTAGTATGCAAAAAAGAAAGTCTGAAATCAAAGCTTACACGCTTTATTCAGAAAAAAGGGAAGTTAAAAGAGAGTTATTTTTTTCATTAAATTTTAACGCCGTATGCGACAGACCTCACTCCAGATTATCCGTTCTTTTTTGTTGATGTATGACTAAGTCGACAGAGAGGACAACCCTCAGTCATCTTTTCCAATATGTTTCCAACAAATAATGCTCTGTTGCATCCTGATAGGGGTTAACAGGAAAAGTAAAGAATTATGCATTGGCGCCAAGAAGGAACGCCAAGTACGCACGAAGTTGGCTTCAACGGAATGAGTACATTTTAAATGAATATTTAGGGACTGTATTCTACAAAAATTTTAAATTTCACAACTGAGGTTTCTAAAATAGTTTAAGTTCGATATTATTTTTCAGTTGTGAATATTAATAAGAATGATCATGATGTTTCCTTGTTTGTTCGTCAATTTTTTTTTTTTTTTTTATGTATTTTGGTAATTAGAAATGTTTTATTTATTTGCAATATTCCTTCGGAACCTGTGTTAAGGGAAGATATTTTGCATACATGTACTCCTAAATATTTTACTAATTTAGATAATTGCTTCAATTATCATTAACTTCAATTATCTTTAATTACAAGTCAGATATATTCAAAGTAGTATTAAAAACAGCTGTGAATATATCTGGTAAAATATTAAATTTTAGAAAGAAATCACAAATATTAATTGCAAGTAATTATTATTAAAACATAAATCAGTCTTAATTTAATAAAAATAGTTATAATTATTACAATAAAAGCAATGAACTATTGCTATCGTACAATTAACTTGAAATTTGTCAGACATATATCAGGTATTAAGTTATAAACAAGACTTCAAAGAACTAAGTCTGATTTGTGTAAATGAACCAAATAGAAATCAGCGAATCACTGACAGTTTTAAAAAATGTGAAATAACAGCTCTTTCAAACCTGCGCTTGAGTTAGCTCTCTTTAAGTTAGTTAATTCTCTTTAAGTTAGCACACTATAAACTGCAAATATATATACCTCATCATAACAATGATCTCTTACTAGGAAAAAATCGAAAGCGAATTGCTAAAATAAATCTCTAGACAATTTGATTAGCTATTGAGATTGAATATACCAATATATTTAAATTTAAGGGCTATGAGCTGAAATAATACTATTATTTCAGTAAAATTTCATAAATGAAAATGAAAAATATAAATTTTACATTTTTAAGATATAAAATTAAAATATTAATTTTACATTAATGCGTGCATTTGTCTTCAACTTCATTGGAGTAAATAACTCATGTTTCCTAAAATTCAAATTTAAAGAAAAACAAATAGCCAAGAAAGTAATTAAATTTTCTAAGCTATTTAACTAACACAATCGTGTCAGATAATTAATTTGTCAAATAATAGTGTACTGTATTTCAATTTATTTTTTTATTGCATCACCCAACCCAATAACTTAAAATAAATATTTGTTGCTTAAAAGTTATTGCCCTTTAAAAACAAAAAACAAATCAAATATACAAACACCACATTTATATGTATTTATAAATATGTATACATATATATACACATAAAACCATTCCGTCAGAAATTTTCCTAATTAAGAAAAATAATTGGGTACAATTTGCATTAAATGGAATGCCCATCAACCCCTTTTTGTTCCAAATGTATTTTACTTAAAAATTAGCACTCAAAACTACCCACTGAAAGCTTTAAATTTTATGCAATTAGCATCAACGCATTTAAATTGAATCATTAAGTCCCTGAAACTTATTATTATTCAATAAGGCTTTCCAGCTTCAATCTCACGTTCCATCATCATCAAGGAATACCGCTATTCACCCCAGTGTTCCAGCTTCCCAGTTAGGTGCGTCATGTTTATTCAAGATGCTCGTACATGACTGCACTTGGGTGGGGTAAACTGACTTGTAGAAGTTAAAAATTATGAAATGCGCATAAAAAGCAAATTTTATCAAAATAATTTTAGTTTCTATCATAATATTTTATTGTCAAATATTTTATATTAATAAAAATATATAAATATCGAAAAAAAATTCATCGAACTTTCAATATAGTTAAGCATTTCATTGCAAGCGAGATTAGATTACAAGCACAAATAGTTAACGAATATATAACGTATTCCATAAATTTATTTCTCTTGAAGAGAAACTTCTTAAGTCATTCATTCCATTAGCATGTTTGTTAGATATTTCCACAAAGATTGTATATATTAATAAAAATTTGTGTAATAATCTGGAAAAATATAATAATGCATTATGAGAAAAAAATAATGTTCATAAAATAAAATTAATATTCAATCCAAAAAAATTGCAAAAGTTTATTGTTAATGTTTTTTAAACTACATTTTCTTTTTATTGAATGAACTGTTTAATAATTCTTGAAGAGAATTTTTAGAAATAACAACTATATCATTAAGTAAGCATTAAAGTTAGCAAATTTTTATCTTAAGCTTATTTACCATTAATAATATATTAAAATATATATTTCAAATATTTTTTCAATTCAGAATTACTTCAATTATTTTCTTTGAAAGTTAATCATGATTAAAACCAAAATTTAATTTATGATTTTTCCAGTTTCAAATTTGACGAGCTTTAACATTCTCTAGAATTTATACTTAAAATTAAGTTTATTACTGTGTTTCAATCTTTATAAATTTTACAATATAGAATAGAATTTAAAATTATACGGAAACGTAAATGTTTAAGTTCTTCTAAATTTAAAATCCGAATTAAATAATTAAGCTTTTTCAATGTTGTTGTTGTTGTCGTATGCCAGCCAGGCCGGCAATATGGGGTGCGCTGCTCCACTTTTCCAACTGAACCATATTTGGTGTGGAGTCCGACTTCCTCAGTACACACATGCCATAGGTACCCATTTATAGGGTAGGCAACCATTCACACACACACAAAGAAAGGACAAAGACAAGAAAGAAAGAGAGAGAGAGAAAGTACATCAATGCCCGCGCTAGGATTCGAACCCAGGTCCCACCCATCTGTAGTCAGGTACACTAACCACTAGACAGGTTGGGTGGGAGCTTTTTCAATAAATCATTGAAAATAAAACAATATTAACATCAACTAAATCTTGAGTAGTGTACTTGCAAATTTATGAATACGAAATACATTTTATAAGATGATATTTTACTCCTCACGCCATAAGCGAAAAATTTAACTAAGTGCATTAAAATTGAAATATTTTTATTTCATTTATATAGTTAAACAGTACCTCATATGATTATTTCAAAATCATAAATCATATTCGAAACAAAGGCTAAAAAATAATGAAAAGCTAATGAATGTCGGAAATTTAGAATATTTTGAATTGTGTATCAAAATAATTCTTAAAGACAACAAACTAAAATTTTAAAAATACTAAAACGCAATCGCATTGAACGGAGTGTGTATTGAATATATACAATATATTAACGATTAGTAATAATATTAAATTTTTTAAACCTGAAATAATTTTTTAAAATTATAAATAATTGCATACTGATTGGTAGCGAAAGCAGAATTCAAAAAAGCATAAAATTATTAGAAAAGATTTATTAGAAACATTGCATTAGATTAAACAAGAAACGTTTCATAAATTTTTTCCGCTTTTCAATTTCTTTTTTTTTTCCTTTTATTTTCTCTTAAAAGCAAAAAAAGTATTGACAGGCATAGCAAAACTTGAACAAAGAGGAATTTAAAAACAAAGAATTGAATGGCATTTTTTAACTGAATGCAGTGGGGAAAATGAAATTTTAAGACAGCACAATGTACTAATTATTCAGCGAAATCTTTTGAGATTATCAAAATTAAATGGGAAAAAAAGACAAAAAACTTATTTGAAAATTTCGCATGTTGGAGTAGTGTGGATGCATATACTCTTGATGTGTATCAATTCACATATTTTTAATGAGAACTATCCTCATGGTGGCACTTTAAAACACTTGAATTCCTATTTTAATTAATTTTACAGTGTCTATCCCAAAACAGCGATGTAGTTGTAAACCTTGCCATCCCCTTTCCGTATTTCTTTCATCGAGCGATAGCATGTTTAAGAATGATTGGCAGGCCATGATCCTTAGCCGACCCCAGCAGTTGGGGGAAGCGGGTGCATATATTCTGCACCCCCGTCCTTTCAGAAAAAGGAACCCAGGGATCAAAACCACAACCAGATGAGGGTGTGAAAGGGAAGCGAGAGTTCTAAAGAACGTCTGCTTTTGAGTGAGGGGGGGTTGGAATTGCAAAGTGGTTGCATATAGCGCCCAGGCGTTTTGGAAAAGTGAGTGTTTGCATAAGATGAGCTGGGAGAGACGCCCGACTGTCACTTCTGGCAATGACGCTTCGTTTACTCCTCAAATGAACTGTGGCTAGAAGTGCAAAGGCGGAAAAAACAAACTTATTGACTCGAGAGCAACTACTTCTCCAGTTTCGTGTTCTTTGTCATTTTATGTAAACTTTAAAGCTGGTGAAAAAGTAATATTTAAAGAGTATGTTGTAGTCGAAGTGCGTTTAAAAAAGTGAGACGGAGTTTTCATACAATGACTATTCAGCAGTGATATGTTCAAAAGAAAATAGCAGATTGATGAATTTATTTCCCTTCAAAAACAATAATTTGTTACGAATGTTAACTTGAAAAGAAACAACAAGATTAATTTTTTAATTAAATCAATATTGAATAATTACTTCAAAACTATTTAATATATAATTATTTACCAAACATTAGTGTTTTTAGTTACTTTTGTTAATGATAAATACAATATATTGAAATACTACACCACACCACCTATTATAGCTATCAACTTAATTTTTAAACATTTATAACAACTTAATAAGGAATGAAAATCTCTGTAATTTTCTTACAATCAGTGAAACAAAATTTAAACTTAGTATTAAAATAAATAAATAATTTTTTTTTTATAAAAAAACAGAAAATTTTATATTATACATTCAACATACACTATATGTGTAGCGTTAAAAGATTGTTAAAACATCTAAAAATGAGTTTTAATAATGTCAAATTAAGTTATTACAAATTATATTCTATGCTATATTGAAATGGAATTGTGTTATATAAAATGTGAAAATTTTCATGTTTTCAATGATCAATTTGAACTTTTATTCATTCATTAATGTAACTGACCTCCTATCATATTATATCTAATAAGATGAAGATAAGATGATATCACTTAATTGCTGATAGAAGACCACCCTGTTCTTAAAATTGTCAACATTGATTGAATTTTTTGCTACTTAATTTTATAATATTGTACATTTTATGATAAGAATAAATTATCTCAAAAATAAAATGAGCATTAATTCAGTTATAATTTTGTTATGATTAATATATATTATTATTTTAAACATAGTTTAGTTTATTAAAATAAAGTTAAATATATAATTGTTAATTATTCAGGATATTAAACAAATTTAAAGAAATTTATTTTAGAAAACAATTCTAATAGGAATTCTAATTGAAATTTAATTTTTAATAATTCATTAATATTTATTAGAATATTCATTATATATATATTAAATATTTAATCTATTAATTGTAACGAAATATATATATATAATCCCATATAACTACAAAGTCAGTAAATAATCTGGTTTCATCTTAAGAAATTTTGCTAAGTAAAGAGCATAAAAATATTGACTTTGCATAAAATTTTGAAATATTTCTTTGAAATTACAAAATAATCCGATATTATGATTCTTTCTCTATTTAGTGAACCAATTTGGCAATCCATACTTTCACGACAATTCCCTTTTTGATATAAAATATAATTTGAATTTTTCTTGATATTAGCGTGTGTATAAAATTTTATTTTCATGAAACGTCCATTTTCTAAGTTATAAAATGAATTTATTTAAAAGTGATACTAAATTCACTGATTGTAATTTGTAATATTAAAAAAATAATTTTTCTTTCTTTTTGTAATATACTCTTAATTTTTAAAGCAGGCATAAACATTATGTTTGACAGTAATATGTACTAATTACAATTCCTATATGATTACATGATATTTTGTTTATAATATATATAATCAAATATAATATTATTAACATATAAGTATTTGGACCTTAAAATTTGGTATTTTCAACCTTAATAATGCCTTTTTAAAATAGCCCTGAAAAAAGGAACACAAAATTTAATTTATTTGCATTTGAATTTACTTAAGATAACAATTGACTAAATATTGGATTCAATAATCGAAATAAAAATTAATTTATTATTTCAAAATAAGAGCTTATTATTAGGGAATATTGATTTTAATAAATTTTTCCCTTACAAAACAAATTATATGTTTATTCCATCTAAAATTTTGTATTAGGAATATATTGTTTCTTTAGAAATTTTGAAAAGTGCTGCGATTCTAATCTTACAATTTACTTAGTGAAAAATTCACTATTTTTTAGTGACAACTTTTTGAAATTAAATTTTAACTTATAAATTTATATTCAAAAAGTTTTCATTGATTAAAATTAATAAAAAATTTATTTTTTTATGTTTTATTTATTTATTTATTTTAAATTCTTCATTTTGTTAATAACATTAATAACATTGTAATTTATTTAAAATGCATTCTACTTTATTTCCAATGCTTATTAAAAATCTATAAGTAAATTATAATGGAAAAATTATTTCAAACAGTAAATTATTTATTAAGCTTAAATTACGTATACTTAATTCATAATATTTCATATAATAACTTTTAGCTCATACCATAAATCTAAATTAATTTAATTAGAATAATAAATCTACTTCTTTTTTTACCGAAGAAGAATTTTTTACTATTTTTTTAATTAAATTATTGCAGATAAATAAACAAAATTTTAAAAAAATGTATATTAATAATAAATGAATCAGAATATCTTTATAAGTGTTAAGAAGTTTAACGTCTGCTTGAAATTTAAATTGTGATCTTGGTATCGTTGTTGCAAGGTTTTCAACTAAAATAAATGTGAACAATATGGAAATCAATTTCATATAAACATGTAACCCTGTTATCATTACTCCAATACGCATGCTGGCTGCTATTACCATGATACACATGAGTTGTATATTTAATCACCTCGTCTTTGGAATAATACAGTTCTGACAATTTTTGGACCATTTAATTGTTTATACTCGTTTATCCTAATTGTTCACATGATTGTACTATAAATACATTCAAATATTATAAATTTACTAAGTAAATTAGTTATAAATTGTTGATACATATTTTTAAAGTGCATTGAATATATAATGTTGACAAAATTTGATTCTACTCAACAAATTCCCCATTTCCTGAATCATTATTAATACCATATTGAAAAGCACCAAATGCATTGTTTTAAGTATATTTCTTTCATTAGCCTGATTTTATGTACGTATTTAAAAGGAATTATTATATGATAACAAACAAAATTAATGAATTAAGTTTGAACTGTATAAAAACTTAATTAAAATTAACAGGTTTTAGTTATATAATTAAATTTAATGAATTTTCAGTAAGCAAACAAAAATTATTTTGCGAGAAGTAAAATAATAATATATTTTATTTATCATCTGCCAAAACCGTCCACACATTAAACACGTAGAAAATAATGATGTAAGCAGTAAATATATACTTTCGCTAGTCTAGTTACAACGAATCTATTCATTTATGATAAAGTGAGATTAATTTAAACAAGTATTTTATATTTCCATAGTGTTTAAAAGTAAAGTACAACTATAAAACTGCATAAGCATTTTCCGCATGGAGTAGTTTATTTATAATTCCGGAAGAAGTGTGATAGGAGCATAATAGAAATAGCTGGTGCGAACTTTAAATTTCGGAAACGCCACTTAACTACACGGTGATGCTACGAAAGCGATATTTTGAGCTAGTACATCTTTTTGCACTACGCGAAACTCGTAGCCCATTAATAACGCTGCTGCCCCTCCCTCTCATAGCCCTAAACTTGTATCGAGCTTAGTTGACAACGGGAGATTTAGCAACACACCGTCGTCTGTTTATTCATGCCGGCTTGCTCCTCTTTCTGGTCGTTCATTTGTATACAGGATGAAGGAGGAAGGCAGGATGCTCCACGATGCGGGGACTCAAACACAGGCAAGCAAGAGGTCGGATAGATATCATTAATCATGGGCTGGTTACAAATTTAGGAGGAAGTGCGATATCGAGAAGGCTGGGAAATGAGAAATCTGTGGATGCAGGGGGTTGCTAGGTTTGGCACTAGTGCAAAGTTGTGGAATGTGGTTGCTTCCGTCTCATACTGCGCATCTGTACTCATAGATAAAAGTCTATAAAGATATAAAATAGTCTGAGGATCAAGACACAAATACGTTAGGATTTCCACAAAAGAAATTTCGTTATAAACCTAAAACAAGCATAATATAAATCCTTTTCAAACATTCAAACCATTTTAAAATCTTACTATCTAGATATTTGTTCTAATTTTCTGTATTCAATCATTAATAATACTTAGCACTAGATACTGGTATTTAGTATAGAAATAAGGAAAATAAAATAAATAGTGTATATAACACATGCGCAGTAAAATGTTAACTAAAAAAATTTCGATAATTTTCAAATCTACATGACACAAAACTTTCTCATGTATAAAATGTTATATAATGACCTAAATGTGAATAAACACGTATAAAATATACTTCTTTCATAACGATGTTAAAGCCACCTACTCAGTCTAGTGGTTAGAGTGCCTAACTGCTGATAGGGAGTTCTAGGTACAAATCCCGGTTTGGGTATGGATGTACTTTCTCTCTCTTTCCTGTATTTGTCCTTTCCTTGAATGAATGGACCTACCCTATAAACGGGTATACGGGTACCTATGGCATGTGTGTACTGAGGAAGTCGGACTCCGCATCCAATTGCGGTTCAGTTGAGAAAGTGGAGCAGCGCACCCATACTGCCAATCTGGCTGGCACTCGACAAAAAAAAGTTAAAGACGTTTATTATTTTTTGATAATAGGAGTATAAAAATTATCAATTTTCTTTCAAAATAATTTAGGTAATTTGTTTTCATTTTAATCGTATTTTAGTGATTATTAAACTGCTACCTAAAATCATAAATCATGAATGACATAATACAGTTAAATAACTACAATTAATTCAGTCAGATTAACTTCAGTCTTAAATGTAAAATACTTTTTCTTACCTTATATTTTTCTGAGCACAATATTGGAATGAAAACACTTTTGGATGGAAAATTTGTTTTGAAGTTATTTTCTTTTTATGCGAAACATTAATTGTACAAAGTCAATTTTTTTATTTATTTTTGCTTACAAATGTATAAATTTGGCAGAAAATATAGTGCCTTCAGAATATTTCTTATTAAAACAAAAAATTGTAATGTTATTATTAAAATATTAGTTTGGGGAAAAAGTAATCCATTATTTTTTCGGTAGACGTCTGTAGTGATCGATATCTCGTGAGGTATCTATCAAACAATTTCAGATTTATGCTCGTTGGAAAGGTGACATTTGACACTAAAATATCCTCTAGCGGTTTTTTGTTTGATTAATACAGTTACGAGTACAAGGTTTTAAAAATGGAAGACAACAAACAGAAAATTCGATACATTTTCGTTTTTCTCTTGTAACGGCGAAAAAGCTAGCCTGGTGGCTAAAATTGTGAAAGGTGTTTATCGCCCTATAACTATATCGCCCTATAACTATCGACTGTAACAACCAGTTACGGACAATTTTTGTTTCGTCGATTCCGTTCGGGTATTTTTGATGTTAGAGATGCACCTCGCATGTGGATACAGCATCGTCGAAAATGTTTATAAAATATCAAAAATGATCGACGTTAACCGCATGTCAACAGTCGTAACGCGCAAGACCTAAAAATCTACATGAAAGCTGTCTTAAACCTTTTTATAAGTGAATCCAAAAGAAGTTACATAAAGTTCACGTAAAAATAATGGATTTCTTTTTCCCCAACCTAATATTAAATTGCTTATTCAAAATAATTTATTATCAGCTAAGCATTTGTAATTTCAATTACCATTAAAACTCACAAAGTTAAAATAATTTATTATTATAATAAGGTATAATTATATATAATTAGGTATAAGCTATTTATAAATGAGCTCCTTTTTATGTGATAAAGTGAACTTTTCTAAAAGAGATACACTCAAATATCCCCAATCTAGTTTATATGAAATTCTTATCCATGACAAGTTAGATTTGTAATTTCATAATTTTGTGAAATAGGAATAAAACTTTTCATTTAAATATTTTTAAATGAAAACTCTCATTATTTAAAAACAACATAAACGTTAATTATAAATTTAATTATAACTTTAATTATAATGTTTAATTATAAATTTAATTAAATTTATTTTCATGAAAAATGCAAATATTTCTTAATAATTTATTTCTTAGCAATTAAATTCATTTTCTAGAAATAATTGAAAACTATAAATAATTGCGACAACGTATTTGAGCGGTATTATACGGATTTTAGAAAAATACCTATTATTTCCTTTTTAGCAATAAAAACAGTTTTTTATGTAATTGTTCAAGAATAAATCTGCATTCTTATCCTATGCAATAATATACTGTGTTCATTTATTACAGAATTTACGTATATTTACATCTTAATAGAATATTTTGAAATTTATTAATTTTTGAAGTTTCCCAACCAATAAAAGTATATATATATATATATATATATTCTAAATGAAAATTTATTCTTATAAATTTATTTTATTCAAAAAATGAATACGATATCATCCAAAAATATATCATAAAATGAGTTAAAATAATTAATGTGAGTAGTAGAAAATTTTCTAAGAATGTTTACTAAAACTCACAAAATAAATAAAGTATTAAAAAGTTATTTTTTAAATAATTTATATAAAAGTAATTGGATTTTTCTTAAGTTTGTCAAGCCAATTTCGAGATTAGAGATGAAACTCTAAAATAGATCATGGAAACATTAATTTTTACATACAAGTCTTGTTCAATATTTTTCAGGTTTGATACTTTATTATTGAATTTTACATAGAAACCTTTTGTGAACATAAGATTCATAAAACATAGTGATAAATATTTATTTATCTCTATGTTTTAAGACAAAAATATTCATTTATTTAAGTCATTAAATTATTATTGAAATATTGTAATTTTGTTCATGTATAAATATGCATCGTATAAATATCTATTTGCTTTTAAATTATTATTGATTTTTTATATATCACTTAGTGACGTAATATTCTTAAAATTACAACCATATAATGCTGATAGTAAAAAATGCTATACTTGTTTCTCAGGAAAGCTTATCATATTGAGTCTTCATATGTAATAGCTCTCGCAGAGAAGTGAGTAATGATAAATGAGCTATACAAGACCACTGGCCTTTTGGTGTAAAGAGGATTTCTCATCCTCCCAAGAGAGTTTCAGTTCTTGAGTAAGTTATGATGAGAACTTCCTACCCTCAGCCCTTGGAGATGCAACTCTAAGATAGGATAGCTTGTTCTTTCATCTTGCACTAATCCACTTTACACCGGTTTCCTTCTGAGCGCAAGATGCGCAAGATGATGATGAGGGATCATCGGATTTCCGGGACATACAAGGACTAGGAGGTCGGATAAAAGATAAGTGTGTCAGCAATGCGATCCTGATGAAACTGACGAGAGAAGAGAGGAGGAAATCTCAATTTCCTGCCTAAAGGAAACGATTACTTGGCCACTGCCCTTGTCACTAACCGGACAATATAGTGTCCCCCAATTATTCTTCTGACATCCGAATATCAACTGCATATATTAACGCTTCCTATGTATCCAATATTGCAGGCGAAAATTATGTATTCTTAAGTAAGAAAATGTAAAATCTCAAGAAAATGAAAATGAAGAAAATGAAATGTAAAGAAAATGAAAATGAGTGATAAAATGTTTTAATCTTGATTTCAGATTTAGAGTTTTTTTTTTTTTTTTTTTTCAATCCTGATATCAAGATTTTAAACATTTTAATAAACAAAAATACATTTGTTTTTTTCATCTACAAGCCAAAATTTTATTTCCTGTCTGTTATAAAATAGTAAGTAGCATTCTAAATTTTCACATTTGTGAATCTGCATTTCTCACATCCTTCCGATCAGGATTTATATATTTTATAATTCTTCTCAAAAGCAAAAATGATATTTATCCTTCTAGTGTATGCACTTTGAATTTTTTAAAAAGAAATAATCAATATTATATGTAATTCAAATATATACTCCTTTACATAAGATATAAATCATATAATTTACATAGAAGGATCAATATGAGAAAGCAAAGAGTGAAACAAGTCCAGTACTGACATCGTTAGTTTCATCAAAATGCATTGACAATAGTAGCACAAAAAGCATGCTTTTATTCTGAAAAAGAGTGAAAACTAAAATCGGAATTTTCCATTGCTCCCAATACCCCAAAACTTCATAGAAACACGTACACAATTGAAAATACCATCTAAAATGTAATGAATACAAATAAATATAAACTGTGAATAAAATATTTAAACGACGTAATTCAATACACTAAAATCGGCAAAAATAAACTTTTGGATACTTCATTATTCAGAATTATGGATTCTTCATTCATAAACTCAAAAGTACACGAGAATATAAATGTGGAAAAAATTAACTCGGTTTAACAGCAAGTTATTGGTGTATTAATTATTGTGGTAACTGCGAAATAAAAAAAACTAAAATGAAGTATCCATAATTTAAGTAAATTAAAATTTAGTTAATTTTGGTATTCTTCATACAGTTGCATTCACATTAATTGACTATTAGCATTTTTATATACTTATGTTTCTTGATTTTTATTGTTCATGAAATATAGGTGCATGTGCGAGTGAGTGTGTTATTTTATTTTGTTCAGAATAAATTGAAGTTATCAAAATCAACTTCAATAGATTTTCCAATACTTTTATCTATGTAAAACACCTTAACTTAAAAGTTTAAGAATCTTTTTGTAAATATTTAAACTCGCGTGAATGAAAGATATACGTAAAAGGAATTTTATATTTTGATTTCTTCAAGCCTATTCTACATTCTAAAAAAATGCAAAAAGTTTTTTAGTAACTCAAAGTTTATAAGTTATTAGTTAAAAAGATATATAAAAATGACCAATGATGTATTTGTGATTGAATTCCACTGCCTTTTTAAAAATTTTAAGAGTTTTACGAACTGCTTAGAAAATGTGATCATGTCTAATTTTAGTAGGAATAAATTCCAATATTTAAGAATAACTTAGCTTGCGAAAAAGTTATCTTCACCAAAACAGTTTAGATAAGATACTTGATATTCCTTTTCGAGGGAATTTTTCAGTAAATAGTTGAAAACTTAAAAAAAGTAGATTTTGCGGATTGAGGAAGTGGCTGGGGAGTAAATAAATCTTAAGTTAGTCCAAAACTTTGGTAATGGGCGAAACGTGTACTCAAATATAGTTGTGCAAGAAGATTTCTTGTGTCAGTTAAATATTGAAAAAATGAAATCCTTTTTACATGATGTTAAAAATAAATAACATTGCTAGAGAATTTAAATTAAAAGAAAGCAAACTGAAATATATTGATTGGAATTGCCTTAACAATTCGAGTTAGTTGTTAGAAAATTATTATTGATCATTGGTAGCAAATGCAAGGAGATGATTATAAATTTCTTATTAGATCACAAATTTATTTTAAAAATCAAAAACTTTTGCTTTCATGCAATTTTATCAACGTTTTATTTCATTAAACAAATTTCAAGCTATCTTAAATAACATATTTTTTTATTAATTTGCTATATTTATTTAAATTTGCTGTTACATTTGAAATTTTTCTGGGAAAAACAAATGGCTAAATTTTACTTTTCAATAGTTGATTAAATTAAAAGCGTTTGTTACAATCAAAATTGTTATAAAAGCAATTAAACTCGTGATTTTCCTTTTTTCATAAGGAATCAATATTTTTCGAATTCTCAGTGGTATTAATATGTATTTATGAAAGAACACAGCAAGGCATTTCATTATTTAATATATTTTAATTATATAGATTGTTAGAAATTTTTGATAATTAACCTTTTATCATTCATTTTTGTCTATGAATATGTCTAAAAGAAGCTCGTTCTTATAAGCTTAAACTGGAAGGATTATACTACTCTATCATAATATTCTAAATTTTTTTCATAAATGCTAATAATAATTCTCGGTTTTTAACTGATTCTAAAGCGAGGAAAAGCTATAATCGATTTTGAAATGAAGTATTATAATAAATTATATATTTTTGTAAATATACATTAATTTAAAAATTGATGTTTAAATGGTAGTGTTTGAACATACAGTATTTCTTAAACCTTAAATTTGATGTGATTTTTCTAAATATATTACTTATTATTTGTAAAGGAATATTTAAAAATTTTATAAACGTAACTATAATTTAAGTTTAAAAATGTAACTGCATATTTATTTTTTTGTCATTTTTTATTTATTGCTTTACTGTTGTTAAACATATTTTTATTAAATAACAAAACTAAATTATAATAATGAATTTAAACTGAACGAACTAAATTTACATTCTTTTTTTCAATAAATAATTATTTTAAGATATTTCTTTATAAAATTATTTTATGTTGAAATACAAATCTCATTTTATATCAAAGAAAAATTTACTGATATGAAACTATTATTCCTCTAATGCTTCAACAACGTAAAGAAATTACATATTCATTTCTATCTTTAACTCTTAAGAAAACAGAAAGGTAATCCATATTTTAATGACAAACTCTGGATTTAATAAAAGCCATCTTGAGATTTTTTGTGTCAACTGCTACGTGCATGTCAAAGAGCTATTAATATAACTCCATTCTTTCTTCTGCAAAGAAGTTGAGAGCCACTTAAGTTTCCAATATATTCCACTCTAAAAGGGTCATCTTTAACCGGTGAAATGATAATATTCAGTGATGAAGCAATTTTTGCTATTTTATGTAAGCCGTCTCTCTCCATTCCTTTGTTGACTTTTTAATATTCAATTCTAGTGGCATAAAAATAACAGAATGTCATGCATCTCTGCCATAAAAAGACATGAAAAGATTTTTCATTTATGCTTATGAAAATCTCTTAAGTGAAGATAAAAACAATACATATGGAAATCATTCTTTTCTTTATTTTGTTTATCTTTCTATTTTTAAGAATAATAACTAACATGATATGATAAATATATCTAATATAATTTGTAGAGAGATAGGTCTTCTTTTTTATAAAATTTACTTTTAGGATAGAATACAATATTTCTTGGCTAATAAAGTACCAAATGTCACGTTATTCTCTAAAGTAAACAGTTATACTAATCAATCTATTATCGTCAGGATTTATTTCTTAAAATATTTTGCTGGCAATCAAACTTTCATTTGCTTTTTCCTTAATTATAGAAAAAAAATTGAAAGCTTTTTTTTTATTAAACATTTTAGTAATTCTTTAGAAAAACAATATTTCAAATGAATGCTAAAAATACAATTTTCACTTATTTTTACTCAATGGTAAAAATTCAAATTTAACTGCTATTGCAAATGAATGGTGCTTTTACCATTCATTTCAAATATGAGTTAAATAACTCAATATTTTTATTTTCTTAGTAAATGTAAAATGCAATCACCTAAAAATAAAATATTTGGAATAATATTAATAATTTTAAAAAAATTTATATAAGAGTTTAAGTTGAATTTATTACAGACACTGAAAAGAAAGGAAATAAATAACTTTTTCGTGATTTTTACATTAAAAATTTGATAAAATTTGGCTTATAAGCTATCTAGTGAAAAACAATTAAAATCATATTTTCTGTTTATTATGTAGAATATTTCCAATCTAAAAACTGTAAACGATAATATAAAAAAGAAATGTTTTGATAAATCAAATTTTGTTTCATAAAAATAAATTTTTTGCGATCTTTAAAGATTGACCAATAAACATTTAAAATTTATTAGAAAAATTATACTTATTATTATTATTAAATAAATGTATGTGAAATGTTTAGTATAGGCATTATTCTTTAATAAAGGGAAAAAATTTTCTTCATTTCAATCATTTTCATTATAATAAATCACCCCAAATTTAAAGGATTTTGCTTTTTCAACAAGCGTATATACTTCTTTCTAAATGTAGTATTTAAATTAAACTTCAATATAAATTGCCTTTAAAATTAATTACATAATATTTAAAACAATTACTAATCAAAAATTAGAAAATGCATATCAATTACACTTATTTTAGCGAAATAATTTCACTTTAAAACAACCATTGAAAAATTAGACAAAAAATTTATCTTACTTTACGCTTATATATACATATATCTATGCATATATAGATAGATATAGATATAGATAAATTCATGTATATACATATATGTATATACATATAAATAAAGGTATAAAACACTGTAAGCAAATAACTACTGAAACATCATCATATAAAATGAAACTGGGCCAAAACCGTTAAAATATTTTTTATATAAAATATATGAAATATTCATTAATTCTAATCATTTTAAATATTCAACATTTTCAAGGATCATAGTAATACTCTTGTATAAAATCTTCAGTCAAATCACAATTAATTAATTTACAATAATATATTTTTATAAGCACGCAAGAAAGAAAAACTAAATATGCTAGTAAGACATTCGTATAAAGTGCATAAATTCATATAAAGTAGGTGCCCAGAGTTCGAGAAAAAAAATTGCAAAACATAATTCGGAAACAATATCTTGCTTATAAACGCATACAGTAGCCTAGGATGCGGCAACAACTAACTCTTTCGTCTTGAAGAAAGAACTTCAATATTTTTATTTTTTCGATGTTGAGAGTTTCACAGATGTCCAATACCCCGCAGCAGATGGCATTGTCGACAATGCTTCAGATACAAGGCACGTCAACAACGCGGGCTGTCACACCATTAGCTCAAAATGACATCTCTCTCTCCTTTCAGTCTCACACCCCGGGGTGTTTGCAATTTCTCAATAAAAATCTATTATATCTTGGCTTATCATTTTTTCCCATCGGCACCCCCACCGAGCATTTGGATCGACACGTAACTAGACCACCCGCATTGATCTTATTTTTCTTTAAAATATGTATCGAAGATATGAAATTGCAATCTGGAGGTTTATGATATAATAATTTTACTCAGTAAGAAAGTAAACTTGGAAATGATGTTCATTATTTTAGTCAACTTCTTATGACGACATTATTGTTTGTCAATAAAGCTTGCTTAAGTACGTGAAATTCTTTTTACATTTATGACCTTTTTTCACCCTTTTCGCTTAGGGGTGTATTTTTATGTTTCAGTAATATTTTTAATTTTTAATTGATATTGGCATTTTAAAATTTTTT